>JAUYWG010000056.1:9467468-9507133 GCA_034779775.1 Enteromius afrohamiltoni
TATATATATTTATAAATGGAAAGTGTTCAGATGCAAAAGTCTTGTAGTGCCATCTCAAATTTTGTTTTGACCCCATTTCCCCCTTGTTTATGGTTAGTTATATCACTTTAATAGCAATGAAAAGAACCTATTTATTGCCATTAAAGTGAAATTATTGAATCTACACACCACAGCCTAATAAAAATGCTCATTTTAGAAGACAATTTTTATATACAGTACTGTGCAAAAGTCTTAATCCACTAAGACTGTTTTCAAAACCACCACTTTCTTGGTTCAAGTATGGGAAACCTGTGCTTGTGATAAGTACATATTGAAAAAAGAGAGATCCAGCTCAGTGTGAACTGACACCGTGCTGACCCCCGATCATAGTCAGATATTTTGGCTGTGTTATCAAATGTTTCCTTCTGCATCTGCAGGGAGATTTACTCTTGTGGCTCCTCACTACCCATGCTCTCAGTCTGTCCCCCGGGCTCTTCATCTGCGATATATCCAGACTGCTTGAACGCACATTAGGACTGAACGGATATGCATGCGTGAACATATACACAAAAAAAACCCATGTGTGTCCGTCCACATACACACATGGAGACAATACTTTTCTAATATCTTTATATAGAAGAATGAGGACAGGTGCTCATGTAGGGCGCTATATTTAGGGCCATACCCAATATTAATGTCCCAGAGGTCTGGACCTCTGTATTATTTTTCCGACCCTACAGTATACAGTACTTGTATACAGTAATAATAATATACAGTAATACAAACAAATTTTGAGACAAGATTAAGAATAAATGTGTGCAAACTTAGTAAGACTTTCTTGATTAGTGAATTGACTTATCATACTTAACAAATAGATCAATTTCATTATATAACATATTCTAACACAGCAATGCATATATTTATCAGTACATATTGGATCTTAAGAACACTTACTGTAAGTGAGGATTACTGCACTGTAGTGTATTGTCTAAACAATAAAGGTCAGAAAAGAAACTAAATGAAACATAGAGCCTAAAGAATGATTTGGCATTATTCACACCATAAAATGTACAATTGCTGCCAGATCAGCAGGTGCCCTAAGCAATGGGAAAAGTTCACCAGTTGCTGAAAACGATCAAGAAGATTTGCTATCACAGACTGAAGCCTCTCCATATGTTAATGTTATTACAAACACCATCAGACCATAATAGGTTCATTCTACTCATAAGCTCCTGTGGATTATCCTATTCTGAGGCATCTGTCCACTTACGTTTCTCAGACAGGTTGAGCACCTCGCCATCAACAGCAGTGTATTAGCAAAACTGCAACGCTAGCTCTGAATTGAGACCAGATGTGCCTCTACAGCCTGACATTGATGTATGCGTAGAAGCAGAGCGATTGATCTAAATGTATTTATGATGTTACAAATCAGACTATTTTCTTCAGGTTCAAATGGAAGTCAGTCTATCAGTATGTCAGCTGGAATATTTATATTTTGCACTCCTGCAATGTCACCAAGCACTATAAATCATAATGATGTTTACCTCATCTAAGGAGAATGACAAGCAAAGTCATTGCCAGTGCGCTGTTTATCTGTGATTCCCAATGCCATTGGATAAATCTGCCGTGGGATATTTGCATTGCAAATAGGAGTAAGTGGTTTAGGAAGGTTCCTATGCCACGAATACCAAATCTGGAGCAGATCTCACTGGTAAGAGGGGTACGGAGAGGTTTGGTCTCACCCCAACAGCCGTTTAGAATACCAATGAACCCTCTGCTTTTGCTGTCAAAGGTCACACATATCAAACAATATCCCTGTCTGTGAGTGAGCACATGCATGAGTGTGGAAATCTGTCCATGTCTCTGTGGACTTTGGGAAAACCCAGTTAGATACTGAATTTATGTGCATAACTGATACCGGCTACCCTCTGTGTGATCTGTAATTCAGTTACTGATGGAATGTGACCTGTGGCAGTGAAGAGAAGCCTGCTGTTTTGAAAACTTTTAAGTGAGACCTTGAAAAAAAAAAAACATTCTATCAAAAGTTTAGCTCAGAGATTTTAAGTTCAAAATTGAAGAGGTTTGATGAATAACCAGGTTAACTGACTGATTTCTGTAGTTTAGAATTTTTAGAAAAAGAGAGGTCAGATTTGTGTTACTTTTTGCATAAAATAATTTCAGTCATGTAAATTGTCCAATTGGAATGTTTAATCACATGTTGAAAATCAAACTTGCAAGTAGTTTACAGTAGCTAAATATTTAGAACCTTAGTTTATGTTACAAAAACAAAAAAAAACAAAAAAAAAAAACAATATCGCTAAGTAATAGGCCAGCTGGGTCTTGATGTGCAGTGAAATCATTATCTGTTTATGTATATTTCCAGTGACAAAAATGTTTGTATCTGTTCTGCTATAACAGGAAATACATCCAAACTAAGTGAAAAATCTCTGATTAGATGTAACTCTATTCATATTTAGCAATGATACTGTAAATTGATCAAAAGTTAAAAAAGTGTAATGGTTTCCATAAATTAATAAGTATTAATTAAATTAATAAGATCACTTTTTTTTTTTCAAAAAAATTTCTGCAAATCAGCTTATTAGAATGATTTCTGA
Source organism: Enteromius afrohamiltoni (assembly GCA_034779775.1). Lineage (NCBI taxonomy): Eukaryota > Metazoa > Chordata > Actinopteri > Cypriniformes > Cyprinidae > Enteromius > Enteromius afrohamiltoni. The sequence goes on from JAUYWG010000056.1 coordinate 9,470,063, forward strand.
AGGACCATGTGACAGTGAAGGCTGGAGTAATGACGCTGAAAATTCATCTTTATCCTCACAGGAAAAATTTTATTGTAATACTATTTCACAATAACATTGTTTGCTGTATTTATTACATAAATACAGTCTTGGTAAACATGAGACCTAAAAAAAGAAGAAGAAAAATGTGATGGTGATGATGAAGAAGAAGAAAAAGATGAAAAACACATTATTTGGAACCAATTTGTTTAGTATTTAAAACTGCTGAACCAGAAGGCCACTGGGTTAAACTGGATATGTCTGCATCAGGACAGCTGCCACTATGAGCCACAGTAAAGCAAGCAGGGCAGATGTGCCATTCTTTGAGGACACTGGCATGTCCCCTGTTCCCTGGGGCTTTCTGGGCACACGCCATTTTCCCAAAAGACCAGATTGTCACAGCTCGCTCCTGCCACCTCTGGGGCGCGATGCCATAAATCAGCCCCCTCGCAACCCTCAGGCACACACCCACACCTTCCCACACTGCACCACAGCAAGATAAACGAGGCCTTGTCAGGGCGCCAGAAAGGGGTCTAGATGTACTCACTATGAGCCATCACCTTGCCCTGTGACACTAATGTCAAAAGTTTCACTGTATTTTGTGCCCTTCCTCTTCCCTTGTTCTCCCGCCAAAACCAGCATTTTACCAGATTCTGAACTGCACTAATCATCTTTAGAACTACTTTACATTATAACTCTCTAAATGAGAAAGATGAAAAGCAAAAGATGGGACCAAGTTAAAAGAGATCCATTGCTATACATGTTGGATGTTTCTCTTCGGTTCTGTTTTCTTACTTTACAGACAAATACAGTAGTTCTCTTTGACAATAAACTGCCCTCCCCTCAGCTTATATGATAATGCCTTCACTCTTCTTTGCAGTGATTAACTAGTTTTATACATTTTACCACTTCCTCTTTATGTTTGTACCTGTTATATGACTATTTCAACACTATTGATCAATACATAAAGCCACACTGGACTGCTTTGTGGCCTTCTTTCAAATTTGAACTATCGACACCATAGAATATTTAAAGGTTGTAAAGATAAGAATGTTTTTACACAGCAAAAACTGCATCTAGTCTGCATTTTACAGTGGCCCACCATTGCACAACACTACCCTTCCTCTTCCCTTGTTCTCCCGCCAAAACCAGCAATTTAACCGATATCTGAACTGCACTAATCATCTTTAGAACTACTTTATATTATATTTATATTATAAACCTGTATAGTTTTATACACGTTCTTGCTTCATAAACCTCCTCACTTTTCAAGGAATTGAAGTGGGAAAAAGTTTATTTAAAAAGTTTCACTATATATATATATATATATATATATATATAGTGAAACTTTTAAATTAAAACTGTGAATTGAATAGAGAACCATAAATCACAAAGAAACCGTTATGACTTAAAATTGTGTAAATGCATTAAATAAATGTGGCTATTACATATATTTGATGTCATGAATACACTAAAATCAACTTATACTGTATATCACATAAATGCAACATGGAATTAACCTAAAAGTATTCAGTAAACATTTATCTCTAGTGTTATAAAAATGCAAAATGCTCACATTTCAGATGAAGTCTAGGCAAATGTGAAAATGCACAATGACCTTCAGAAGTTTGTGATTTAGGAAGATTTGTGTTTGTGTGTGTGTGTGTGTGTGTGTGTGTGTGTGTTTCTTTTGCTTATCAAGGCTGCATTCAAAAATACTTAATAAATAATATTGGGAAATATTATTTAAATGTAAAATATCTTTTATTACTTTGATGGTGAAACTGAATTTTCAGCAGACATTACTCCAGTCTTCAGTGTTCATCAGAAATCATTTAAATATAATAATTTGGTCATGAAGAAACACTGCTTACTTTTATCATCACGTTTGAAATCAGATGTGTTGCTTACTATTTTTTTTTTTTATTATTTTTTAACAGTGATATGTTTTTAAGTACATTTAAGTATGAAAAACATTCAGCTGTTGTTAAATTTGCCAATTCACCTTTGAAAGAAGAAGTATAATATTACTCATTTGTTAAACCTGTACGGCATATGATATCTACAGATACTGTATTTAAAAATAAGCAAGATCACAGTAATAAAGAGTTTAGCACAGTAAAAAGTGCTTTTATTTTATTCTAAAATAAAGTATTTACATTAATGTGTGTTTGAGGCTGTGTTGCCTTCCCAGTGGGTTTTACATCATTGTTTTTCATGGGTCCACTGCTCTGATCTTCAATTACTTATTACTTGATGAAACATGCCTGTGAAAGTGTAAATGCCCTCTAGTGGCAGCAAAAAGTATCACAAGCAATCACAAGGAGGGACAACAAGAAAAGCTAAAAGAAGCAAAATGTGAAAGATTTTTTTACTTCTCTTGCTTTGTTACTGAACTCAAAGAGAGACCGTGAGAGCATACAGTGGATATTATATATCCATTCAATGCTTTCCATTTCACTCTGACTTCAGAACTAGAAGAGGAACAGAATGTTCTGGAGACTCGGCCAAACTCTATGGGGTTGTAGGTGGTGGAGGTGGGGGGCCATGTTGTTGCGGTGTATCACAGGGCTGTTAGTTTTAATTAGGCTCCAGGCTAGGGAACACAGAACGACTGCATCAAAGGTCAGATATACATCAATGGCTGCTGTGAAAATGTCGGCCTGCTCTGGTGGGCCTGGCCCGCAGGCCTAGGGGCCAGAGGGAAGTGAGAGTGAACTTCAAAACCAGGAGCCTTTCCACTGCTTAATAAGGACAAGCTGATGCCTACTGGTTTATCACTCTAATGGGGAACGCACAGGCTTGCAGCACAAATACAACAGGCCAAAAATGTGAGAGAAATGATGAGGTAGAGGAGAAAGAGAAAGATGAAAAGCAAAAGATGGGACCAAGTTAAAAGAGATCCATCTATACATGTTGGATGTTTCTATTCGGTTCTGTTTTCTCTTCTACAAGCTCTTACTTTACAGACAAGTAGTTCTGTTTGACAATAAACTGCCATTCCCTCAGCTTATATGATAATGCCTTTACTCTTCTCTGCAGTGATTAACTAGTTTTATACATTTTACCACTTCCTCTTTATGTTTGTACCTGTTTTATGACTATTTCAACACTATTGATCAATACATAAAGCCACACTTGTCTGCTTTGTGGTCTTCTTTCAAATTTTAAATATCGACGCCATAGCTTATTTCAAGTTTGTAAAGATAAGAATGTTTTTAAACAGCCAAAACGACATCCAGATCACAAAATCACCACTGCAACTTATTTCGTTGTGATGTCGATTTCTACCGAGGGGGAACCAAATCTTAATAACAGAACTAAAAATTATCTTAAATTCAGATTAGAATGGAATTTGAACTTCATGAAAGAACAGAAATTAGTAGGCATTTTCTTAATTAACCTTAAATGAATGGCGAGCGGTGAGGTTTGGTTGCTTATCACACCCAAATGATTGATCCGATCGAAAAATAGATATGCTCTGGTTGTCATGACTATGAAAGCTGAATCTGGCTCTAATTTGCAAATGATTTTGACAGATTCAAAGTGGCATAATGGTCGACTCTGATGCCAAAGGCTGAGGTGCATAAAAATTCAGTTCCTTTCCTGAACGTGATTGACTTACTGTACTGCAAGAACACAAGAAAAAAAGAGAATGTTTTAGAGTTATACAAAAGTGATTATATGAGGCTTAAACTACTAGGACACCTTCACTCCTCTGCAATTCTTTTTTTAGCACTAAATGGCATGTCTTTTCTCTCAGAAATCACCACCTGGGTCCCACTCACTGTTTGTCACTGTAACCGTTTATTCAGCTCACTTGCCTGACATTGCAGTTGTATTTTCCTTCGGGGTCATACCGATGGTAAACACCAGTTTGCTTGCTGGGGCAGCTCTCAAGTGTGAAGCTGGCAGTCTGGTGATGAGCTTTTTGGATAAGATGACAACGCGTAACCTTGCTATAGGAAACAAAGTCTCACGCTGCCAGTTTGACTTGTCCTCCCACCAGCCTCGCAGGCCTGAAAAGTTAATTGATTTGTACTCCTCCTTTTGCTCCGCTGTGTATGCGAGATGCTTCTATGGATAGACAGTGAAAACCGACGAGGGGAAGGGAAAAAAGGAGTGAAGGACTGTAATTGAGAGAGAAAAAGAGACCGCCTAAACAACAGTTCAAGGGGCAGAGGATAAACTGCCTCTGATAAAGGAAAAGACAAATAAAGACTCCTTTGTTCTAAATGAGATCAGATCCTAGAGCTCTATAATGGACTAGTTGAGGTGAGCTGGTCAGTTTATTTCTCTTTCATTCTACAAACACAGACAGAAAGTACAGCTTTCTTTTCTTTTTCTTATACAAATAAGATAGATAATACATACAATATTAGTGTCACAATCAGCTGGATGTGCCAGCACAGCTCTGGATGGAACTCCAGCTCTCCACGAATTGTGTGTGAATGTTTTCACTCATGGACTCTCATTCAGTACTCATGTCTCCGCCCACTCATTGCAAGTCTCCTCCCACTGACCTAGTTTTAGTGTATAAAGTCTCCTTATGTTTGTATGTCTTCACGGTCCATTGAACTGTTGTTCTGTCTCATTTTCATTCGTGTTCGTGCTCCTAGTTGTTCTGTTTTGGATTTATCGTTGCCGACCCCTGCTCTCGTTTGGATTATCACCTTTGCTTCTTCCCTTTGGACTCTGTATACTGTTTGTTTCGACCCACCCACGGACTCTGACCACTCTATTGCTTACCCTTCTCTATACTTGTCTGCCTGTGATTGTGACCACTGCCTGACCCTGATTAATAAACAATCTGCAATTGAATCTGCTCGCTTCCTCCCCTCCTCGCCTCCTTTGTGACAATTAGATTCATTTATTTAGTATTTAATCAGTAGCAGTGCTTCCAATCTATCAATCAGTATTGGAATTGGAATAAATACATTGTGTTGATCTAGAAGAGAAAAACTATAAATTAAGATAAATAAACAAAATTAATTACTATTGTTTTTTGTTGTTGTTTTATCTAGATCTATAGAGTAATAGAGGATAATTCCATTAAAATGAATGCCAATTTAATACGTTCATATAAAAAGTAAATAACAATACTAAAACTGAAACTAATACTAATAATTAGGCAAGGCAAGTTTATTTATATAGCACACTTCAAAGTGCTTTACATAAAAGGTAAATAATTAAAAAAAAAAATCACAACAATAAAACAAAGAATTTAAAAAACATTTAGAATTATTTATTTTCAATTAAAATAAAAGTTAAAAAAGAAAATGTTTATACATAAAATAAAGTGCAGTCAGTGCTCATTCAACAATTATTAATTAATTAGTTAATAATAATAATTATTCATTAATTCATCAATTAAGGAGCAACAGGGCTGTAAATGTAATGGGGAAATAGGACTGTCATGCTAATGTAATAAATAAAAAATCATAAAATTATTTTTGTGCATATGATGACACCCCAGCTGTAAGAAGGCTTATATTATTGAAGATGCTGGTCAGAAACAATTTGGAGCAGCCGAAAGAGACAAAAAAAAAGACATGTTCTCAATGACCACACCGGGATTTCTTTTTGAAGTTGACCCCTGAGCTGTTGACTGTTAAATGTGATACCTGTCTGTGTGTGTTCAGTAATCAGAGGCCTTGGGCTCTGTGCCTCATGTAAACGTCGAACTCCATCAGCGCACCGGCCCAGGGACGTAATTTAGGCATCAGGTCCCACGCTACTCTACTGTCACAATAATCTTTTCCCCCCATGCAGCTCGGCGTACCTTGGCCTTCATCACCTGTACACATGGAACGCATCAGCGAGCATCACCTGGAAGAGCGATGTGACAGCCGCAGCGCTTCCTACTGTAACACTGCCACCAATGTTGTGTTGTACAACAAGTCTTGTGAAACGTCTGCTGGTTATATTTAAGAACGCGTGTCTTACCATTCTGTATATTTCGACATGTCCCGAGGCACCGCTGATGATGTATTCTGAAATAAACATATCCGTATCTACAGCCGAAATCTGTCTCTCCAAGGTGGTGTTGACAGTTAAGTTATAAACCCATGAGTATATCTGCTAACTGTTTGTAGAGAGCTAATAACTGAGAAGGACACTATGACAAAAGCAGTAAATAGTATCATTTCTTCAATTCTTCAATTATATACTGTACACAGCCAATTTCAACAATTTCAGGCTGACTGAAACAACACTGTGTCCTGATAAGAAGTTTAGCAAATTGAGGTAAATTTGAATTTAGAACATGAATTTACACAATATAGGCACAGTTCTATAATGACAACTCTTTGAGGGTTTAGCATGGTAACGCACATGACAGTATTGATGTGTTAGGTCTTGGTGGAATGGATCTGCTACACTGCTGCAGCAAACCAAGTACCTTGCTACTGCTAATACATCCACAACATGCTGCTGTGAGCATGTAAGAAATACTGCTGCTGCACATATAACACACAGTATTTGAAATAGCCTCCATCCTTCATACATGAATCACCCTGTGACAAATCTATACAGGTGGAGCTGGGGAAGGTGGAGGGGTTTCTGAGGCGTATTGATACATCAAGCACCATTTTTTAAAACGCTGAACAGCAAGCTCATTGGTAATCAGTACAGAAAGAACCAATCAGGTGCATCAGGTGATAATAATGTCGTTATTCAGTCACGGCGGTCTGTCATCCATAAGGGAAACCTTGCTTAGCTTCTGAGATCAGATGAGTTTGTCTAAAATGCAGTAAGATTCTGCTAGATTTTGTCTGCTACCAAAGAACACTGCTGAAGTTAGACACTAAACCGATTCATGAAACTTCAGTGACAGATTTGCAGCAGTAACTACTAGATAAGATACCATTAACAAAAGAAAATGTGTTATATTCATCCAGCAATTTCCTAAATCTTTCTATCGACTGTCTCAGTACTGTGTAATTAAAGGCTGAGGGTTATCAAACTGTTATCTGCAAAGCAATTACAGATGAACATACAGAGTAAAACACAAATCTAGAGAGAGCTGAAGGTTAAGTCCAGTTAAAGTGCAATGAAAGGGTCTGTGTTGGCTGATTGAAGAGACTGGCACACAGAGGAGAGTCATGTCTTCTATGAATCAAATCTTTCTGAAATCCTTAATCCCAAGAGTGCAATATCTAGAGAATGTATTTTTTCATTTTATCAAGGTTGGGAAGATGGGAATATTGCAGTCTCTGGGATTTTCGCAGTGAGAATGTGTGTGTGTGGTGGTTCGGGATGATGGTGGGGTTAAATGAAAAGAACTGATCCACCGCTGTGTGCCGGAGCCATGGCTGATTACAGGTGGAGTGAAGTGGAGGCAGGGCTCTGCAGTGCAAGAATGAGGTGGAGCCGTGTGTTGCAGTATAGCGGTGACCCCTGCTGCAAAGGTGCACGGAGCTCTGGAGCTCTGGGGTGAATTACAGTCAGTGGCAGCAGGAGTGGATACGGTTCACAGGGGCTGCTGGGATTGCAGGGGAACATACAAAAGCCTCTGAATATGAACTCAGGAGCTTCAGTAAATGAACACTACACAGCAGAGATTCGCTTTCCCTTTCATACTCTATTGCACACATTCTTAAAGTCTCTACAGGAGATTACATGTGGGATCACATTTATGCACAGACTGCGTATGCATGGGTTAGTGGATGAAGTATGTTTCAATGGATAGAACAGAAAATAACTGGTTGTGTCCATATAATATAAGTAATTATATAAGATCCAAAGCCACAATGAACTCCATTAACTTTTATGTAAATAGAATTAAATTAAACACTGAATTAGGTAAGTGATATAGGTTTGAAACAACATGAGGGTGAGAAAATTATGTAGAATTTCCATTTTTGGCTGTAATTACAAGCATAGCTTTTATTTACAGAGAAATGTATACAACAGGAGTAGCTTAAAAAATCCTGTTTGGTCAAAATACCATCCATATTAATTTATACAACTTGAAAGATTAAGAATGTATTAGAATATGTAGAAATGTATATTACCATATATGCTGTTAACATGTTCATAGCTCAGTGTTACCTATATGAAGTAACACAATATTGTAACACATTTAAGTTTGCATAATTCCCCTGTGCTTTAAACCCATCTTCTGGTCTGTGTGAGATGATAGGAGGGTGACGGCAAGATAAAAATACCTAGGTCTGTGTGTGACAGACTAGAAATAAAATTTCTTCAAAAAATAGAAAGCCTTGTTCAAATTTTCAAGCAATGTTTCAAATTCAGATTTAACATCTGACGGCGCCATGCCGGAGACTGTCTGCGTTCCTCTGAGCACAGCTAACAGGCAACTCGCAGACAGAAGCACAGAGAGGATCTCCAGTAGAGGCTGAGGGGTAAGCAAGGGGCTTAAGCCGAGGTGAATGAAAAGCTCATGCTTGGTTTTAAACAGAACAGTGCACACAGCAGCGGTCTGATTGTCCAACAAGCACATGGGCTCGAGTCTCTCTCTCTGAGATTGCATTGTGTCTCCGCCTGTATGGTGGGGCATACATTATTCAACACTCCCAGGATGCCTCGCTGATGAGTCACAGTGCAAGCGCTGGGAAACAGGATGAGAGACCGAGAGATAGGGAGAGAGAGGCAGACATAGGAATGCCCATTTAATTTCTGGTGAATAAAACAGCTTCAACAATACTGTGAGGGCACCAATGGAGTTTTGTTCCTTATTGTGCAGTTGTCTTTGAATCCTTGGCAAAGCGTTTTTTTCTTCACTCAGAAGAGGAGATTGCACTGTCAAGTTCTCGTGTCTTTTTCAGACAGAACTGCTTATAACAAAAGAAAACACATATAAATAAATACCAGTTAGAGAAAGAGAGCAAGTTATTTTATAATATGAGATGACAGGCTGACGTATTCTACATGGTGCTGAGCTGGAACAATAGCTCCACAAATCCTGAGTTTGAAGGAAATATTCAAAATCAAAGCTTTATTTCATGAGTAAAATAGGCAAGGGCACTGTTCCACTTTAGTTTGCATGAATGTTGCAGTACATGACTTACTGCAAAGTCACTGTGAATGCTATCAGTCTATCATTGTACTGCCTTTTTAAATATCTTATGCACATAATGAGAGTCAAGCTAATATCCATCATTTCGTACTCTCCCTTTTAACCTCAATGTCCCTTTTATATAGCTCACTGTGCTTGTGTGAATGTGTGTGGGTCAGGTTTTGCCTACATTACATGGACCAAATGTCCCCACAAGGATAGTAAAAGCTGTAATGACCTACATTGTGAGGAGCAGCCAACGTTCCCCATGAGGCAAGCGACGTAATAAACATGGGTGACTGACATGGTATACTTTTGGGACGTTGAAATGTCCTATGCGGTGACATCCTCTATTCTATCTAATATCTTAGCACTCTTTTTCTTATTAATCATGCAACTGATCTCATCAGTAGCTGTATTTAAACATAGTATATACAAATACAGAGTGAAAAATACATTGTAAATGTACTGGCTAATTCTATTTTATATATAAAATGCTTTCTATTTTAAAGGGCCCCTATTATGGATTTTTGAAAAAGACCTTTCATGGAGTGTGTAACCCAGCTATAAGTAAATGAAAACATCCTGCAAAGTTTTAAACCTGAAAGGCATTGTGTATAAAGTTATCATCAGTATCATCTTCCAAAAGAAATAGTTGATTGAAACAAGTGGGTTTTAAAAACGAGCCCCTAGCTATTAAACACTGAAGTCAAAATTTAACATTAGCAAAGTGCCCGCTTGGTGGTCCTTTTGCGTTCGTCTGAAGGAAAATGCAAATTCATTCTTTGCCACTAGGTGTCGCTTCTGGAGCTCACAAAACACTGCTTTAAATGAAATCAACCAATTATCAGAGGGGTTTGGAAAAATTAATCGTTGAATGAATCGCTTGGGAGTCGTTGAGCAAATAAGGTAAAAAAAGAAGCATATTATAAGAAAATCTAAGTTTTTTTTTTTATCTTGAATGCATGTAAATCTGTTTTTGGGGACTCCCAAAACCAAAATAGGAAAAAAAAATAATTAACCATAACAGGTAGGTTTCAGCTTATATTTAAGCAAAGTGTGTGTGTAAAGAAATATGCAAAACACCAGAATACTGAATTGAGATGACACAGAAAAGTTGTAGGACCAAATTTAAACTCTGAGCATTGTACTGTTTTGTATTGTATACCAAGAGTGTTTGACATCCAGATATGTGCGAGTATATTTAGGAGTATATACGTGTCACACCAATTCAACATGGTGCTTGCCGATTTACCACTGTCATGATCCTACACTGACACTACAAGGAAAAGCAAACAGAAACTAAAGAATGGAAATATGTTCACTTTTATGGGGTAAGGATCCGCCTCATTCAACCTCCCTCCCTAATAATTTATTTATCTTTTTTGATCTCTTTCTCTCTCTTACCGTCACCCTAGAAATTGTAAATCAGTTCCACTTCATCCAGGCTGGGGCAGATTCTTATCATGAACTGTCTGGTTGGCACAGGCTCTGCCTGTTTTTTTTTTAAAGACAAACACACACACACTATTCAAATCAAGGCCAGGATTAACAAACAATTATCGCAAGGTCCCCAAAAATTGGTAATTAAGAACGTCTATAGTCAGCCTTAAAGCAATGCCGGCAGCTATTTAAACAACAGGAAAAAAACATCCAGACATTTAAAGAACGAGGCGTACAACGTTTGAGATGAGGTTATGTGAGAATTGTGAAATGTGAGAAATGTGTCTTGATTAGGATATCGCCCCCAGGTTGACAGGAGCTGTTAGGAAACATAACCATGCACGAATATTGAACTGCAAGTTACTCTTTCCAATCCTCCTTCAGCGTCTTTCCTTGTTATATAACGGTGATTATGGAGGGCCGCTGTCTCGATAGGGCATCAGAGCAGCCTGAGTATTACACTAATGTTCAGAAGTGACAGCTACTTTTGCGAGCCATTCTGTGCAGCAGGAAGCTAGGCACGAAATGGCATTTTTCATGCATCATTGCTTCTGTGACCTCATCTTTCTGTATCCACCCCATAAAAAAATAAATTAATTAAACAATTACATTTTGTAAGAGCAGAGGGAGAAAGATCTTAAGTCTGCATAAATTGCTGTTTTTTATGGTCCAACCTTGGTGAACTTAAGGGTTAGTTCAACCAAAACTGAAACTTGTGTCATTTAATTACCCTTACCCTTTTATCATCCCAAACCTGTGAGAAAAGGGGCAAGTTGTCACAAGTACTAATTTGCAACTCCAGTTACATAAAAGTTTATCAGAGGTTTAGTATGTTGGTTAGTTTCAGACACACAGTTCTAAGCCATCTTGTATTACAATAAAAACTAACTAAGCTTTAGCTTTTTGAATTTAAATGAACTTTAGATGTATAAAGGCGCATTCTGTTTTGACTTATTTGTAGGCAGCAGTGTGAGTCAGAAGTCAGAGGTACAGAGGTACAGAAGTTGAGTTTTAAAAATACATAAATTGAGTTTGTAGCAATAGCTTTTTTTGAGAATGTTCAATAACTTTTCTTGTAAGCAGTACTTTAAGGCATGTAGTTAAAGTACAGAAACTGAGTTTTAAAAATACAGAAAATGAGTTTTAGAAATAGTCTGTGGCAAACAGCCATCTTCTCCTATTTTCTTTCTTTTTCTTATTCTTTTTTTCCAGTTTGTTACAGCATTTTCCCCCTTTTTTTATGTAGGTGCATTTGAAGTCACCCGTTAAAGTCACACTCAGCATACACTCCTAAAAAGCTCTCTGCACACCTAACCTCGTTTCCCATTCCCTGCGTAGGGCTGACAACAGCAGAAAAGACACAGTTTCCTTCATGTTCTTAATCTGAAGCTATTTGGCTCAAGACAATTTCCTTATTGTACCTCTCTGCTCTGCTGCTTTCTCCATCACCTGCTTCACCAATCTGAAATAATAAAACCGAACCGGCAACCCAGGGCGACTTTAAGAATCCCAAAGAAAGAAAACAATGTGAGAGTGTAAAAGTATGCTAGTGTTCCTCCTCCACCCACCTCTCTGTCCCCAGACGAAAGAAAGAAAAGCAGTATGAGTTTTCTAAATGGATGAAAAGGAATTGGGTATTCCTGATGGGTGTGGGAATAATGGCTTGGCTGGATGGAGCCAAAAGTTGCAAGATTGTGCCGCATTTATGAAAACCTTTATTAAGTATATGAAAGGTTGTGAAATTCTTCACATAGACTGTAGGCGTCTATTCAGAGAGGGCCACTTTGGCTATTGTGTTTATTGCCAGAGCTGAGCTTAAACTTCTTAATGCTACTTGCAATTCAAATAGCCAACACTTACTTAAATTGTTCTTTGTATGATCAATAAACGCCCCCTCTTGAACGCCATTATTAGCACATGAATCAGTTTAACCGGCTTTATAAAATTGTTGACAGTTTCATAGCACATCGACAATTAATCTGAAACGTGACACAGCACGTTTTGCAATAGACATTTAGTTCTTCACAGCACATGTGATGCTGCACCATAAGACAAGTCTGATGTTATCCTTATGGTCTTAGAAAAAGGAATTCAGTGTACGGCAGCAGATCCCAGAGCTATCAAGAAAAGAATCAAAGCTTTATGAGTAAACAGTGTCAAACCTCAATATTATGATCCACTGGTGGTTTATAAGACAATGCAGCTGGCACAATGACGATTCAGGCAAACAACTCCCCTCCTCTAAGACTTCACTTCCTCACAGATGAACTGAAGGGTTTCTTTACACTGGATCTGGATGATTACACGAAAGTAGCTTTTATCACTCACAAAGGCACTGTCACGGTGTAGGCATATAGCTTATTTATTTTTATTATTACTATCGTTAACCATTGATTTTTATATACTGTTGGTATAAAATATTATTGTTGTGGTGTATTGCTGGTAAAAACTGTATACGGTGCATAATGATACCTGCAACTTAGGCCTGTGTGTACTGGCGGGTGACTCCGGGGGGCGATAGTGAGCGCCGGAGAATACTGTGTATGAATGAAGTCACACTGCAAGTGGTTAAAAACATGACTGTACAAATGATTAATCTGCCGTTGTGTTTATTGATATTGCAGGTAAGAGAAAGTGATGGAGCTTCGCAACTTATGTTCATGAGACCCGTATACAATGTTTTCATGTTTTTCTGGTGTACATTTTATGTTTGATCTGTTCAAAATTATTGCGTTGGCGCATCCACGTGCGCACGGGGTGAGGCCCCGGGAGGTATTGCGTCATGAGAAAAATCTATAAAACAGATTATAAGCGAAATTCATTTAATATAGTAAACAAGAAAACGAAGGTTCAGTAAAATTTGTTTGTAAAGACGAATGTGTTCCGAAATTCAGTCATTGTGTGATGATTACTTTGATACGATATAATGTTATATACTTACAGTTGATGTATATGGTGAAGTAGATTATCAGGATGTAATAGATGTAATAGGGATCTAGATTAACATCTTGTAAGGTAGAGCTAGTTCAGTAGACCTTATAATTATGATGCATTTCAGTCACTATTTCATATTCATTCCATTTTTCTGACAACAGAAAACATAATATAATTATGAGCTAATATAAGCAGAAACCTTATACATTTTAAATTTATGGTATATATGGTATATTTATGGTGCATTAAACAAACTGTAGATTTGCTTTATGTGTCATATCGACAGCAGTCTGTAATGACTGGGGCAGACAAGGGCGGATCCAAATGCAAGCGTTTAGTCATAGGCATTGTCATACAGAACAAAAACAAACACGGGAATAAACGCTCTGAAATGAAACCCAAGGGAATTCAAGACACAATCATTTCGAAGAATATATAAATATGCTTTTAAAATATGCGCTTAAATACAATTTCAAATAACTGATAGAGTGCCCACAAAACTGTTAATCACCCACTGCACCATTGAGAGTTTTTTCCAACATCCAACAAGATGTTTAAAAACATCGCTGTCCAGAATCCATCAGGATTGATTAGCTTGTACACAACAAATGCAATATGGTAAAATGTATTAATTTAATTTAATTTTATAATTTAATTGAATGTAATTTAATTCAATAATTTCATTGAAAGTAATTAAATGCAATTTAATAACTAAATTTTATTGGTTGTAATTTCATTTAATAATTTCATTTTATTGAATGGAATTTATGTAATTTAATTGAACGTTTAATTACATTGCATGCAATTTAATTGAATGGAATTTAATTTTATGTAATTTTATTGAATTGAACTGAACTGAATTTACTTTAACAATGCATATTAATTAACATGAGAATTGATGTCCAAAAATGACCCACATCTTCTAGCAACAAAACAACAAAATATAGATTATATGTAACAAGTATTATTTGATCAGTATTATTTATTTAATTGAAAAAGCATTATAATTCTACACATTCATATACACACACATTCATATCACCATATGTGATTAGTTAATCAGCATATCAATTAATTATTATAAATAATAATACTTTATAGAGAAGAAATGAATGTATGAACAAATTATGATGGTGGGAAAATCTAAATCTACATTTGTTTTGCATGGAAACATGCAACAGGAGCTGTTAAAAGTGGCCCCTTTAAAACAGAATAGTGCAGGATAGAGCTAAATCCACAAGCTCAACAGTGTGCCTTCAAATAGCCTCTCAAGCAGAGAGCATAACAAGTGGGTTTCTAGGGTTTATTATCACTGCATTTACTCTGTGTGGAATTGCAGAATGCATTCAATGCAGAGGTAGAACATACTTTTAAACAGCTACCTTATAATCTTTTCTGACCTTATAACTAGACAGTCATAATTTGTACTATACACATATAGGGTGTTTCTGAAGAGGGTTCAGTAGGGGCAGCCATTTGTATTCACATCCTTCCCTTCACCTGTTAGCGAACATTTAATTTCCTCTTTCCTCTCTTTAACTAAACTGCAAATATATCTAACAAGGTAATATTCTAAAATGTTTGTGTGTGTACAGTACATTATGGAAAGTATAAACAAAGGTCTATTGTGTGTTGAGTAGCAGAAATTATGCTGAGAGACACTGGTTGAGATCTTTTATACTTATAACACTTTAGTGGCTTTTTTGTGCCGCTCTAATCATCCATCATGATTCTATGGCACTGTGCCCACTACACGTAAAACATTGGCAGTACGTGGCCAGTGTGTTAACATGCAGCTGGGATAAAGTGTGGGAATCCATAAGGGACCAGGCGCAGAGCAGTGAACTCTTCAGTTTGTGAGAGGACGTTTGACCTGCAATCTTGCTATGTTATGCATCATGCATGTACTTTAGCAAGTTTAATTGCTTCATGCCACAGGAGAGAAGTCTGCTGGTTTGTAGTCATTATAAGAAGAAATTCACTCAACACCAAACACAGGAGTGATGGCTTGACTTAGCACCAGTGCAACAAGGTTAAGCTCAGCATAATAAAACTTTAAGTGGCCATCAATGTTTATAGCATGAATTTACTGTGAAGCAATGCAGGCATGGTATCAATTAAATAACAATTCATATTTTCAATTATAAGAATTATAAAATGCATAGTCTGACTAGAAGAGCACAATTTTGAATGCCAGTAAAATAATGCAAAATAAGCACATGCAGTATTACGCAGAATATATATAATCTTTAATACTGATATATCATAATTTTATTAAAGTAATTTCACAACAAAGGTATTTAGATTTATGCTATGCAAATTTCTACATAAAAACCTACAAATAATTTACTGTATGATTTTTGTTATAGGCTATACATTTTCAAATGATCAATTTAATTAAATATTAGCTGGAAAAAATAGTTGTACACAGCTGTTGTACACTTTTAGCAAATGAAAGCCTTTTTTATTTATTTACACTTTTTACTTTATTTTGATATATTCCACACACACACAAACACACCAACCCACATACTTTTCTGAATATTATTTTATGTCACACTTCACAGTATTCATCATACAGTAACTCAAGATATATTCTGTTTAATTCATCTTAATCAATTCTGCAAATTTAACTTGATTTAAGGATCTTTAGACATTGTTTTATTTATTTATTTTTTACAGGAAAACAAATTAAAAAAGATTCTTAGAATGACTTTTGGCATGGTCCCATGGCTTATTGCTTTAATAGGCCAGCACTCTAAAATCTACAGTGTTATGAGGACAACAAATGACATTCTGCAGATTGATGTATGTCGTAAGGTGATATCTTTTAATTGCAGCTTGGAAATATTACGCAGAATTTTCTCCCCCTCTGCCATGATTGATAGGTTTTGTAAAAATTAAAGGCTAAACTCTGAGATCAGGAAGAATGATTCCCTGTCAATGGTTCTTTAATACCAAGACAGAGCGTTGAGGAGTCATTTCTCTTGGGGCCAGGTGGGCAGAAGAAGAGTGAGCCGGAGAGATGGAGGCTTAGAAAGACAGAGAGGGCCATAGAATCTGAATCAATACTGTTTGCCATGAAAGGATGATTGGGAAAACAAAAGTAATCCGCTGCTATATCTTTCTTTCTCATCCTGTTTTTCTTGCATTAGAGGCCCGAATCTGCTCTTTTCATCACTGACTCACAATGCATTTTGTCCCTCCTTGATCACAAAAGACATCCACTCGTGTTTAAAAATGGATAACGTGGCTGGAGGAATCTTGATTTTATATGCTTAAAATGGATTGAGGTATAATGCTGAGTGCTGAAGGCAAACTCTTCCATTCTCCAATAATTAGTTCAAAAAGCAATAACTATAGACAACATTATAGTTGCATATCCATATTTTTAAAGCAATTGAAAAGAGTTTGAATGGTGGATCACTAAATCACTTTGGTAGCTGGTTTAAGCACTGTAACTGTGATCAGAAATATTCATATTGTTAATAATACATGTCATGGTCAAATGGAGTCATCAAAAGCGTTAAACAATTTCCCATTCATCTGTTCTAATGAAATATTAAAATGTCCCTTTGTTGTTTGTCTGAGTGTGCCCACTTCAGACCAATTACATTTACAGAGTACTCACTATTATATCTGAAACTACAACCTCAAACACTTTCATGCATTTCCCTCTCCAATGTTAACAGTTGTAAATCTGCAGATTTGGACACATTGTGCCCTCAAGCATACTTTTCTACACTTTTCACAGAGTGTAGCAAACAAACAATGTTGCCTTCTAACCGATCTGGACACCTAAAATGTGTTCTGGGACGTGTCTGGCACTATGCAGACAAACTGAATGCTTCATTCTCATTTGCTGGAGGAGATTCAACTCATTTGGGCAATTGTCTGGAAAGATTATCTAACCACAGAACATAAGCACATAACTGGCCCTGGATATGTTGCAAAGCATGTTCATAGCATAGTTAGTCCTTTCTGTGTAAGTAATGCCGCAGTATGATGCTTGTTTGAAGTTTCGTGAGATTTTATTATTGCTAATAAAAAATAAGAATAAATTACATTTAGAAAAAAATCAAAATCTGTTGTTTTAAATTGCTATAATATCATCAGTTATACCAACAAAACTAAACTTCAGATGAGTTAGAAATAGCTTCCTAGGTAACAATCACTGCTCTACTCTATGTTGCTATGTGAGTCATGTTAACTTCTAAAGTTAAAATGCAAACCTTGGCCTTTCATAATATTTTCCCTCCCCATATATTTTAGTCAAGAAGACGTAGGAGACTTTATACACTTTATACTTTTTTTATAGAAAGATTACAGAAAGAAAATGAATGCTTGTAATTTAGTGCTTTAGTACTTGTAATTCCGCTACCCATTCAGGTCAGATAAACTTTTTTCTGTCCCAAAGCTCTGCTAAATAATAGCAACTCTACCCATTACTGCTAAAAATGATGACCTGCATCTGTGGAATAACAATAGCCAAACAACTGTTGTGATAAAAATTCCAGCCTGGCATAAGGCGGATAAAGGGTAATAGAGAAAGTGCAGTTATAAAAAAAAAAGCTGCAGGACCAGCATTTCTGTCATCACCTCTGGAACAGGGCGGCCGCCAATAGACATGAGGTGAGCTGTCACATCGCTGAAAGGCCTAGCGTAAGTGTCAAGTTTTTTTATGAGTCACAGGGCGAAATCATGACCCACATCCTCATTACAAAGGGTTATGAGGAGTTTGCTTTGCTGGAGTGGAAAATAAAGGCAAATGTCCAATGCTACTGCATACACTGCTCTCGTTCTGGCCTGCCTGACTGGGATGTCAGGTGCATGAGATGTCCCTGGGACAGTAAATCGAGTCATTGCTTGAGTCAGACTTTGCATTTCAATTTAAGATATTCAGTCATAAATCTGTCAAAAGCTGATCAAAAATAATTAAATAAAAACCCAGCAGAGTGGGATTGAAACGGGCAACAGCAAGCATGCCCATTCAATCGAAGAGACAAGATTTCTGCCACTAGTTTGAGAAGGACTTATTACAACATGTCTTCGCATCTTCCACACTTATAAGTAGCCGTCTCAAAAGGACAGAACATTCCAGAACAGCATTAATGAATGTGTGTGCAAGTGGCTTAAGTCCAAGCTCATAAATAGAGGAGGGCACATATCAGGTGTGCTGAATGTTCTGGGGTCTACACTGACTGGTTTGCTTTGGCTTTTGGACCAGAATGCAGTAAAACTTGCCCTTGGCTTAACCTTGAATTTACATAAAACTGTAAAAAGTTGTACATTTCTGTACAAATCCCCGATATGATGATAAAAGATTCTGAGATGATGTTTTTCATTATTTATGAATGAGTACCAGCTGTCTGGGTTGGGTGTCCTTCAGCACTAAATTAGATTTATTTATTTATTTTTTTCAAACAACTGATTTAAAATGAATTTGATTAAAAGGAGCAAAAAGAATTTATTATATTTATTATATTTCTGTTTATAGATAAATAGTTTCAGCTAATTCTTTGATTCGTGAAAAATAAATGTATTTTTTTTTTTTTTTTCTGTTCAGAACATATTTTAGTTAAAAAGCCTTAATGTTTTGCTTTTGTGTAGAGATGACAAACAAATAGTACAATAGATAGATATTAAAGATGGATGGATGGATAGACTTGAAATGCAGCAAATTCTTAAATTCCGAATTTTATTATGGAAGTGTTTTATGGGAGTGATAATTTCAGTTTTTCATTGTTAGATTTAGTTAAAACAGGCACCAAAAATGTTACAAGTGTTTTCAGATTGTTTAAAAAAGTGTTATTGCATAAGCATATATACTGAAGCATATAATAAAGATCTGAACACATTAATGGAATGGTTCAGTGGAAAAGCAAGACCCAGCATGCATATTAATAGAACGGCTGATAATTGTATCCTGGTTACAACTGTAACTGTACAAATGCAAACTCTTCAGTGCTTATCATTTGGCGCAGCATAGTCTTCCCTGCATAAACGGTTTGCCATTGTACACCACCACCCTCTGCAAACAATTTTTTTTTCCAAAATCCAAAATGGTTGCATTGTGATTGTATTTTGCTTATTACAGAGGAAAAATAACATCTTTTGACGGGGGAGAGAGTAAGAGAGGGCATTAGCCATTCAACTGGCGATAAAGAGTTATCTGGTGTTGCACTGTGCCCATCAAAGGCTGTGTTTCAAGAGCTATTCAAAGATGCTTTTAAAGCAAACCACCACTCCACCAAACACACACATACAATTGACAACAGCATAGGCAGTTTTCAACAGCACAGTTTGTGAGCAAGTTGAATGAGACTGTCATACATACAGAATCTAATGGGCTCACAGAACAATGCTGAGATACTCCAAGAGAGCTAAATAAACAGGCTTTGAGCCTGACTGTGTAGACTTTACAGTGCTACCTCTTATTTTCTGATTTCATAGAGTGCACATCATTATCCATGAAGGATCCTTACACCTTTGATGGCTATTGGTCCATAATTTAAGCCCTTGATGCAATTTCACTCTATTTGTTTCCTAGGAGCTGGATGCAGCGTTTAAGATGAGGCAGATAATTCCTGTGTAACGGTCTTTAATCGGCCTGACAGTGCAACATTTGACCTTGGGGTGAGGTCGGTGTAGCGTGGATAAGAAGGCAATTTAGCCATGTAGATGGCGGCTGAAGATAATGAACTCATATTGGAGGAGACAAATGTCCCAGGGGCCGAGTGGTGAGTGATCAGTCAATGTTATGTGAGACAACTGATCAAATCACTGAAGAATGATATGGAGTTTATGAGTCTTCATATGCAACATCAGCATGAAAACATGCCGACAGATTGTGTTATTCTAGTGCTACTGCGTTTAGTCATGTACAAGGTTAAAATCACCAACGTGTTTATTATTCCTTACAAAAACGTTTTCAAACAAAGCCCAGCTATATATTTATAATTAGATTTAATTAATCAAAATCGCATGATCAAGAGTGTTGTTGTTCTAAATTCAAGCTACAACAGCACTATTGTGATACAGTTTTTATATAACGGTTCATTAAGCAAGACATTTTTTTGATGTAATTTTGCCAGTTGCTTTGTTTATGTTTGCTGCTTCAAAGAAATTAATTTCCAAAAAGTATAAACAGCTGAGCAACACACAACAGGTGTTTGGCTCCTGAATAAATTAGAGTTGTGAAACAAATTAGTGGAGTGAATAATTCAGTGACTTAGATAAGACCTGTTTCTGGTTGAGTCACTGTTTTAAATTAATTGTTTATGTGGAAAAATGATAAATTCACTGATAAAAAAAGTAACTTCTTACCAAATACTGGCCTAATATTTAAAAAATGGAATAGATGACCCAAATAAGAATCTTCACTGAATACTGTCAAGTAACAATCTTTACAATAAACTGAGCAAACAATGGTTATTAAATCTAACGATCAGTCGGCTGCTCATATTACATACAACTGTGCAAATCATTACTGTTGTTATACTTTATTCTAAAACAATTACTGCTCAAAACCTACCCACACCACTCAAATTAGAAATTATTATAAGCTAACCGTTGGGAATAAGACTAAAATAAGGAGATATTTTTAAACACCGGATGGTTGTACTTGCTCAAATATTGATTGGGATCATTTTTAACCAAAAAATGTTACAGGCTTTATATATATAGCTAATAATAACCTTACTTAATAAAAAGATTTCCACATAAGAATAATACAGAGGCTCCCAGGGAAAGTCTCTGGAAGATGGAAAAATGTGAAAGCGATTTGCAGCAATATAATTACATATAGAACAGTAACATATTACATTCTGCTCTAGCTAACACCTTTAACATGACACCTGTCTCCCAGTAGACACCATAGAGATGAGTGAATATTAAGCACAGTGAAATATTAAACATAGGCGAAAATTAAAATGTACACTGCACCTTCAGCCTAAAATCTGTTTCTATGCAAAAGATAACCTGTTGGAGAAATATTTAAGGATGCAACAAAATGGTAAAATGTACAATATATACATTACAATGCATTCATTTTATTTAATATATTTACATTTGTTGTTGTCTTTCTACATTTGCTTGCACTATACCATGGACAAAAATACAAGCTCTGTGACACGGCTGTTTTTTTTCTACCTGCTCCTTCACTCCAAGCAATGCTGTGTGACAAGATTTCCCATAATGCCCTGTGCATCATCAGCTCAACAGCTTGTGAAGTAGAGAAGTTGAAAGCAGCAACCTTGACACTGAGTGTGACCTGTGTCCAGTGTATATGTGTTAGAGAGAAGTGCACAAATAACACTATCGATAACTCAGGCTAAGAACTAACTACTAGAAAAACTTTGGGTTTGCTGGTGGCAGAGGGTGTCACTGTAATTGCAGGCTGTTCCCATGAACCGGTGCCTAGGAGAAGTAAAGAAATAATAAAATGAGAGGGAAAATGCCCCACTGCTCCATCCTCACTCGCCCCTGAGAGACAGAGCCTGAGGGCATTACGAGAGAGTATGAAAACTGGAACAAAAGGGAAAGTAAGGAGTCCTTCTTTTTGCCCTCTTGCTTTGAGCTTCTTACCCAATAATAGAAGTCGGAAAGATACTCACTTCTTGCTGATGCCCCCAATGAATCTCAACCTCTATTTGTATCTGAACCAGACACCACAACTGCATCAGATGTCCCTTTTTTTCCCGAAGTGCTCTATTGATTCTGTTAACTCAATTTGCCTCACTGGTGTACCGAATGGCCGGAAAGACGAGTCAGACCGGATCTCCTTAAGATTAACAAACCTCTCCGTGAGTCAGACAGTCTATCAAAGAGAAACAAGGAAGGGAAACTACTTCCTGTCTGTTTTCACACACTTCCAGTTCTATTATCCTTCTTGTTTGACAACAGGGGCAGGGATTAACGAAATGCATGCAGCATTGTAGTACAAAAACAACTGATTTTATTGTCATATGAAAAATGTATCCACATAAAATGTACTGAAAAAGGTGCAATTTGAAAAGCAGAGAAACAATTTATGCTACATTCTTACAGGGAGCTGTTATGGCTGAAAAGTTTAGGAAGTTTCAGAAAGATGAGTCAAACAGTAGCGTGTTTCTGTTCATCCAGTTCTAGTAAAATGCGAACCATGAATGCAGTAAATTCAAGATGACAACAATATATGGTTGGTATATGTTCTTTAAGTGCTGTCAGGTGTTTTACAAGTACATGTGCCATTGCGAAAACAAGTTGTCTCTTTTTACTTTTTCTTTTTTTTAATTGAATTTTTAAAGTAAATTGAGCAGCAGAAATAATATAACTCATGAAAAGTTAAACAGTCTTGCAAATTATGTTATATATATATATATATAGATAATTTCACTATACTGTTTAAAGGACACACTAAACTGATCAAAAGCATCAAAAGCAAAGTTACAAAAGATTTCAGTTTTCTTAAATAAATGGTCTTCTTTTGATCTTGCTTTACATCAAAGAACCCTAAAAAACAGTTTTCACAGTTACAGTATTAAGCAGCACTGTTTTCAACATTAATAGTAAGAATGTTTTGTACATTAAAACGATTTCTCCAGATCACGTGGCACTGGAATAATGGTTGTCATCACAGTAACATATTGTAAAGCAAACACAGTCTGTGAGACTGGGCTGTGTAAAGCATAAAATACAAAGCATTCAGGCTGAAAATATACATAGACTAATAATATTTCAGAATATAATGTTTTTACTGTATTTATGATCAAATAAATATGATGTGTCTCAAAAACATTACAGATTTTTGAATAGTAGTGAATATTTTCTGATATGTTTCAAAGTAAATTTATACATATCCTTAATTTTTCCACTCTTAATAGGCTAAAAACAGGCAAATGCTGTAAGTTATACCCATAACTTTGACAAGAAAAAAAGAATATCGGATAAGCAGAAACACTACCAGAGGGATTATGGTGTCATGTGATAATATTTTAATAGCCTTTAATCTCCACTGGTTTTGGCACATAATGGAAAACTTTACAAGAAGTTTAACAGCCATAACGAAGTGCGATGCCTCATCCGTACGCCTTGTTAATATTGGTTCCGTCCTCTGTGAAAGTACCACGCTTATGTATAGAAATGAATTAATCCATACACTCATAATTCAAACATCACCCCAGACTGAAAAGGGCGAGACGGGTCATTGATTACATGGGAGTGAGTGGATTGATGTAGAATGAAGGGAGGGGCTGTGATTGCCTGCTTAGAGTACAGAGATAATTTGGATGCTTATTGATTTTACCCTGAAACTCCGCAAAGGTTTGGCATTTTTTTTTCCTTCCACTCCTCGATGAAGGCGACAATCTAAACAGTACGCATAGGGCGAGAGGAAGGATTTTATGTCGACAATAAAGGCGGCATTATCAGCCTGACCACACAGCCCGGTAAATAACACACCGTCATATTAGTAAGACTGGTGATTTAGTGCTATTTGTTTTCCGCTTCTATTTGTTTTGCATGATAGCGGTATTTATGAGGCCGTGGCCGAGAGAGCCTCCGCTAGAACGCTGTCAGACATGACAGCAAGACGCACGGCGCACCTGAAAGCCAATTTCCAGGTATTAGACTACTTTAAGTTTTATGACCCCACACCGCTGAACCTAATGTAATTACCCGGCAAGGACATTATGTCATTCAGGACCGGTGGTGTGAGGGGTGCTGCTGATGTTAGAGAGGTGGGTCAGAAATGAGATACAAATTATCGCTTGTAGTCATTTTATGTTGACTTCCTATTCATTCAGTGGCCATCTCATGACGAGAGGTGGCGACCTTACCAGTGTTGTTATTAATTACCTTATTATTCTAATTAAGAAATAAGTCTCTGTGCAAAGTGAAGCTGATGAACATCACTAAGCGAGGGTGTAATTAATAGATTGCATGTTGAAGGTCAGACTGCAGGTTATTTGTAATGATGCTGGCCGGGGAGAGGAGAGCAATTCAGAGGAGAGTCTCGAACTCGCACTTAGTCGTTGGCTGAGATTCCTTTGAGCCCTGATTCATATGTCTTTTTTTTTCTTCTGTGAAGCAGAAGATTGACTGGTTGTTTGTTTATGTAAGTGAATGAATTTTGTCTGTATATAATGTCAAAAGTTGGATTGTGACACCGTAACAAAACAAACAAACAAACAAACAAACAAACAAACAAAAAGCTTCTTTGTGTTGCATTGCAGAAAGAAAGTCAGCCAGGGTTTAATAAAAAAAATTCTATTTAAATGTGTTAATGAAAATTGAATAATTATAAGAAATCACAATTATGATTAAATATAATCAGAGAAAAAAAAAGTCTAAAATTAATGCCTACGACTTGACAAAACAGACTAGATTAAATTTTAATTACATTTTCATCATAAGTGTGAATGAGATTCCAAGTTTACTGAGGTTTATGAAGTTATTTTTTATTAAATATGTTTATTATCATTAATGTTTTTTTTTAATTTGATATCAACAATGAAATAAGCTGTATTTTCAACTAATTCATATAAAACAAGAAATTGTAATCATAGATTAATTACAAATACATGGTTTTAGTCAGATTAAAATGGATAACTATGATGAAATAGAAAGAGATTCAAAATTTGTTAAATGTAATGATTATAGCAAAATAAAAGGTAAATTAAAGAATATTTTCATTAAAAAGTAAAAGAAACAAACAAAAACAATAAATAAATAAATGGTCATCAAGAGCAAAAAATAAATCATATTAGGAACATTATATAAAGGTCACTTAACTGAGTTTAGTGTTTCTATAACATCATCATCTGGTCAGTTATAGAGGGTCAGCATAGATGTTGTTTATCCATTTATAGCTGCTTTCCCACTGTATATTTCTCCTTCATATCTCTCTAAATAACCCTCTCCTCCTGTATTATTTCTGTTTTGTAAGGGCGTCTCTTCAGGCTATGAATGAAACATGATGGAGACTCTCAGGCACACAGAAGACCAGATGTGCTTGGTAATACAGTAAATGCATCGACTCTTCTTGCAGGATGCACCAACGTGTGTTCTGCTTATTTCCATACTGATGTTCTCTTATGTTCTCTCTGTGTTAGCATGAGGTCAGGATGTGATTAGTTCTGCCATGAAAAGCATAACTCACCCAAAGCATCATGTTCTTGGATAACTGGTGTCTATACATGCAATGCAGGTGTAAGTGTGTTGGACAGTGATCTACATGTCCATAACAAATGTCATAAAAGTGATAATAACGTGCTTCTCTGCAGCACCTGGGTGTGAAGGGCAAAGAAGAGATTCTCTGGTGTGGCGAAAGTCATCTTTAGGATGCGGGGGACCAAGCAGTTCATCAAACCACTTCCCCAACATTCAGGTTTATCTGGAAAATAGAAATGAAAATTTAAATAAATATTAAATTAAAAATGTAATTATAAAATGTCTAACTTCCTACCTAGAATTGGTTCATGTAGGTTCACTGCTTGAAGTAGCAGTCTAGTTCATTTCAGTGAAATAAGAACAAAATAAGAGTGGAACAATTGTATTGGTTAATATCAGACATTTCTAGAAATTTCGCACTTATGCTACATCATATCATAGGTAATGTTTTGCGAGTGCATGGTAGTTTCTCCCAGATTTGAAGTACTGGGAGCTCTGTATTTTACTCTTTCAATAGTCCTTTAATAGTCCACTTTTTTTATTCAACTGAAAAAGTGAATAGAGGACCAAAGGGAAAGTGGTTAGAAGCAGGAAGAAGAGAGGACAGGAAGAAATGACTAGGAGAGAGCTACAGCTTGTAAGCCTGTAAATAGTTAATCTTGGGCCAGCAGATGACTTTAAAGGTTAATTACTTTCTAATCGGTGTACAAAGGCCATGACAGAAAAGGAGATATTAATAAGACATGACATGGCAGGGTCCTGCTAGGCCAAACGTCTGGACATTTAGGGAAGCATTAACATTGAGCTTGTCCATCACTTCAGATACAAGATAAAAAGAGAGTTATCAATCATCTGGGGCTTAGAGCCAAAAAAGGAGGAAAGAAGATGGAACAGGGGATACTGTGAATTTCAAAGACCCTTTATTACAGATTCTAAACCACTGTTTGGTCAATCAACACTGTTAACAAACAGGGAAAATAAAACAATTAAAATATTATTCCATAAGGGTTGCAAAGAACAGGTTGTCTTCAATAACCTCACACAAAATCCCTTTATAACATCAAATCAAATGAAACAAGATCAGTCATGGCTTTAAAATACAGAAAGTCAATTAAAATTCTAGATTTCACTGAATTGAAAAATACTACATGTAAATTACAATTCAAATTGTATTCAATTTTAAGTGCTATACATTGCCATTTTAGCTTGTCCCAGCAAAAAGTTCAAAAGCTAGTACCAGTGTTTCCGAACATATTTATAACCACAAATAAAAGTTTCAACAGAAAAGATTTCCCCAAAACAAACAAATAAATTCTGTAAAACAGAAAACAAAGACTTCTGCAAACAAATCCATGCATGAATGAAACACCAGGATTTAAATAAAATAAAATAATTGCACCATGTAAAATTCTCCCCTGTAAATTAATTTTCTTGGTTAATAGTGACTTATATTGAGCTGTCCATTCTGGTTTTGAGCTCTCCTTCATCTGAAGTATGGTACGCTAAGGAGTATCCTCCCTACAGTATATTGTAAAGCACTCCGATTCAATGATCTCACACAACTTTTATACATTGCTTTTCCAGAAGCCGGCTCTGAACTGTCAAGCTAATGTCAAGCTTTTAGAATATATATAAAAAAACACCTTTACACTTTTCTAGATTAGGTGATAAAACCAGATTAGGGAAAGGATTGCAGAAGAAGTCCTTCAGCGTAGTCCTCCAGCAGTTAGATTCCTCCACTGTAAGAACAGACCTCAAATTCTCAGGAAGTCTATCCATGATGTGCGCTGAATGAAAACCCAAGTGTCCAGCTACTATCAGTCCAGTCAATATAATTGAAGCCTTGTCCAGCTAGCAGTGATAGATGTCCAAGCGTCGTCACTCCAGAAGAAAGAAGAATTCCACCAAGAGCAGGGAGAGGGCCATCACGAGATATATCCAAATGAGAACCATACATTAAAGGTTCCTGTAGCAACAATGCAATCAACTCATATTACACAGTCTTTGCACAATAAATAAAGTCCAGACTTTAAAAAGGTTATGATAAAAAATAGGTAACTTGGATAAGTTCATAATTTTAGGATTCAGCCAGAACAAAGGCTTGTCCAGGCCTAAGCCATTAAAATTCTGCAGGATGGCAAAAGCAATAGATTTCCAGTTTGAGTCCACTGGACCAGTCAGAAGTCTCTATGCAAACTGAAGCTGTTCTGCACTGCAAATTAATAAGTCCTTGGCCTCCTTCCTCCTTGGGCAAGTACAAGACAGCTTTCGGGAACCCAATGCAGCTTGTCCCCCCGTAAAAATATATTAAAATCGACTGATCTTTTAACAAAAAAATCAGGTACAGGATCAACACAAATAAGACGATGCCAGGGAGAAGATGCTACCAAATTATTAATAATCAGTGAAAAATTCCATCCGTCAAGATGACCTGTTATCTTTTCTAAAACCCCTTCAAAGTTTTTTTTTTTTTTTAAACGTATAACTCCCTACAAACACTCCAAGATATTTAAAGCCTTCGCGCATCCAGGTTAAACCAACCGGAAGGTTTGTTTCTCCATTTAACCATCTTCAACAAGTATGGCTTCACTTTTAGACCAATTTACTTTCATTGAACAACACTTCTTAAAATCCTGTAACAAATTTATCAAGAAGTTCATGTCTCTCTGGCAAGTGACAAAGATTATCAGCATATGATAATTTAAACACATTTGGACAAATGGGAATATGCACAAGTTTAGACTTTTGCCAAAATCCAAAACATCTCTATTACAATGTTATTAAAAATATGCCTACAGGGTGCACAATAAGTCTGGTCAAGATAGATCACCCATTCCAAAACACCATAGAGCAATTTATAATCACTGCACAGCAAACTCACCGGTCTCCAGTTCCTAATGTCTTTCAAGTCTCCATTTTTTGGCAGCAAGGTGAGGACTGCTCTACAGCAACATGTGGGTAGTCACCCCTTAGCCAGGCTTTCCTCCAGCACCTCAAGTAGGTCTGGACCCACCGTAGACCATAAAATCTTAAAAAAGTCTGAATAGTATACTGAATAGTTTTGTTTTGAAGTTCTTCCAGTGACATCACTTTGAATTTGAAATCCTTCAAAAAGGCAAAATATCAATACTGATTGATGGATGGACGTCAATAGATAAATGGATAGATAAATATATGAGTAAATCACATATTTCAGAGTCCTGTGTAATAATTACAATGATTTGTGTTCAACATTGCCGCCTACATTTTCTTAATTGCAGTTGGTTTACTTTACTAATTACTGTCTCTGACAGTAACTGCACTTCTGATTACTTCATAGTCTACTGAGCAAGAGTTGCTCAAGCCATAATATTAAGGGACAAGCAGAATGTGAATATGAATAGAAATGTCATTTTAGCCTTACATAAATGTGAGACACTTTAGTGCAACCTCGATTTAATGGTAAAATAAACCTATACATTCAATAACATACAATACACAACATACACAAACATAATGGTTCGATATGTGCCTTGTTTTGACATCAATTACAGTTCAATTAGAATAAAAATAATATTTGGAATAAAAATCAACTTCAGCTTCAGCTCTAAAATATCAGGAGCTCTTTTACATTACTATAAGGTTGTTGTTAATAACAGAGCTCAAAATGAAACGACTATTTTTTAATTAAAATAATCAACACTAAATAAATAAAATAAACAAAAGTGTAAATTATTTTCAAATTAACTTCTCAATGTCAAAATGTATTAATTTAATAAAAAAAGTTTTTCATAAAATATAATATTAAGGCATCATTAACTGGTAATTATAGTGTAGTTCATTAAAAGTAATCATTATGAAGTATAGGCCTAGTCTAATATTTCACAAAATGCTGTTGACTATACATTTTATTTTTCTAGCAAATAATGAGCAGTTGATACTGACTTGCCTGAAGCAAAATGCTATGTAACATTTTTTATAAGCCGTTTTTTAATGACGTCTTTCAGTGGTTGAAACACTGATTGAGCATCATAATGTCACGGTGCATGTAGACGAAGGACATCACAACTTCGGCAGGTCAGACATAGAACTTTAATAACTCTCAATAGCTTCACAAGGATACAATTTACACGCACATAAAGTAACCTTAACGATCGACAGACAGGACTAAACACAACAGGCTTTTAAACACTGGAGAAGATGCAGGACAGGTGAGGAACACAGGTGGAAAGGGTTAACTAATCAACTAAACAAGAACATGACCAAATAAGGAAACACTCAAACAAAACGAAGACAAGGGCGTGACACATAATGCATCACTGCTTTTGTGAAACAAACCCATGTGGCATTAAGACAAACAAATTATAATAACAAGGCAGATTATCAATGAATAATTATTATTAACTATAATAATTATAATTAATAATAATAAATAACAATCACTATGTATTGTTATAATCTCAAAATACTTTTACTGGTAAACTTGCTCAGTAGCTCAACTGGTGTCATGTGAAGAAATATTTTCACTCATCTATTACATTTTAACCATGTGAAAAGAGGTCAAAGACTAGTAGAACAAGTTAAAATGGCATGGTTGCCTCAGAAAATATTTTTATCTCACATTTTCACATAGTTGAAGCTGGTGCGTGTGCAGAGATGACAATCCGCGTTCCTTACTGGCCACTAAAAACCTCAAGCTTGAGTAGTGGAGTCATTTATAATGCTTGAATTTCTGAAAATGGTAACAAAAGAAAGTAAATGCACTATCAAGAGAGTGTGAATGCACATCTAAGTACATTAAAAAGAGGGGACTGGCATTCTTTAAATATCATGACATGATATTTTAAAGGCACAGATGTTCAAAGCAGACAAAAAAAAGAAGGTATCAGGGCTAAGAAACTCAGAAAATAAAAAAAAGCCTGAATTATTTGTAGGAGCTTCAAATATGAGATAAGGATTGCGTTCACTTCATTCAATCGGCATGAGATGGAAAGCAGTACTCATAATATCCATCCCTTACTCTCTCACACTTTTCCGATGTGACACAGGAGAAGACAAATCAGAGGACATAAAAAGTCAGTGGCCCCAGGAGGAAAACTTTAGCAGATGTTTATAATCTGCCTTTCAAGAGGATATTGCTTCTTATCATGGGTGATGCTCCCGTCTAAATCTGTCATGGGCCCATCCTCTGCAATCCAAACCAACACCTGTGCAACCTGATCAGATGATGCGACAGATATTCTACAAGAGCAGAAAAACAGGCACATCTTTCAGCCACCTGTGGTCATGACAGATAGTCTTGAGTGAATGGGGACCTCGGGGATCCTGAGCTCTTGTCTCTAAAACCAATCGATATATAGGAGGAGGTGGATGCTCAGACTGAGAGTGGATAGCAAAACTCTCTCTGCAGCTCCAGCCTCAGTGTGAAGTGGCCCCTCAAGAGTTTCAGCATATCAGTGGACCTTATGGAAGAAATGTCAAATGATTTGGATTTTTAAAAAAGATATATGTATAACCATAAATATATATATATATATATATATATATATATATATAACCAGATCAGAGTAAATTCTTTCCAGTGGATCTAAATTGGACTCAAAAGTCAACTTGTAGAAGGTGAAATAACAATATATTATAGATGGCAACCTGGCTTGCAATCACAATTTTAGTTTTGGGTTGTACATTCTTGTATATAGCCCAAGTAGTATTTCATCATTACATATAAATTATTATTACTGTAGCACAGGGGTGTCCTACTTGTGGAATCCCAGTGCAGAGTTTTCCAACTTTCCCCAAAACACCTGCCTGGATGTTTCAGGTAATCTAAAACCTTAATTAGCTGGATCAGGCATTTTTATTAGAAATTCGAGCTAAACTGCAAGACAGCTTACCTCCAGGAGTAAGATTGGACACCCCAAGTAGCAGGTAGTTTCTGCAAGTCCTAGCAATTTTGGCCTCCCTGCCAGGCTTGAACAGCAATACCAAGTTGGTTAATGGCTAGAGAATGAAAGTTGGTATTAGTTCATTTCATTTTTGACACTCATCTGGAGTTTAAAACTTGTATTTAGGGCACATTAAACACATTGTACTAATTTCTCAGTTAGGGAACAATTAACGTCACAAGAAAAATCATCGCTTTTCTCTTAATGCACTTGTCACTTACATTAATTTGATAAATTTACTTTGCTTGGCATATTCTCAGACTGACCTTCACAAGAAAAGATCATCAGTTCTCTCAGGCTTTCTATCTGTGTGAAGTGTAATTTAGAAAGTGCGCTTTGGACCTTCAACCTCACAAATGAAGCATACATAAGACATCACAGATTGAGAGGTTCTGTTTCACATGGCCATGCACTGAAGGTTACATTCAGAGTCAGTCAGAGGTTTTGAACCCTTGCAAGAGACTACCTCATTAGTGAATTTGCTCTGACAAAGTAACTACCATTTCTCTGTAGGAACCCAACCCTCAGCCAAAACAGACTAGCAGATTAATGACTCAGACAGATATAAAGAGGAGTGTGTGAGATTCTTTTCCTGATAGGTTTTTATTTATTTATTTATATGGGGCAATGTTGTTTATTTAAGTCACAAGTTGAATCTTAAGGGGTACAAAAAGAAGAAGGGTAAGTAAGGGTAAGGTAGTAAGTCCTTGTTCCTTGATGTCCGTGTCATGCAAATTAGTAAGAGAATGTACTTTCTGGAATTAACATGGATTTGAAATAAGAGAGGGACATAACTGGATTTAAATAATGGGGAAAACCCAAAAGAAATCATTCTCAAGAAATGGAAGAGACAAAAGTGCACAGAAAATTAATTGTCCAGGATTGGAAGTAATTAAATTGGACATGGCCAAAGTCACACAAGGATTAATGTTGGATGGATTCTAGTAAGTGCTAAAGGTTTTATGTACCCTTAGTTTTATGCCATTCACAAGGCCGTCAGATAATGTGCTCATTGTACTTGGCCAAGAGACTAAACCCAAGAAGCCTATTTATCCTCTATGACTTAAATAAGTACTTTCACACAGTCAGTGAATTGAGTTGTCATGGATTTTACAAGTATTTTTTATGCCAGTCAGGAACTGTTCATTTTTACAGCCTGTAATAGCAGACAGAATAGCAGGGGGGGGAAATCATATTTTAGGTCAAATAAATGCAGCCTTGATGTTTTAACCAAGTTTTATAAAGTTCTGTGTTTTTGTTTAGGTTTTAGAGGCTTTTGAGTACATGTGGCCACGTCCCTTTTTTTAGATAACCCTGTTATAGCTAACCAAAGTACAAAATTCAGCATTTTTTTGATAATTGTTAATCTAGAGAGTCCAGAGAATTGTTCTGTATTGGTTTGATCCAGATTGAGCAACAAACCTGAAACTAGCTTGAAAAAGGTTTTTAAAAAAATTTTTAGTGAGTAATTAATGAATGGTTAGTTTGACAGCAATGGTTCATGAGGCAAAGTTGCTTAGGGGTGCATTTCCCGAACAATGATGTAACTCGCTGATAAACCACCGTAGTACGATGCATTGTTTTGGAAATGAACTAGCTACACACGACTGTTCCCCGTTGTTTGAACCACGTTAGTAAAACAACATAAGGCCATTGTTAATGATGTCACACGCGTGTCGTGAAGATATACCTTCTGCTATTAAACTGATTAGCGATCTCCAAGATGCTGCTGTATTGAACATGACACATATTGACTAATTTATTATTTTTGTTCACTGTCATTGCTTTATTTGATCTTTGAATCATCACGGACTCCCTCTTACATCATACTCAGAGGTTCCCTTAGCCTTTTTTGCACATGCGTACTTTTCAAAAACAGCGTTTAGAATGGACGTGCAAAAATATATAATTAAATCGCTTTTAAATTTAGATAGAATGGATGATAAAGATACTAATGTATGTTAGTTTGAGCATATTTATTAAAGCCCATATATCTTACTAACAAGAAACTATACTTCTAACCACAGGTCCAAAGCTGTAGTTCAAACCACAAGCGTTTGTGACGTTGACTGTGAATGTTTGTTTGAACTATGCTTTCGGGAAACACAGAATCGTTGAGCTATGCTGGTAACGACAGAACTTGCGACCATAGTAGGTAATTTTCTATAGAAATACTTTGTTTTTAAGGCACTTTCAACTGTTATAGCACCACCTATGGTACGACCTGCATGAAACTTTGTATAATTATTAAGAGTCATGTGACACATGCTTTCAAGTTCAATAAAATTTTGAGTTTTTGTTTACGTTTTAGAGGCTTTTGGGTTTATGTGGCCACGTCCCAGTTTTAAATGAGCCAAAGCTAACCAAAGGACGATATTCAACATATGTTTTGATAATTATTAATCTAGAGAGTCCACAGATTATTACAGCAGTGGTTTGATCGAGATTAAGCGAAAAACCAGGGACTAGTTTGCAAAATAGGTTTTTAACATATTTGTTAATAATTAATGAACGATTTGATTGACAGAAATGGTTCTTGAGGCAAAGGTGCTCATTATGAGCAGATCTATCAAATGATATGCATATTGTGTGAATATGTTAAACACTATGTGATTACAGAGCCAAAAAACACATTAGTGCCAACTAGTGGCCGATTTGTTTAAAAATTCTCACAGACCTTTAGGGCCATGAGTTGAACGTGCCCACCGAGTTTCATTCCAATCGACCTCCGTTAACCTTGTTGTTAAAGTGCTTATACTTGAGATACACCAATGTCCTTATAGAGACTTTGTCCAGGTTTCGGCATACCAAATTTGTAGCCGATCGGACCAACAGTTGCCAAGCGGCAGAGCTGCACATTTTGTTTATTTTACCAAAGCTTGAGCTCTTACACATCTGTACCAAGTTTGGTGAAGATACCTCATTCTGGCACAGAGTTATAGTCCAAATAACATTTGGCTAACGTTAGCGTAGCCGCTAATTGGCCTACTGTTTAACATGAAAATCAAAATATCAACTTTTTTTTGATAATTATTGATATTCAGTGTCTACGGATTATTTCTGGAGTGGTTTGGTTCTGATCGGGCGTAAAACCAAGGACTAGTTCAAAAAAGTAGGTTTCTGCTATAGGTAAATTTTGCAGAAAAACGTGCGTCATAGAGCCATAAATTTGCCTATGCAAGGACTGCAACAATGTGACATTTTTGAGTCTACGGCAAATGGTTTACGAGCTATCGCCAAAAACGTTGGAAATTTTGGAAAGTTTCAGCTGTCTAGTCTGGCCAGAAGTCTTTGTAGCCAAAAAGCCATATCTCCAACATAGGAACAAGGTCAATGCGACTTAAGTATTCACAAAAAAATAGGAACTAGGGTGCAGAAAAATGGCAGCAGGTGCTCTGGACTGATGAGAGAAATATCTGGCTGTAGCAGAAGGCAGTTTGTTCGTCGTAGGGCTGGAGAGCGGTATAATAATGTCTGCAGGCAACAGTGAAGCATGGTGGAGGTTCCTTGAATGTTTGGGGCTGCATTCTGGAAATGGAGTTGGAGATTTGGTCAGGATTAATGGTGTTCTCAGTGCTGAAAAATACAGGGAGATACTTATCCATCATGCAATACCATCAGGGAGGCGTTTGATTGGCCCCAAATTTATTCTGCAGTAGGACACTTTAGAATTATCTTTAGCGTAAAGAGGAACAAGAAGGGTTGGAAGTGATGACATGGCCCCCTCAGAGCTCTGATCTCAACATCATCAAGTGTGTCTGGGATTACATAAAAAGACCGAAGGATGTGAGAAAGCCAACATCCACAGATGATCTGTGGTTAGTTCTCCAAGATGTTTGGAACAACCTACCAGCCGAGTTCCTTCAAAGACTGTGTGCAAGTGTACCTACCAGAAGAATTGCTGCTGTTTTGAAGGCAAAGGGTGGTCAAATCAAATATTGATTTGATTTAAAGATTTTTCTCTTTTGTTCATTCACTGCATTTTGTTCATTTATGAAAATAAATGTTTAACACTTCCATTTTTTAAAGCATTCTTTTTTTACAGCATTTTTTCTGACTGCTTAAAACTTTTGCACTGTACATTGGCGAAATAGTCACAATTTAATATAATTCTATGTTGATTCTGTAACTTTTGAAAAATCTAAGAAAAAATTAGAAAGTTTATGCATCTTTGGATTATGAACGTAGGATCATTACCCCAGTTAGAAGACCGTCAACAAGCTAATAGTTCTTCTAGACTATAATACATACATAATACAACAGTTGTTTGTTGTTTGAGGGAGGGGTGCAGTCTGTCTCAGGGCTGTGAAACTAGTGAAACTAATGTCTCTGTGTGATGTCTCGGTTCAGTCGAGGACAGGCACAGCAAAATGGGCTAATGGAACCCTGCAGTGCCATGACATGATCTAATGCATTTGAAGGAACTCCATCTAAAATGAATTCAAAGAGTTTGCGGCTGTAAGTGTATTTGTTCACTAACTAACCTAAGATATACTCTCCAATTTGCTTACTTTCTTCAGCACAACTTTTGTGATCGCTTTTGTGATCAGATTCAACTAATGATTCTCTTGACATCCTTACAACGTAACAACAGTGCCCATGAAATTTAGATAAAAGGGGGCTGTCTGACCGATGTATAATGATTTATTTTGCACATGGCTAGTTTACATAATAGCATCTAATTAACCTAGCCTGCATGATGTATTGGCCGATTTGTTTCAAGTGATTTTCCCTTGATTTTCATTACTGTGTGATGTGCACTCAGGAGTTCTTAATCATACTCATAATGTTATGACTGGAGTCACTTATATGGCCAATGAAAGTCATTTCTCATCACAAGCACTTAATGAGACTGAACCAGGCATGCTAAGACATCTCTACTACAGGACTGGGCTCTGGAGTTCTGACAAATGTCAAACGGACTTTTCGGACATTTCCTTTCCTTCAGGCATGAGAAAAAACACCTTAATCAGCAGTTAGTCAATGCAAGACATTTTACAGTAGATTGACCTTTGAAAGAGTAGAACATAGCTAGTAGGTTTTGTTCCTGAGCTTAGCAACGGTTAGCCTTACATAGCCAGACTTTGTAACCTTACATTTTGGACCACTTTGTAAATTATTTTGATTAAAAACCTTGTAAATTTAAAAAAAATCGACCAAGCATTGGTTAATTGTTTTTTGTTGCTGCTGTTGTTTTTTGGGGGGTGTAAATCTAAATTGATCATACCCAAAAATATACAGGTGTAACAAAGAGTTTAGTTCAGTCCAGCAATCATACCACCTATATTTTGAAAACTGTTTTTGTACATGC
The DNA here is from genome assembly GCA_034779775.1 of Enteromius afrohamiltoni. Taxonomy (NCBI): domain Eukaryota; kingdom Metazoa; phylum Chordata; class Actinopteri; order Cypriniformes; family Cyprinidae; genus Enteromius; species Enteromius afrohamiltoni. The sequence goes on from JAUYWG010000056.1 coordinate 9,506,862, forward strand.
CATAAATGTCAGTGGGCTTCCCACTCCCTGAGCATATCTTTTGATACTTGACCAAATGTATTTATTGATAAAAGAACACAAAACATCATATACACGCAATTCTTAAGATTTACACACGATAGGCATTTGCCATGCAATACCAGAATAAACTTATGTAGATAAATCTAATATAAATAACTGTCACGATTGAGACATGGGAAGGCGTACGGATCCATATGCAACAATTTATTGGAGACACACACACAAAGTGGAACAGGCAGCAAGGTCGAAAA
>JAUYWG010000056.1:9507233-9517260 GCA_034779775.1 Enteromius afrohamiltoni
GAGACATGAACAAGCATCAAAGACAGCAGACAAGGTAGGCGGAGACATGAGTTCATTGATAATAAGTCCAATGGGTGTAAACAGACATAAAGTTTGCTGGAGCTGGAGTGCCATCAGCAGGCTGGCATCTCCAGCTGAACATGACAATAACAATACATTTATGCTATATACAAGTGCATATATTAAATTCATGTGTATTTTTAAAATATATTAATTTGAATTAGTATTAACAAGTATTAGTATTAAATGTAAATGCATCATACAGTTCATACAGATCATTTCAGGAATATAGATATATAGATAGATATTTAATTATTTTTTTTATGTTGAAGTAATTTAATAAATGTTTTTATTTTGATTTATAAATACACTTTTAATATGAATAAGCATAATGTGTCTTTTACCTTATTTAGCCTTAATCAGCATTTGCTTCTCAGACACTTTATACACACAGATAATGTTTACAAACTAAACCTAAGTAAACTTATTAATAAGAAACGAGGCTCTTTCAGTGGAGTGATGTGCAGTCAGTGCCTAGTGGCTAAATTTCCCTCTACACTTCCTGTGAAGTATTTCTGATGCTGTTCACAGTGCCCTTGAAAATGAACATTGTTCCCTTTTGATTTAAATTTTTCCTAAGATGCCAAAATACAATGTAAAGTTCACTTTGCACCTACACCTACAGAGCCTACAGGAACATGTCAAAAAATGTCAAAACCTGTTAAACGGTTAATGGTATATTTCTGTAAAATTTACGAGGAAAATTATAAACTAACATTCCCAAAACTCTCTGCATTGCATTTCAAATTTAGTAAGAATTGTTTTTTTTTTCTTATCAATTATGTTTACTAGGGTTGTATGTTACATTTAATGTTGCTAAATTAATGTTTCTTATACATTTCAGTTCAGTGAGTCCCACCATGATGGTGTTTAGTGCTTGTGTGAATGACATATATATATATGTTCATATTTAAAAGCTGTTTGTGATGGGTTTTGGTTCATCATGTGGCCTTTCTCATCACCATCTGCATTTGGTGCTTATCAGTTCAAAAGTACCAAACAGATTTATGTACTTTAATAGGTTGGTATACTGGCATTATATCATTAGCTAACTAAGTACAAGAAATGTTGAAATAAAATCCTTGTTGTTTTTTTAATACTGGTGGCATTTCCTCTCAATAAATACAAAAATGTATTTCAGTCTGGGAAATAAGTCAAGTGTTTTTAGCCTTCAATGCTTAGAACAGCACATCCAGACAATCTGCTAGCTAAGGTTTTTTTTCCCTCTGGTAACAGCATGTTATGCTTATGTCAGATTATTCAATTCTATTCTATATAATTCTATATAAAATTATATATAAAATCCCTCAGAATGACACAGATGTTTGGAAAATGCTTTGGAAAGGTTACCGAGGTGACAGGGCTTAAATCTTCCCTAGTCCCAGATGAAGGCAGTCGTCAAGCACTTTTTTCAAGAGTCTTGTGAGCAGCCAAAGAATGTTTTAATGGAACTGTGTTTTGGGACTTGCTCATCTTCAGTTGCTGTAGAAAGTGGTGCAAGCTCCTTGAGCGTCAAAGAAGGTCTATTGAGATATCCCCTAGCATATTCCTCTTGTATTTGTCACCTCAGAAAAAAAATACAACTCACAAAAACTTTCACACATCCATCTCAGTGGTGCTGTTTAATACATTATACAAAGATGTATTTTTAACTGATTTAAATTATGTTCTTTTTAATTTATTTGGATACTTTGGACTGTATACCATTAGACCTTTAATATATGGAAAATAAATAAGTTTAGATCAACATGAGTGTGCACGTAATGACAGCATAAATGTCCTTACATTTGAAGCTTTTCATGTAAATTACTGTGTAAAGGATGTTCAAATGCTTTCAAGACCATTCCCGGACCAGGATGTGCAACAGAACAACCTGAGCCTTTGCTTGTATCATGCAATGGGATAGATAGCATCACTTGATTTCGACTAATGGAAAATCTGAACAACGACTAATGGAAAATCCGTGTTTCTCAGAAAGCCCTTTACCTAATGCAAGTTATTGTGTAGCCATAGAAGGAAAAAAACAAAACAAAAAAACAGTGACTCTATAAAATTAAACAAATATGTGAAGGAAATATGAAAGGAAATAGACATATGTGACCCTGGACCACAAATCAGTCTTAAGTTGCTGGGGCAGAATTGTGAGATATAAAGTCAGAATTGCAAGTTTTAAGTCACAATTGTGTGATTTAAAGTCAGAACTACGAGCTATAAAGTTGCAATTGCAAGATATTAAGTCAGAATTGTGAGGAAAAAAAGTCAGAATTGTGTGATATAAACTCTCAGTTTCAAGTTATAAAGTCTTCATATCTCATATACATACCTCATGTCTTCATATTTTACAATCATGTGATATGAAGTCGCAGCTCTGACTTTTTTTCTCAGAGTTGTGAAAATTTGCAATTTTAAATGTAAAAAAACTTATATGTTCTCACAATTGCAACTATATAACGCGCAATCCTGACTTTAGATGTCCCAATTGTGAGATAACAAGTGATAATTTTTTTATTTATTATTCAGTGGTGGAAACAGGCTTCCGTAAAATAGTGCTCTGTCCTATTAACCATAAGCTTATTTATTTAGCTTCAGGTGATAACTCTAAATATTAAAGATTATTATAGAAGCTAATAAAAAGAGACAATATCTCTCAAATGTGTTTTAGAATAGCATTATTTCTGAATTTTAAAAAATAACAAAGTCATAATACCATAAAATCATTTTGCCATAAAAGAAGTCTTGCCAGCTGATAAAAAGGTTATTAGTATGCAGTATCAGTACTTTCAGCTGGTTACTCTCCATCTGGTGGCCCAGTGGTTAAAGTTCATAGGTTATGAAATATTACATGTCTGAGAATATATACTGTACTGAAGCAGCCCTCGCATGATAAACTTATCTATATAGCTATTGTGTCCGTTCCAGTTGTGTCCATCCTGTCTGATTTTTGTGTTGAGGCTAAGACCTGAATTTGGAGATAACAAATGTTACCACTGAATGAGTTTTCTCTCAAGCGAGCCAGCAGTAACATGCATTGGAGCATTGGATTACAATTTTTAATCCTCCAAAGTTTTACCTATATTCTAATAAAATTTACTGTCAGGAGTTGTTTTTTGGTATTTTCTTCTGTATAATTTTACTTCTTCTCAACTAAGGCAATGTTTGGTGCCACTGCTTTGCATTTGCTAGATATCTCTCAAGGCCTCTGTGGCTCTCTCTGAACGGCACCAGCGGGAACCATCACCCGAGTACTAATGTTTCCCCTGGACTGTTTTGACCCACATACCCAGAACTGTTATTTGCTTCAGGTGTCGCTCATTTCAGACCCTTTATAACTCAGCAGTCTGGCTTAGACCAGCGCAAAGTATTGGTTGCCCAGCAGCAATTCTGAGCATTATTTTCCCTGTTTATTCTGACCATCTGTGTATTACCTTTGATCTGTTTATCGCTTAAGACTCTCTCTTCCTTCGCTTTTGACTATTGCCTGGATATCGACTCTGAACTGCCTGTGTTAACCATGTCTGCCATTTACCGAACCTGCCTGTCTGTTTACCCATTAAACTGCTTGCACATGGATCCTAACGCTTCCGAGACTCCATTACAGAATACTTCGCCATCGTAGGATCCAGTGGAAGTGTTTCAATTGGCCACTGAGGTATCTCAACAAGCTGTGGTGCTAGCTACACATCAACAGCAATTGCAGAAGCTAACCTCTCTCAATGAGGAACTGGTGAGATCAGTTCGACGCTGACTGTCGCTCAAACCCGGAAGCATTCGACAGGAGACCGCGGCGGCTTCACCCACAATGGCCACCACACAGTTTCACACGAAGCTCTCCCTGTCGGATAAATTTGACGGATCACCAGGCAAGTGTAAAGGCTTTCTTATGCAATGCACTTATGCATTCCATATGACTGCGCCATTGAGCTGCTACCTGGGACTATGCCTAACAGAGGGCATGTATTTCCTCTTTCCCAGCCTGAAACAGAGGCAATGTATCAATATATCACTGAAGAATTAGGAAGGCTTCATTCGTCCATCAACTTCTCCAGCCTCAGCAAGCTTCTTCTTCGTTAAGAAGAAAGATGGAGGCCTACGGCCGTGTATTGATTATCGGAGTTTAAACAAGATTACAGTCAAATACAGATACCCATTACCATTGGTGCCGGCCGCCCTGGAACAGCTACGGCAGGCCAGGTTCTTCAAAAAACTGGATTAAAAGAACACCTACAGTCTGATTCGCATCTGAGAGGGTGGCGAATGGAAGACCACCTTTTCCACAACCAATGGACATTATGAATATCTTGTCATGCCCTTTGGCCTCTCCAACAGCCCATCAGTGTTCCAATCATTTGTTAATACAGGTGTTCCGAGACATGCTCCATCATCATGTGATTGTGCATATCGATGACATATTGATTTACTCACCTGATTATCCCTCTCACGTCCAACATGTCCGGGCAGTGTTGAAGCAATTGATCGTTGCCAAACCCCAGAAGTGTGAATTCCATCAGACCCAAGTAGCATTCTTAGGATATATCATCAATGTAGCTGGAGTATGCATGGACGATCAGAAGGTCAATGCAGTTCTTGACTGGCCACAACCTCGTACCATTAAAGATCTAAAGCGGTTCTTGGGGTTCGCAAACTTCTATAGAAGGTTTATAATGAATTTCAGCCAGGTCGCTGCTCCTCTCAAATCCATGACAAAGAAAGGTCCTAAAACACTTCACTGGTCACCCAAGAGTATTCAGGCCTTCAAGGAACTCAAGTCAAGATTTACCTCAGCTCCCATCCTCCGTCATCCTGATCCTAATCAAGAGTTTATCGTCGAAGTAGACGATCTGTTTTTTACACGGTTTGACTTCACAAAATTTCCTTTTGGCCCGGATCCCGGAACCCAAACTCTAAACCCTAAAAAGGAAACAATTGTTCATGGGGTTTACAGTAAATAGCAAGTCCTCAATCACCTTTAGTATCTCTTGAGAAGTGTTTTCCTCTAGGAACAAGTCTTTTTCTTTCTGCCTGGGGGATAAAAAAGCATCTGCTGATGGTGTTGTTTATTTGCAGACACTTTCTGCATTGTTTTAATGCCTTATTCAGTAAAAGAACAAAATTAGAGCTAAATGCAATCTTTTAGGCCTATATCAGCGCATTGCTTAGATCACATTAACTGTGTTTACTATTGAGGACATTTCAAGGTTTGAGATGGGGACTAACAATCATAAATTTTAACAATCACTTTTAGGAGATCAACATGTGTTCCATAAAACCATTCTTTGGTTAAATGCTAACAATATGCTAAGTGGTTTGCAGCACTTAGGATGAGCAAAATCACTTTGCAAGGCTTCAGTTAATAATAATTCTGTGTTTCACCAGTCTCATGAAATATCAGCGATTGAGAAAGGAGTAAACCAGGAAAACGTCTTCTGAAAGTGAAACAGCAGCTTTTAAATGCTATTAATCTGTTGAAGAAGCTAAAAAATTAAATATTACCTACTGAATAAAATAGTTTTGTGATTCCTTTTTAATCTTGGGTGAGAAGGATTGTATTTCATGGAGCAATGTAAAATGATCTAATGAAAAATTCAATCAGGATTCAATTAACTGTAAGCCAGTGATGTTAAAGATAAACATGAGGAGAAAAAAAAGCAGCATGGCTATGAATTTGGTGATAATTTGTCTCTGGTTCACTATATAACAACATATTGACTGAGCATTAAATGGGTATTATAAAAGTATTTAACACAAATCAGTTAAGCAGGCTCAGCTAATACCCAAGTCATGATTAACATGCACCTTCCAAGAAAATTCTAAGTAAGATGATTAGACATGGTGAGTATTGCTTTAGGGCACAAAAAAGCAAACAAATAAACAAAAAATCCACATTTACTATATAAGTCTGATTGACCCAAGTGAGGATAATGTGGGGAATAGTTATATCTGAAAGAAGGCCAGAGCTTTAAACACTGCCTGGGGTTGTTTTGTGTCAAATTGAGACAAACTGGGGATACATCCAATGCTTTATCAAATAGAAGCTAAAAAGTTTTTAAAGTGAGTAGTTGAAAATAGTATGCCTTATAAACCATGATAAGCAAACATATTTAACATTGGTGATTAATTTTGCATTTAAATGCATTTCCACTCTTAGTGAAAAACAAAAACAAACCAAACAAAACAAAACAAACAAACAAAAAAACAGGAAATGTGGAGTTTAGACAAGAAATAAAGTCAGAATGAGAGATGTGCAATTGCCGTTATAGGTATTTGCAATATTTTGCAGTATATACTGTATTTACATTTGTATTTATTCATTTAGTGAAGAATACAGCGATCAAGTCATCTTAAGAAGTTAATAAACACAAGACTTGATTATTTAAAAGTTTCAAACCTTGTTCAAAATAGTACAAGCCACAAGAAAGGAGCAAGATTTTTTTTTCATATTTAGCAGGACACTTTTAAGCACTGTATATATGAAGATATTAAGTTACAATTCCGATCTAAAGTTGCAATTATGAGACCTTTATGAGACAGTCAGAGTTGTGAAATATAAAGTCAAAATATCAAGAAACCGTCACAGTCACCTTTTTCACTCTCAAACAGAAAAACAGACTTTAATGGATATCAGAATGTATCCTAATATTATAAAAAACAGTTTTTCACTTAGTCGTAAATATAAATGAATCCCTCAAATTGCACTCAGCTTTTATCATCACAAAGTGCCATACCAGATGGGAACCATTTAAAAACACTCTGGGGGCATTTAAAAGTGAGTGTAGGTTTGTTTAAGACTACTTGCTGCAATAGTTGTTGCCTACAGCTGTACAGCTTGCTCTGTGGCCATCAATAACTGTCTTGTCAGAAAAAGCTTAGTATGAATAAACTGCACACACACACACGCACAAACCAAAAGTAAAACGGGGAGAAAAAAAACCTACAGTGGTTATGATTGGAGTACACAAGAACTAATGGATCAAATAAACTACAAAAGCATAAAACAGAATGTAATCCTGAGGGCAACAGCTTCTGTGAGAGTGCCTGATCAAAGAGATGATGCAGGCCCTTCACATTTTACTGCCAGAGCGCTTTCAATTGCTGTTCCAAGTGTCTTTATGGGGAAAGTGAGATATTTAGTGATTTCAGCAAAGTTGACATCAAGACAATTATGCAAGTATGCATAGATATATTTGCTCTGAAATATATACGTTTGAACTTTTCAAACTAATCAGGGTCAGTGATATTTATAATGTTTCAAAAATGTCTTTTTTCCCCAGTGAATGCTCTTCTTTTTGACTTTCTATTAATCAAAGAAACAATAATGTGATAGTGAAGACAGGAATAAATTGCATTTTACATATCTTTTTACTGTATTTTGATTCATTAAATGCAGCTCTGGTGGGCATAAGACACTTCTTTCAAAGATATTTAAAAGTCTTACAGTCCCTAATCTTTTGAATGAGTGCCATCAGAAAGAGAGTCCAAACAGCTGATAAAAGGATCACAACAATGTCACCATGTGACTTCTTAACATCTTTTAAATCAAAAATAAATAAATAAAAGTTCATAACTTTCTCCAATGAAAAGGCATCTCGCCTGAATCAGAAGAGAAATATTCTAACTGCTCTAAACAAACATGCTGGTGAAATTTGATGTGAAAGGAAAAGTGATGAACCTTTTTATTGGACACAGCATTATTTTATCATCTTATTTTGACGGCACTCATTCACTGAAAATAATCTATATGTGATGTAATGTTTAATTTCTCCAAATCTGTTTAGATGAAGAAACAAATTCACCTACATCATGGATGGTCTGAGGAACTTTACAGCAAATTTTCATTTTTAGGTGAACTAGTCTCAGCAGACATCGGTCATCTCTCCAAACCTGTGGTGTAATATTACCAGAGTGTGTACATGCTTAGAGTTCAAGGGACAGTTTGGACACTATAATCAATAAAACATGTGCTTTCAGGTGGAACAAACCATTACTGCAACATCACTCTAAAATGTCATCGCTGAACTGGAGGTGCTATAAACTGGGCTCGATTAAGTCCCTCATAGTCCCTCTGCTGCTCTCCTACACTCAATCATCCCATTGTTTTGTGCTTTTTAGAAAAGCTGCACAATCACAGTGTAACAAAGGCAGATTTTGCTCTAGTGCCAGTGCTGGTGATATTTAGAAAAACTAGAGAATTTGACAGGGACCTCTGTTGCTTTATTAATAAGTACTCAATCAGACCAATCAAATCTTTTTTAATCGCTCAATAAGCTATTTGCGCATACACATCGATACAAGAAATTCTTTCAGTGGGCTCACACTGACCTTTTGAATGTCAAATACTAAGAGAATTTGGAAAAAGTGTGAAAGAGTTGGTGAAATAGTGGAGATGAATAGATAATGCTATAAACCCATGTAACCTGAGCTCAGAAATGCATTTTAGTAAAAAAAAAAAAATGTTTAATCACTGAGCATTTCTCAGTGTCATGTAGCTTTCTAAATGATAAATGAACAGGAGTATCTTTAACATCTGAAATCAGCCAGCATAAAAAACTTAATAGTAACTTACAATGGAGGGGTAAAAAAAAGTATAGGAGTATATAATTGAAAACAATTTTTACTCAAAAATTGCTAGTAAACATGTGGCTTCCCTGTTTTTCTGCTTAAATCATTCCAGACAATATTAATTGTGTATATATATATATACACAAAATAACTTTTTATACTCGTATTATTTCTCATAATCACAATTACATTTTTAAACTTGCAATTACCATTTTTCATTATTCTGAATTGGAAACAAGCTCCCATAAGGCTCACAAATGTATATTACATATTATCATAATATACAGTGGAATTCTCCAGACAGTTTCCTGAGAGGTGTTAACCTTCACGCGTTACGAGGGAATGAGCGGACCGTGGTGATGGCGGGGATAACTAATGACTGCCCTCCACTCGTCTGATTGTGCTCATTCATTTTCCACATTTACTCTTTCCTACACCTCTTTTCTCCTTCCTCGTTCTTGTACCTCAGTCCCAGCATCTGCAGCCCAGATGAAGACAGAAGCATCTCTTTAGAGCACATTAGCCTTGCTCTTAGGGCATTAGGAACGCAGCAGGAAAGCAATGCTGCACTGCATTTACCTACTCATCCATCCTGACAGCAATGGGTTCCGAAGTCTTATTTTCTCTCTCTATTAGCTCCACTTTTGTGTTGTACTACTTTCGCAAGAGTTGTTCTTTAAACACTCCCTAGGATATCTGAAGATATTCAGAGCTTTGGTTACCTACTCATCCATCATAACAGGAATGGATCCTGATCTCTTATTTTTGGTCTTTCTCTGTCTTGCATTCTGAATGCTTGTCTTCCTCCTTATTTTTATTCATTTGCTTCATGCTCTGGGCCAGGGATCGTACACCAGAAACACCTTGAGAGATGCATGTATATCTGATTTCGAGACTGGCTAAATGCTTTTCTGCAAATTGGATGAGCTGAGAAACTCTAGGGGTCTGTGGCAATCAGAAAATGTGTGCAGTGCGGTGTGCAGTGCAGTGCGAACATACATGTTTTGTCTGTTTTATTTTACATGTATAATGTATTCACACACTTTTATTTAAAAATATTTCTGTGTCGTTGTTTCTGTGTAAAATAAATACAATAAATAAATACAGTAAATAATTAAATAAAATTAAGTAAAACACATACATACAAGCTCGTTCTGATTCTGACTCCAATGAAAAATAGACAATTATTTGAATAAACAAATACTCTTCTAGCAATAATACAAACACTTAAAATAAATATATAAAATGTGCATATATTTCTATATTTTTAATATTATATATTTTAATATATTATATATAAATACATTTAATATGTAAATATTTTTTTAAATATATACATGCAACTGTTTATATATATATATATATATATGTACACACAGTACATACTCATATATCATGTAAAGAGTTAGTT
>JAUYWG010000056.1:9525460-9540633 GCA_034779775.1 Enteromius afrohamiltoni
TAGGCTTATGATCAGGGTTAGGTGCTTCTACACCCTTGTTAATCAGCTATCATTTCTCACTGATTTTAGGCATACATTTTGGGTAGGGGTATTAATGTTGAATGAAATATTAATGAACATAACAGTAGTGATTTAGACCCAACATCTGAGTGACTGAAGACACAGAGGTTTAATGTTACGTTTGGGAAATGCATACTTGATTAACCGAAATGCATTTATGTTCGCGCAAATCATTCGTGATCCAGCCTCACCTACAGAAGCAGTGAGTATAATGTCTTTTAATGAATCTTTGAAGATCCCCTTTCATAATAATGTGCTATCTAGCAGGTTTCACTATGAATACAGCTAAAAAAAGATCCTCTGAGAGAGCCTCGGAAAAGAGGGGTGGGGTCAGCGGAGCTCGTGAAAATTTAAAGGGGAAGTTCACAGAACAGAGTGATTTCTAAAGAGATGTTAGAGCTGACTTCCATTAAGACCCTAAAGAATCATATGCTAGTGGGAAATTGGCTTGGTATGACTCCTTTAATGGTTTATAGAGCATAAGGATAAATAAATAAGACCAGAAAAAATTCTCATTATTGACTGAAACTTTTGCTATTGTTGAGATAACTGTTGTTCTGGCTGTGGGTGTGTAGAGGCTGACCTCAGTACCTTCAGAAGTGTTTGGAGTCTAAGTATGCTTGACTAAATGCTAGGGATGTAATGGTATCAAAATTTCATGGTAGGTAATACCTCGGTATGAATGGCACGGTACTGTGTTTATTGAATAATTTACATAAAAAATGAAACTAATTAAGAGGCTCAAAAAAATGCCAGAAGTGTTTATTAAACAGTTTGCATGAACACTGAACATATCAATGGCACACACATTAGCCATCTATCTGTAAACTTCGAAACAGGAGCTTCTATATCAATTTGCATATCCATTACGACAGTGTGTCAAATTATCTTGCTTCTCTGTGGTCACATAATGTTATTCAATGCACCCTTATTCTCAACATAACTGCTTCACTGATATTTTTAATGGTTTCTGTTGTCAGAAAAACGGAATGAATATGAAATAGTGACTGAAATTCACGCCATTATAAGGCCTACTTAACTAGCTCTACCTTACAAGATGTTAATCTAGATTAAAAACCTTATTTATAATCGTTTAGAATTATATAATTATATTTATAATTCATAATAATGAAACCAAGGACACATAAGATATAGACAATGGCTATGCTGTGATTTTGGCTCTATGTGCATGTAAAATAGAGTTAGAAGCAACATAATATCTATTTTAACTGAAATCCCTGCTCCTCTCAGCCACTCGCTGAACAGAACAAACAAAAACATTTAAATAAATGCAAATTATTGTTTCAAACCTAAAATGGTGCTTCTACTTCTGCTCTGTAATAGCTTTGTTAGTGGACTAGTTGTTTGGTGTTAATTTTGCAGGCATTATTTTTTTTAGTGTTGCTATTTTGAATTTGTTCTGTAGGAGTTATTAGATGTTTTATTAAGCACTACATTTAAGCTTTTCAAAAAATACTTAAAGCTTGTTCTAATAAGCAAAGAAAATATAAAACAATGAAAAAGCAGCTGTTTTGATTGGAGCTCATAATAACTGAAACATGATCGCTTGTCTCCCTGGACACAGACCATAGAGCTCACCAACAAAACGCAAACATCTGTTCACTCACTGTCCATAATTCCAAGTTACGCAAAAGATAATTATTGTTTTGAGCGATATAACACACACATAACAAACTAAATCAGATGTTTTTAGTATGAGAGTTTGTCAGTTTTTTAAGAGCATACAGCTTGCCGTGGGCAAAAAGCAGCTGTATCTTTTAGTTATGAACATGTACGCACAAAACATAACAAGATCAAATACTGTATTATTATCTGAGTACGGAACATAACGGATCATCTTTTAATATTACAGTTAATCTGATACACTATTAAAAGTAATAGTTGCCATATAATAACCTTTTTGTCTAAATGGTTTCTTCTGAAGGACCTTTCTGTTTCACTAAAAGGTACTTTGTGGCAAAAAAAGGTTCTTTAGATTATAGAAAGGTAGGAAAGAGATGGTTCTTTAAATAACTTTTGAAGTTTAGATACTGCACAAGAGTTGATTATGGTTTCCTTTTCGGGAAATCGAACTGCGTCGGCAAATGCTATGGGAACGCCTTCTGCGTGACACGCTCTGAATCTGCTGTTGAATCTGTCCAATGGAAGGGCGTGACATCATAGCGGGTGACTTCAGACCAGGAAGTATTTAAGGCATATGCGGCACAGCCAGCACTACCTTTCTGTCATTCAGAATGTGCTCTCTGTGTCTCTGTTCAAAAAAAGTCTGTCTGTGTGTGTGAAAATGTTTAAAAGGTCCTACTTCCCCTCCCTAAAGTGTGTGTGTGTGTGTGTGTGTGAAAATAAATCTTAGACCTAAAAATGCAGGCAGAAAAGGGCAAAAGCAAGCGTTCATTCAGGTGGTGTGTGTCTCCTTGTCAGTGCCTCATAACAAGCGGAGACTCTCGTATATCAACCATCAGAAGGGTCTACGATCACGGCCACTGTACAAACTGACATGTCAGATTCTCCTGTGGGGCCAGGGCAAAATCCTCTCGCTGAGAGAAATGTACATTCCTGTTTAACTGAATGCAGGTGCAGACGTCTTGTCAAGACAAGAGCTGAGGCCCGGGGATCGGATGCTTCACCCAGAGGTGGTTAGTAGCCCCACACTTGCCCGGCCGAGTATGGCTCTCGGACCTGATAGATCTACTAGACGGCCCTCCTTGGGAAATTCCAGTCAGGAAAGATCTCCTCCCAGATAATGTGGTAGAGACCATTCTCCATTCTAGAGCTCTGGCGAAAGCTTTTCTGTACCCTCGAGTGGGTTACAAGTCGAAGGTCCTTAATACCGCTGCACCACGCCCGATCGAGCTGCAAGCATTTCATCCTCCTCCCTTTCGGGATCCTGATCAGGAAAAGTTGAATTGCATGTGTCCTGTGCGAGCACTGGACATGTACGTTCAAAAGGCAGCCTTGCGGAGAAAGTTTGACCAGTTATTAGTATGTGTCAGTTCAACTAGCACCTAACATCTACCTAGCAGACTATCAGTTGTTGGATTGTTGAGACAATCACGATTTGCTATGAAGCCTCTGATCTCCCCTCGCCGATGGGAATCAGAGCTCACTTCCCAAGGGGTATGGCGGCCTCAAAGACCTACTTGGCAGGTGTCCCAGTCTCGGACATCTACAACGCTTTGGGATGGTCTACCCCCTCCACTTTCGTCCCATCCAACTGTCTGGACACCCATATGACCCCAGGGTCATCGGTCCTTTCATCCTAGTGGTTTATGTTGAGAGATAGACACAGGGCAGGGACTTAGAGTCTGGCGGCGTGGGTATCACGTTCCCATAGCGTTTCCATATGCAGTTCCCGAAAAGGAACATCTCCAGGTTATGTATGTAACCATGGTTCCTTGAGGGAACAAGACACTGTGTCTAGGTGCTATACCTCCGGCGCCCTCTGCCGGCGCAGTTCTTCATGACAGATGAAAGTTAGCACTGGCTGTGCCGAATGTGCCTTATATACTTCCTGGTCTGACATCACCCTCCATGACGTCACGCCCTTCCATTGGACAGATTCTACAGCAGATTCAGTGTCCCGCAGAAGGGGTTCCCATAGTGTTTCCGGACACAGTGTCTTGTTCCTTCAAGGAACCATGGTTACATACGTAACGTTTCTAATTAGATTGAGCAACAATTAATTATATTTAAGATTTATATTGCTGATATAAATAATACATCTGATTAATTTAATAACTTTTGTTTGTTTTTCCAATTACTATTTATTTTAATCCCACTTTTTAGAGGTATAGTGACATGTGACATCAGTAGTTCAACCGTGATTTTATGAAGCTACGAGAATACTTTTCGTGCCCAAAGAAAACCAAAAAAAATTATTCTCTTTCGTGTCAGTCTTCGCCGTGAATATGGACTATTTTAATGATGTCCTTACCAACTTTCTTGGCCTTGAATGTGTCAGCTGTTTTGCTGTCTATGGATCAGACAGCTCTCAAATTTCATCAGAAATGTTTGGAATTATATCATTAATTAATAGCAGAATTTTGGAGTGAACTAAACCCTTTAATCTTCTGGAGTTTGGACAACAAATGACACATAAGGAATCATTTTATTTATATACCATTTTGTATACCATTATATAAATTTTGGTATAATCAACATTAGTCTATAATTGGATTAACCTGCTAAACATTTTGAAGACTAGGTCATTGAGAGACATTTTTTACTGCAATTGTTTTTTTGCTTGTATGTTTGCTTGTTTTTTCCACATGCTGTCGCATAATGTGACCAAGTATCCAAGACTGCTACTATTCAGTAGGCCCTATATATCAAAATAACCAAGTTGGCTAAAATGAACATTACTGCTTATTAACTTTTTTTCTGAACTGTTGGATAAAAATAAATCACTATGTAAAAACCCAAATTCTATATGTCAATAACATAAATACTGAATCTATAAAGACACTTTACTAACATACTGCACACAATGCAAAATGTTTTTATTGTATTTATTTTTAGAACAGTAGTCTCCTAAACTGTTGTCAGTCAGATTAAAGCGTTCTCCATATCTTAATTCCAAAATTTCCTCACTTTAAGGCGTATCAAAGGGAATACGGAGCTCTGAGAGACGTGAGGTCGATACTTTATTCATTCTCTAAATATTCATGGAAACTATGAAATCCAGATCTGATGATCCTTCAACAGCCTACATTATCTCGGTTTCTATTGAAGGCCCGAGAAAGTATTTTTGGATGCTCAGTCTTTCCCCAATTCTCCAATCTTTCCATGTCTGTGTTTTGAGGAAAAGATTCAAAAGATTAAATGAAATTTGCAGCAAGAGGCAACTTTTTTTTTTTCTCCCTGGTGAGGATGTTCAAACAGCTTGTGTGCAGAGAGAGGCATGCTGGGTTTGCTGAGTTCTGGTTTAATCTAGCCTAAAGATATGTGTTTATCAAAGTGAATTCTCAGTCTCTGTTTTTGCAGGGCAACCAAAGCTTGCGAGATGTTCTGATCTCCTAGATTCAAAGACTGGGTTGAGAGCTTTTGAAGAGCAAACCCTCACACCACATACAACACCAAATTACAGCTAAGAGAGAGAGGTCCATGAACTTAATCTTTAGATACTACATGGGCTGTCCACGTCATAATATTATACTTAATGGATTACACAGAATTTCTTGCGAGTCCTGTAAAGATCTGAAGTTTTTCCTCTCTCTTTGACCTCTGATCTGTAATGACACATCAAACTTGGGACAGACCAACAAAATTGATTCAATGCTAAAGTAATCCACGAGGTTTCAGTCAACGGTGCGCAGTCAACAAAAAAGCATTGATTTTTCAGAAAACATCCTGCTATGTCACACTCCATCTCAGACAGCGATATGGGCTACATTAATCATTTAACACCAGCAGTCATATAAGAGAAGAACTGAGGAAGTTTTTTTTTTTTTCCTTGGACCAACACTCATGACAACCTGAAGACGTGTTGCATGTAATTTAAAATAAATAGTCGCTTTTAAACTGGGGAATAATTAAAAGGATAAACATTAATGTTAGGGTACAACAGAGCAGAAGAAGAAAAGGTCTTTTTTTCATTTTCATATCTGAAAAAAACTCTTAATAGCAACAAAACCATTAATAATAAACCCGGGCCAAAAAGCTGATCCTGATATATGATCAAACACAATCTAATATTTTTGTTGTTGTTGTTGCTGATTTAGCAAAATTTTAGTTAAATTTAAATTATTGCCTTTTCAATCTAATAATATTGATTGTGATTTTCCATTTTGTTCTTAGTGATTTGTTCAAAAAATGTTACTGTGCTGGTTGTTCTAATATAACTCACTATTTTTTATCAATTATTTTGCTTAATCATTAATAAACAAACAAATAAACAGGTATATAAAGAACTATTTCAATTAACCAGTCAACAAAAACCCACAAACTTTATTTAGTTTCATTAAAAATTATTTTTATGTGGTTTAACATTTATGAATACATTTTATTCAATTTACCATTTCTTATTGCAAAAATTAGGTTGCTCCATCATTATCAAATACAAGTAAACACAAGCTTTAATAATATGAGCTTTTTAATGAATGAATTTCCCATTACTTTTTATTTTTACATCAATTAATAACAATTAATAAATGGTTAATTAATACAAACATTAATTCAATAATATTCATAACATTCAATAATCAACTGAACTATGAAACACACACAAACAAACAAAAACATATACATAATACAGGGATAATAAAACATAATAACATAATACAGGGATAATACCTGGATAATTTTGGTTGCATTTTATAGTTAGAATACTTGTCAAATCATTCGCTGTTGTTGCACTGCCTCTGTTGGCCATCTTAGGTAAAACAGAAGAATAAACTTCCTAATCTTTTTTGACACAGGGCCATTGGGTTCACTCTGAACCTAAATGCATTTTTTTCAAGCTCTGTCTCATGATGTCAGTAAAGTATAATGTGACACCTGCATTTGTTAGAGAGCTACAGAGGCTCATGATGAGATTCAATGCAGTGTGTCAGACTACTTTTGACGGTCAGGGCACAGAAATGTCCTCTCTCTGTTAAAGGACAGCACTAAGCTGGTCCCAAGAGGCCCCAGAGGTCCATGGTTAACAGCAGGCATGCTGCCCACTCCATTAGAGCCTTAATTAGACGGGCACAATGCCCGCTGAATGGCCACTGGGGGAAAGCAGCGCCCCAGTGTTTTGATTACACTTGCTGTCTGGATAAAGGCTGCTTTTGATGGAGAGATGGATGAAAGACATTATTTAATGGTTGGTGTTCATGTGGAATTGACCCGGCACCTCATGCTGATGGAGTCTGGACTATTCCCCAGCTTTCTTCTGACATAATGGCTCATTAGCATGGTGTTAGTAGCAAACATTGGATTGTGAATGGGGGTTGTTCTTCTGTGAAGTCCATAATCCCTGATTATGAAGAGCAGCATAGGCCAAGAAGTGTCCTGCTACTAAGACTTTCATACTGAAGAACGCCATTAAAAAAAAAAAAAAAAAACACTGTAAATATATTACACTATAAATAACCTACTATTTTATAAAGAAGATATTTTGAAGAAAATGTTGATGACCATTGACTTATCTTCCAAGTTTTAGAGAAAAAAGACTCAAAATATAGACACTGATTTAAATTTAAGTAAATGCTTTGCAAATAACATTGTTTCGGGAGGATCGCGTGTCGAATTAATCATGGCTGGCATCTCATCATCTAATCAAATTCCTCGTAATTCGTACCCAATCAAATGCTCCCTTCTTACTATAAATATCCCCGCTTTCCCTTCATCCGCATCTCGCTTTCGTGCATCCCTCCTCCACCCCTTCTCCGCCATCTCCTCGTTTCACACCTTTCTCCGGGGGGACAGATGGAGACGGAGCCGGACAACGAACTCTTGCACTTGCTAGGGTTCAAGCCACTAGGGTTCGGAGTCTGCCGTTCTCCCAGCTCGCTACCTGGACAGCACGCCAAATTCACTACTGTTCTTTATTAATGAGGAAGCGTGAACTCATGAATGAGTAATGACAGAATTTTAGGCTTAGGCTTTCAATTTAATCTATGAAAATTCATTACATAATATTTTCAATTTTCTTGCAATTGGTATTTGCTTTTTTTTTCATACCATGTCTCATTCCATCCTCACACCTATAATTGTGTCAAATTATGCAAAAAGTGTGAACATTCTATTTACTGTACTTACATAATACTTCTTGCATTAACAGGTATTAATATACCTGCAAACGTTTTTTGCTCATTTTAATGTACACATTAGTGTGTGCAAACTATTGAAAATCTTTTTATTACAGAGGAAACAGAAGCTGCATCTAAAAGTGTCATCACATGTTTGCTGAAGCTGAGGTGCCATAAATGCATTTACAAAACAAAATTAAAAGAAATGCATAAATGATTTTATAAGACAAATGTTTATTTTTGACTATTTTTTGAACATTAATCATTTACTCATTCAAAAAAACGTGGATTCATTCAGTAACCAAACACCACTGTGTGCTGCTGGGAGACACCACAGTTCTGATGTGGCTTTGATTAAAACTAACTAACTTGTCAATATTGTATTACCAACCTGGCCTCATGGCATAAACATACATGGGTGCACTTTTTAGAGAGACACAAAATACATACCAATTAGTACATATCATTGCAGTTTCCAAAAGAAATGTCCACTGAGTGGTGTTAAAACACGGGTTAAGTACGTGAACCCTGGAATGTTTCTATTACATTAAATTGGTATGTATTGCTGTGTTTTTATTTCTGCACATTGTCTCAGGTACATATTGCGGCGGCCCAGAATTCAAATATTCATGGATTGTTGCTAGTTATTGCTCTATAGCAGGCTTGCCCAATCCTGCTCCTGGCGATCAACTGTCCTGCAAAGTTCAGCTCCAACTCTAATCACACACACCTAAAGCAACTACTGTAATTAAGGTTTGCAGGACCACTTGACAATTAAAAGCAGGTGTGTTTGATTAGAGTTGGAGCTGAACTTTGCAGGACAGTTGACCTCCAGTAGTAGGATTGAGCACCCTTGCTGTGTTGGGAATATGCCCTACACTAAACCCTACTGTAAACCTATAGTATGAGTGTAAATGTGACGTCAAAAAATGTATGCTAGCTATGAAACTAGCCTTAGCAAAAATAAAAAATAAAAATTTACTCTCCGCCACAGAACTTCCTTAAAACACAATACATAATTATACTGTGAAATATATGCAGACCTTTTAAACAAGGTGCATTTAAAATCTTGAAAATGTTGTGATCTCTCAATCTAAAATTATTGCAGTAAGCCACTTTATGAGTTGTGAAAAAAACTTTAAAGGCCATTACATTAGGTATAGCATGCTCCACTACTCAACCCCTCATCCACTAGTTCTGTGTTCCAGTGAAGTCACAAAAGTGCAACAAAAGTTCAAGTTACATTATTACTGATATACTACCGACAAACAGATGCCATTTTAATTGGTTTATTAAAAACTGTCATGCAAGCAAGATTTGAACTTCCAACATCTCGCTCTTTAAACTAGAAAAATTGAAGCTAAACACCATCTCATATTCAGACTGTGCTCCTAAAATCTCGCTGCTCGTTTCAAGGTTAAAGGAAAGGAAAAAGAAACTAAAGTATGTGGGAGCAAAACACATGCATGTGAACCACACTGAATCAATAATGCATCAACCACAAGCAGCTACCATATTAATTTTCACGTTTAAGGGAGGCTAATCATGTTAAGGAACACAGCTGGCTTTGCCTACTTGTGTCATCAGCTTTAATGATGAGTCAATGTGATACTCACTATGTTGAAGATGAAAAACTATATCCATGCAATATGACAGCATATGACTGCCACAGATAAATATTGGGCAATGTACCATGAAACTGTTTATGTGTTCTCTGATATTACATGTAGTGTATCCACCAGCATGTCTCCATCCAAGATAAGGCTACTCATGATGGACTGTATTCTGAACCATCGCAGCTGTTCAATTACTCCCGTTCTTTTAATACACCTTCACATCACACATCATAAGCTCTCAAGGTGAAACTTCTTTCTGCAAAACAATACGCCCACACACACTGCGAGGGGTCATGGAAACAACGAAGAACAAAAAAAATAAGCAGAAACACCTATAAACACAAATCTATAAACACCTAAATAATGATAATGTAAGTTTTTGGAAAATTATTAAATTATTCTACTGTCATATTGTGTAAAATAATTAAAATAATTGTATTCAGTGGAAACTGCCAGGAAACTCATACTCAAAAGTTAGCCAGTCACTGTGAGGTAAAGAGGAAGTATGATAGATATAAATATTCCAGTATTATAAGACCAACAGCACTATCAAAGTGTTAGGAAGGAGCGGCTTAAGTTAATTTTTAACAAGGACATTTCAGTCTCATGTTACAGATTCAGTGCAGATTTTTTGTGAAACATTTTAAAATGTAATCCATTTTGATTAAACCTACACTGTTAAAAAAAAAAAAAAAACAGTAAAATTTACAGTAAAAACATTTTAGGTTTTACGGTTTTAAGTTTACAGTTAAGTACCGTAATTTCATTAACTGATACAATGTTAATATACCAAGCTGTTAAAGTGCTGAAATCTGTTTTGTATCTTTGAAATACACTGATCTGCACCAAATGCGGTGGTGATGAGAAAGTCACGATGAACTAAAGCCCATCACAAGCAGCTTTTAAATATGAACATACATAGAAGGTGCTTAGTGTCATTCACACAAACACTAAAAAACATCATGGTGAGGCTCATTAAACTCAAATATGCAGTAAACATTCATTTAACAACATTGCATGTGACACACAACCCTAATAAACACAACTGATAAGAAAAAAACTAAGAAGAAACAGAGTTATTTCAAAGAAAAAAAACATCAAATCAAACAAAATTAAAATTTTTTATTCTGGGAATGTCCTGTAAATTTTACAGGAATTTACTGTTAACCATTTAACATTTTTTTATGTTATAGCATTTTCACAGTTTTTTACAGTTTTCAGTTTCATTAGATCAATAAATAGTTGAATTAATGTCCATTTTGAAATACGCATAAAAAGTTGATTTAAAAGTATACGTGGTTCATAGTTCAAGTTATTTCATTTATAATTCATTAAATAAATTTAACTTCTGGTGTAAAGTGTATTCTTATTTCATATGGAAATCCATGGCTCCAAATTGTGACTAACAAATTACATTTACAAAATGTACAGTAGTTATTTTGACAGAAATGTGATATATTCAGTGTTATTATAGCATCAGTATAGTCTCTCTCTCTCTCTCTCTCTCTCTCTCTCACTCTCTCTCTCTCTCTCTCTCTCTCTATATATATATGTATATATATATAAACCTTTTATACACATACAAAGTTTACATATTATTAAGATGGTTTATGAAATGCAACAATAGTGGTACCCCCTCTGTATGTTTTATAAGCTTGTTTTTGGTCATGGGTACCAAAAAAATCAAAGGTCAAAATGTACTGGTAATACTATACTTGTACTATACTTTTGGAGGCATTTGGTCCACATAGAGTAAAAAATACCAGGTACACACACACAGCCCAGAATGCCTCTCAGTTGAAAGGTTTCATTTAAAGGAGAAAGGAGCAATCTATTAGTGAAGTTGCCCTGTGGATTTTCACCATACGACTCTCCTCATATTCTTTTATAGTGTTGTCAATGAGTTCTAATCATCCTCTATCGTCTCCTGTCATCTGTCACTGACTTCTCTTCACGTCACCACACTGCTTCCCATCAATACAATGGCAGCACATGAGATCATCTCAATGTGGGTCCTTTACACCGCCCCACGGGGGGCCATCTCACTCGTTAATTAAGCAATTATTAAGGAAACATTAGGAAGACGCATCTCTTCTGGAGGGGTAAGGTTAGGAAAAGAGAAGGAATGAAAACATGAAGAGGAACATGTTGGGGGTTGTGATATGAGGAGGAAAAATGAAGGTGTTCGCATTCATTGGTGCCCCGCTTGCCCTCATTAGCATCCTCTCTGGAGTCCCCCAGCAGAAAAGGGTTGAAAGCACCAGCTCAGCGTTTGACAGTGGTGTGGACTGCCACTTCTTGGCATGTTATGCACCATGACTAATTATCCTTGGAGGCATTATATTAGTTGCTTGATTAGCAGCCTGTTTTCATTGCTAATTACAAGTGCTCTTTCTCGACCTCTGACAGAAATGCTACATAGCTTTCGCCTCTATTAGTCCTATTAGTTTGCTGCTGTCTATCTTATCGAGCACCATTAAATTGACTTTTCTGCTAAGAGTACTTTTCAGAAAGAACAAGTCAAAAACTTGTTCGCACACATAACTTATTCAGTTTCCTAACCCCATGGTTTCTATGAGAAAAGGTCTGATCTACTGGCACTATGAATGTTTTATCATCCAAATGGCTCTGCAATATGAACTACCTCATGCCAAAGTGCAACGTGTGCAGAGGCTGAAGGTAATTTACTTCCGTGTATAGATAATGGATACTTGGCCCAACGAAATTACAAGAACAAAAGGCTGTAATAAGTGGACAATGTCTGGAAAGAGTCCAGTATTGCAATATTAAATACTTGCTTGGTAAGTTCATTTATGAATGTTCTGCACTGCATTTTTGGGGGGGTTTCAGTCATTGTTCTGTTTTTAAAGGGTATATTGTTATGCTAGCAGCTTGTGAAAAGTGACAGTCTTTACGAGTGTGTCTCTGAATCATTCATTCAGGGGATTAGTTCATTGCATATGTTCAGGGATGAGTCTTGTGGCTATCTTTATGAGTGAATCACTAAATCATTCATTCAAACTATTAGTTAAAACACTAATTTATTCAAGACTGGTTCAGGACTGTGACTGGTTTTATGTCATAGGAATTATTAATTTACAGATTTGTTCAAAAAGATTCAATCAGGCATGCATTTGGTTTGCTTTATGCATTTGGAATTATTTTGGAATTTAATTTGAGATTCAATTAAACCCACCCCCACAAGAGGTTTGTGCCAAAACAGCAAACGAAAATTTGCGAAGCGCAAGCGAAAGCTGTGGCAACGCATTCAGAATACATGATTCGCGAAAACTATTATTTGAAAATCATTAACAAAGAATGAAGCATATTTGAAGAGCATGTTAAATTTGTGCAACTGAGTTCATTTTTTAATTTTCATTTTGTTTTTCTTCTTTTGCAGTGGCATATTGATCGTTGTTGATCGTTTCTTGGAAAGTTACGTTCAATTTTATAAAGTTACGTTTATTCTTATTGGCACAAAAATAATCCCATACAGATGTGGATGCAAATTTCTGTACAAAGGTTATCCTGCTGAGAGAAAATTATTATTATTTTTTTTTTTTTATGAAGTTAACAATTAGCAGCTCTCTGCATGTATCTAAAGCTTGTTTGACACATTCACGTGATGAGAATGTTGAACTAAATTCTCTGACAAGGAACAGTGCAAAGAAAATATCAGCTGAACCAGCAAGATACAGCAGTGGAAACAAATAATGTGCTGTGTGTAAACCTTGTGTGTGAGTCTGGCTCTTACCTACACACAAGCACTTAAAAGCACATTATGTAAATGAAATTGTTTTTTAAATACACATTAAAAGCACATCTAATTTTACATGTACTGTTGCTGTATTGTTTTTATTCAGTGTACAAAAGGTAGTGGACGAACAGAAAGAATAACAATGACTTAAGCTCACCAAGGCTACTTTTCTGTGTTAAAATAATAAATAAATCTGGATTCTTTGATGAATGGAATTATCAAAAGAACAGCTTTTATTTGAAATAGAAAATTCAAACATTATAAAAGCATATTACCAATTTGACCAATGTAATGCTTATCTGAGGAATAAAATCTTAATATATATTTTTTTAAAAATCTGTTTGTTGTGTTCTGTTTTGGTTTATATTTTCCTGTATTCTGATAAGTTAATTTGTCTCCACCTGTGTTTATTAATTATCTCGTTTGTCTTCTATTATTTAAGCCCTGTGTTTTGCTCCTTAGTTCTGGTCTAGATATTGTGTTTGTCTAATTTCTACCGCCTGTAGATTTATTATTAAAATTATTTTATTTCTACTCCTGTGCTGTGTGCTTTTTTCCATAGCTACATGGGACAGTCTACACATTTAAAACTATTTCAAAGAGCCTGTCCTCCAACAAAAAAACAAGCCTATAGGTTATTTGTGCAAGTACCTTGTTACGACCTTTATTTACGCTTTAAAGGTTGTCATGAAATGAAGTATGACTGTCATTACCAATCACAGTGTGTGTTTTGCGTAAATGCAGTGTCGACTTTTTATACCAATCTCTTCGTGATTAAAACACCTAACCCCACCCCTATACCTACTCGTTACAAAATTTGTGCAAAGTCATGATTTATAGGGCATATACCTTTTATGAGCCATCCTTTCTCCTGGTTTAAACCCACGATTGCATGATCACGTGTCATTGTATAATGCATTGCTCTACGAACTGAGCTAGGGGTGAAATTGTAGTATACAATATATTGTACAAATGACCTATACAGGCGTATTGGTTGGAGGACAGGTTGATTATAAAACAGAAACTGATAAGCTATACAAGGGGTATTCAGAAGCCAAAAACAAGGTCCATCAGTGTGTTTTATTTGCACAAAACAAACAAACTAACTATTAATTTGAAGCAGACTATTGGCCATAGACAACAAGTTCCCGACCCCACTACGCTGTCCTCATGTAAAAGAGGGACAAGTCCCAGTTATTCAAACACCTCTCTTTTGGGACACAGGGTTAATGGGCTATGACAGCATTTACCAAAAGACAAGAAGAATTTAATGAAACAGAAACAACATGGCAAGAAGACATCCATGTCCACAGGAATCACCAACATCAGCTAAAGAAGTATTTTCACATCACTCAGGGTGAAGACAGGCTGTGTCCTCAAATATAATAAAATGATGAGTGTACAAGGCAGACATAAGGAAAGGTTTTGTGAAGTGTGCCAGGAAGACCATCAAGTGGTGTAATATGATTTTCTTTTACCTGATTGATACTGTTGTACTCAATGGCTGCATTTAGCCATGAAAAAAAAAGATAATGAGGTAATAAGATGGGTTACTGTAGACTCCACTCTCAGTGCCTCAATTTTAGCTTTTCAGACCTTCTGATCTAATATTGGATAGTTCAGAGATGAAATCCACACTATAAAATGAAAAGCCTGTTCGACCTAGAAGCCAAATCAAACTAAATATTCCACAAAAGAAGTCTTGACAATAGCACAATAGCGTTTGGATAATTTTTCAAGAAATTCTATATCTTAAATACTGTAGATTTACAATTTGTGTGTGTATCTGGTTTTTGTAGCCTGACAACCAAACCATAACATTACATTTGTACAAATCCAAACTTGCAAATGGTTTTAAAGCCAAACGGTGACATCATATATCAAGCAATTCCGTCCGTTATTCAGGACGTGGTGCATATGTAATGCTTTAAATATATATATATATATATATATATATATATATATATATATATATATATATGTTGA
>JAUYWG010000056.1:9579238-9599848 GCA_034779775.1 Enteromius afrohamiltoni
TCATGCGAGATCCCATATGTAACGTCTCCGTTCCCTCCTTCAGGGAACGTGGGTTACGTTCGTAACCTAGACGTTTTCAATATTGATAAAAATAACTTCTTAAAGCAGCAAACATGATTTATGAAGGATCATGTGACAATAAGCAACGATGCTAAAAATTCAGCTTTGCCATCACAGGAATAAATTACATTGTAAAATACATGAAAACAGAAGAGATTTATTTGAAATTATGAACATATTTAACAATATTGCTGTTAGCTATATGGTATTTTGGTATTTCAGATCAAATTAATGCAGCCTTGGTGAGCATAAGATATTTTCAAATGCAATAATTATCAAATTGGACTTTGGAGACTTCTGGTGTTCTACTGTATCTAAAATAGTCTGCAAAAAAAACAAAGAGTGTTTTTTTTTTGTTTGTTTTTTTAAAGAACTGTCACTAAAAATCATTCAAAGCCAAATCAGCAACTACAGTGATTCACTTTCAGTATAAATAGAGGACAGACTTGCAAGTTCTGCTTGGACACTTTTGGTGATGAACTGCCAGCAGCAGAGCACGTAATAAGTGTGTGAGCCAAATTCAAGTTTATAGTTAAGTTTAAGAGAGAAGAAGATCTGTTGTCTGCTTTATTATTGGCTTTAACTGGCCTATCAGCATGAGTGCCATCCAATTAAAAACACAGAAATAGTTCAGCAGTCCAAATCCAAGGCTTACAAGCCAACTATTTTATCACACCAACAATAAAAATATGAAAGTGTTATTTAAAAATAATCAAATACAAAAATAGCTGGTTCACTAATAGCTGTTGTATGAAAGAGGTACATGGTCTTAAAAAAAAAAAAAAAAAAAAAAAAAAAAAAAGCCCTGGCTTAGAAAGCTCTTCTCATGTCTTCAGGGGAGATTCAAAGGCACGCAGTCATATCAAAGGTGTGCAGTCAAATACACTGGATCAAAGACTGAGATGACAAATGAGAAGATTCACTGTGATCCACAAATAAGATCAAACCAATTATAGAGGTGAGTGATCTGTGCTATTTTTATCACAATATTCTCATCACTGCTTTTATACGCACTTTGGAAATAAAGTGCATTTCTTTTAAAAACCATATGCCATCTGGAGCCAGGAAGGAGTTGCATGAAGTCAGCTTGTCCCTTTTGACTAGTAAACAGAAAATTATTTTAGACCAGATATTACAAACAACATTGTCCCGAGCAGCATTTGCAATTCCCTAAAGCAATTCCCATCATAATGTTTGATTTTTAAGGTTTCTCTTGTCTTACACAGCATTCACTGTTGAGGCAGGAGACTCTAATATCGTGAAGATGTATAGTTTCTCAAGTCTCTCCATTTAATAAACATCTGATTTGCAGTTTTATGAATTCATTACAGTGTCGACAGCCTGGGCAAGAAGGGTGAAGTCATCTGCTAACACAAGCCTTGGTTTAATCTCTACCTAGTCGATTTGTAAATCCAACCCAATAAATATATGATGAGAAGCACATGTCAAACAAATGCTGGAGAGTTTCCCTTTTTCTCCCTGCAGACCTGTTTTTGTCTTTCATCCTTAAAGTCTAATCGCATCTCAGAAATGGCACTTGGCATTCAATGGGCTAATAGGGATCAGCACATCAGGTGCAGCTAGTGTCTCCCTTCAGCTCACCTGTGCCATAACACAAATTTAAAAGAACACAATGCTTGAAGCAAGGACTTTTCTGAAGCAAAGCCAAATGAATGCAAAACAGATTGTCTCTCTAGAGCAGAAAGGGGTTAGAGAAATATGATCCTGAATATTCACAGAATTTGGTCTTACCTGTCCATAGGTGACAAAATAATTAGTACTAAAAGCATAATGTTTTTTTTCTTGCAAGCAGTGTAATACAAAGTACTAGGATGGATGGATGCTGACAAATAGGGACAAATATCACAAGAAAAAAATAAAGCTATTGAAACAAATACTGACATGTGTTCAAGATCAATATAATTATTTTAATAATATTACTTGCTCACTCCACTGCCTGTCTATTTTAGTAAGCAGGGCTAGAAGATCATCATATTCGGGTACAACAAAGGTGTAATAAATGTAACGATACAAATTAAATCCTGTGTGTGGATAAACCAATTCTGCATTGCTACAGTCTCAACACTCCAGCTGTTAATTCAATTGCATCTTGATGTAAAATCAACAAGCTGCCAGTGGAGTGACATGTGGAGAGAGACCCGGCATCCCGGACCCCCCCCCTCCAGAATTCGTCTCCTGAGGTAAATAATGAAGAAAAAGATGCATTAGGTGGTGATCAATTATCCATGTCACTAGATGCAAGGGAAAGGATTTTAATCAAGACATGTTTTTGAGAGTGCCTTCCAATCGTTGTAGTGACAGCCATATGTTGATTGATGACAAAAAGCTAAAATTAATTAGTGCATTAGGTCATTAACTTCTCTCAAGTCAAGGACTCTGATATAGTTTATACTGTATCTTGCATGTAAAATCTGGCCTCCATAAATAATGTATTTAAATGTTTGGTAACACTTGTTTAAGGACCAATTTTTATTATTAACCAGTTGCTGATTAGCATGCCTGTTATTAACATATTGGCTGTTACAAAGCACTAAACTTAACCATTAACTATAAATGAACAGGAGATTATTTTATTGAGGCAAAAGTTGCAAATATAATAATATAATATAATATATAGTTGGGGTCAAAATATTTTTTAATGTTGTTTTATAATCTGTAATGCACATATGCACATCAAGACTGCATTTATTTAAGCAAATGTACTGTAAAACTGTAAAATTGTTATTACAATATATATTTTTTTATATAGTTTTCTATTTTTATATATTTTTTTACAATGTAATGTGATCCTGTCATTCTAATATGCTGATTTGCAAAAAAAATATTTTCAAATGATGCAGTAATTGGTGGACCTGCTGCTGGGCCACCACGGACCCTGTAGTGAAGACTCTTGAACTTTAATACAGCTGAGACGCCATCTCACCTGATCATTTTAAGGACGTCTGTAAGGATCAAAACAAAGCACATCATACTGAGCACACTGCCAATACGCTAATGCTCGTGAAGTCAAAATCCCCCGCAGTTTTCCGCAAATGCAGAGACACTTGTGTTGGTTTAGATTTAAGTGTCACGTAATTGGGCCCACTTGTCTAGCCATAATCGTCCCTATCATAATCAGTTTCCATCTATCCTCTCAACTACTTGATGGCTCTAGCACTCCCATCGTGATTACATCTCTCATCTTTTTGTCAGATGACTCAGACTTAACATCTTAGAGAGAGAGTGGGTGTAGTCTGTGCCTATTTCCACCAACTTATTAATGTTAATGATGGGAGCAGAGCCTTGTCACAGAGTCATCGGGAGGTGTGGGTTGTCCTACAATGACAGTGTGCCTCATTTGTCAAGCAGGCAGGGAATATAGAATTCTAAAGCTAATAGAAACGTTTGAGTTTGAAGACCTCTCGTGCGCTCAAGGCAAAATAAACTGAGCCCATGCGGAGACGGAGGTGGAAGATAAATCTCCCAAACTCCATAGGTGAGCCTTACCTCACAACCTTGTTTTAATTATGCAGACCCCCCCAGTGCACGAAGCCCTCCTTACCTGTGATTCCAGATGACACTCAAAGCTTTCAAGACGTGAGAACAAAAGTTTTTTCAAGGCAGACATAGATCTCTTTTTAGGGATCTGACACTGAGAACTCTGTCTTGTCTTGCTGTCATAAACTATCCCAGTTTTAGCGCAAGAGCCTCCTTGTAATAAGTAGGAGTTTGATCGCCTCCTAATGTATCTTTTGCTCCAATCCAGCCACATTTAGCATCCCCACACACTCTGATATCAGTCTCAGATGCGTTCTGAGACGTCTCACAAGGGTTTTTTTTTTACTCATCAGAGAGATCTAATGCCAGTGCACTTAAAGGGAATGCACACAATGGATAGACGTGTGGCTCGATCGCAACTCAGAGCCCTGCTGAGATGATGGGAGGTAGGCATCAAAGAGCAGAAGGCCTGGCTGTGCCTGTTCTCTCTCTGGCCTCCCGTGGTGAAAAAATGCTCTCTTTAGTGGGAGCGAGGCAGATGAGGGAGGGTGCAGCAGGGACCAATCTCTACGAGCTGGCAGGAATGAAAAGTGCCACGTCGCTGCAGAAGCTGGCTGGCATACCTAATGAGCATGTGGGTGGTGGATTTACAATCCCGCTTTATCATAGTGGTCTTGGAGGCTTTGAGAGCCACACTGATCACATTGGCTCTGCATTAAACATTTATGACCTTAAACATGATTGCGCATGGTGTATTTTGTTTTACTTTTTTGTTTCTTTTCAAGAATATTATTCAGTTAGCTTTATTAGGTGATGTGTAGAGAAAAATATATCTACATTTATTTGGAAAGAATGTGTGCGTCTTAAACTAAAAGTGCATAGAGCATAAAAGAGCCTACTTTGCATTTGTAGTAACTGTGATGTGTGTAATATTTTCAACCCAGATTCACTGGAAATATGTACCTCTACATACATTTCTGCAACCCCATAATTATGTACCATACTGCACATTTCACAGCATTTTTAAAGTGAAATGTCCAGAGAGTGGAGCTAAAACACACATTTAATATGTATTAAATGTATTTTAATATTTTGTGGCTGTTCAGAATAAAAAATATCCAATGAGTATCGCTAAAGATTAATGCTGTATCGTGTTGGAAATATCCCAATGCCAAACCCAAACCTACCTGATAGTGTTAACAAATGCAATAATTTAAAAACTCGTTTGCTGATACAGCTGTGCTATATTTATTTTTTACACTGATTGAGCTGTTCTGTTGAACTGTTTTACACAGGTTTCAAACCGGTGCTTTTCACTGTCTAAGTGCAATGCCTTATCACTGTCATGAGTGCCCTCAAGGGCACTCGCTTCACTTCACCTTCCCTGGGAGTCATTCCTTCATTAACTTCATTTCCCATCATGCAGTGCACACCCACACCTGCGCACAGTTGGCAATCATCACCTTCAGCTGCTGTTCACCACCACACCCACTCACATTCACTATTTAACTGGTTAATTTTCATCTGTTTAATGCAAAGTATTGACTTGCATTGGCAATCTCTACAGAGAATTTTTACCCGCATTTCGTTTTGTTATTTTTGACCTTGTCCTGTTTCTCCGTCTGTGATTGTTCACTGCCTGCCTCAACCTTTTGCTTCTGTTTCTCGACTACGATTTTGCCTTGCCTCCTGACCTTTGAATAAAGTTTAGGCACATGGATCTGAACTTGTCCACCGCAGACATTACAATCACGTGAGCTACAGAGTAAACTTCCTGAACTAGAAAACTCATACATATGAAGCTGTAGCTATATGTGACGACAATGTTCAAAAAATATCAGTTTTCAAAACGTGCAAGATGTTGAAATGTTTTGTTACAACATAAAATTCTGCAACTAGCTGTGTGAAAATTAGCCTTTATTAATCAAAAATGTACCTGTAAATCATACTTTTGTGGGTAAAGGAATGAAAGTTGTGGGAGATTTACTGCCTCTAGTTTTCATTTCAACTAGAAGCAATTCAATGCAATTCAAATGTATAGGTATTTATTTTTTTAGTTTAGCAGAAATGTATGAAGAGGCACGTATTTCCAATGAGCCTAGGTTGAATATTTTAAAAACATGTAAAACATAATAATTTGGGCCAGATTTAATTCTGTGAATTGTACAAAGTGTATAATCTAAATGAGAAGAACACACACACACACATACACATTAAACATAATACATACAAAGAAATATAAAGAAATGCTTTTAAACAATATGGCCATAACATTGTTTTCAGAATCTGCATCTGTGACATTTTACTGTTGATTAAGAAGTGCATAAATAATCAGGATATTGGATTAAATGGATTAATGGGTTTATTTATATATTTATTAAATAAAATGATACTGCGGAAAAAATAAATAAACAAAAAACTACAAGTATGTGGTGACAAGTTGTCCTAATGAATGAGTCAAAGGCATTGATTAAATACATTTTTTTTTTCTTTCATTTTTCTATATATATATATTTTTTTTATTAATGTGTGCAAGCAAACTAATTTCTGAAATGTGCTCAACAAAAGCCCTCAGTTCAATGTGGCCATTCAATTTAACTGTGAAATCACACAGTGCAGTGCACATTTTTAATAATGTTGGCTTCACAGTCTCATCATTGCATTTAAAATGGGAGCGTATTCAAATAATGTTTTAATTCCACCAAATAGTAAGAACAAATATTTGGCGTAAGAATAGGTTTTCATTTTTTAGTCATCATTCGACTTTAGGCACATCCATATAATTACTAATGATAAGTGTATTTCCTGCTTCTAGAAGAACTAGTCTTACTCATTTGCTGTGCAATGCATGTCCCTGACAGTATGCATAAAATATGAAGCCATTAAGAGTTGGTAAATGAATGTGCTGAGTAAGATCTGAGCAAAGCAAAAGGGTTTGGAATAATATCCTATAAAAAAACATGAAGTGGGGGAATAATTTGTGAATAATATCACTACAAGCAAACCTCTCAGCATTAGGCACTTTCTCCAGCGTGAGCTTGCAGAGGATAGCTAAGCTAAGTATATACTTTAAACGACAGAGACAGTTTATGTACAACCAGAAGTTTTCTGAGTCAAAAGTGTAGCTTTCATTACCAAACCAGCTGTAAATGAAGAATTATAATTTATAAATTATAATTTAATTCCTTATTCTGACTCTGAATCAAGGCAGCAATTATAAGAAATGAATATAACTGTAATTTGTCATTAAATGCTGGTTTGACAAAGTTTGAAAGTTTGTAAAAGTTTTGAGGATAGCATAGAATTTTCTAAGGTTTCTATGCCTTATGGATAAATATAAGGATAAAATGATAGGGAGATGGATGGATAAGACATTAGATCAGGTGTTTGCTGGATGGACAGAAAGACAGACAGGAGAGAGACAATAATGGATGTATTGGAAATGGTTGGATAAACAAACTGACGTGTACACAGAAACACGGATGTATAGAAGATGGACTGATTTATAGATAGACAGACATACTGTAGAGATGAATACATCAATGGATAGATAAACAAAAACAGACAGTCACGGAACAAACAGACATGAATCTCCTGTTTTGAATTTCTATGAATTCAAATGACTTTTCCAGACAGCTTCCTTTAATTATCGAGGGCTTCCAGAAAACACTGCAAGCTCTCTTAAAGTACAGGAACAAGAAAAAGTGAAACTGTGTGAGTGATGGAGAGTTCCCGCCATTGGGCAATTTCATCCCGGCTACATCCCAGTTTGGCAATGCCTTCTCCTTTACTGTGTTGTACTGCTTAATGGTCCACTGGGTACAGATGTTATTGCTGAAAAACATGTACCTGAAGACAATCTAGACCTGTATGTGCCTGCAGCTATGTTAATGTACAGCATACACCCTCTGGAATAAAGTGTCATGGTTCATTGTAGGGGGGCACTGCCAGCTGTCAGGGTATGGTGCCTTATGATGAATGGGCCTCATTGACTACAGGCCTTTAAAATCTGATTGCAAGGGAAAGATAATACTCCTCTATCTTGAATCCCAATCACTCGCGTTGTCAGGGTCATCTCACCCTTCAGTAAGCAGATGAGGACAACTCAACGCAGCAGGAGTAGCTAGCTTGTCAGCTCTCAACCGTCACTCACTGCCAAATGGAACGTGATGGGTAAAGAAACTAAATTAAAATAATCGATCTTCCACCACAAACATTGCTCTTAGTCGGAATGCAATAGTACATCATTATTCTCTATGTTTCAACAAGTCAGTCATGAAAATATTAAGATCAATATTGTGCTAAAACGTCAGCGTGATTTGCAAATGCAGTCTGCTTGAGTCTTGGTTTCAAAATTTAAGTTTATGGTTACTGAATTTTACAACGTTTTCAGACAAATGAACGCTTATAAATAAGTGCTTGCCCTGTGGGGTAAGAACAGTCTATGAGTGATGTCTCAAATGGGAATAAGATGATCAGTGTGTCCTCCATATGTCAAATGTGGAGTGAGGAGACACTCATTGAAAACATCAATCACTTCTCCGGCATAAGACTTTGATGAAATCTCATGCCTGTGATGAACTGAGCTTGATTTCTACTTTAGTACTCTCAAGACTAGAAAGAGTAAAGAAAATAAAAATAAATAAAAAATACTTTTTTTGGCATCCAGTGTCAGCGACCTTTTAACCTTTGCCATGTTTTCTAGGAAGTGGATCAATGGCATCATCAGAAAAGTCTGTGTCACCCGCCTCTCTTCTGAACGGGCAATTGCCCTGAAATATTTCCATCTACAACAGATAAGGATACCAAGCAAATCTGATCATCAGCATACATGTCCGCTGGCATTCACTAACACCCATATGTAACCTACTAAAAAATGTAAAAAGTAACTGCCATTACCAAGAAAAGGCAAACAAAAAGAAGTTTTGTTGGCACTGATAGCTTTGTGTTTAGTTCACTGACATGTTATCTTCACTGTCCTACCATCAATAAAGGCATAAAATATAATATAAAATATAATGTGTATATATTAGTGGTGGGCCATTATCGGCATTAACGTATTGCATTAATGTGAGACTCTTTTCGCGTGATAAAAAAAAATTTGCTACCAAGTTGTGTTGGTAGCTGTGTCTATACTACGCAAGCTACGATGACTTTCACCTAGACATTTTACTGAGGATGTATACCTAGCAGAACTGCACTGTAGCCCTATTCAGATGGGACTCGTTTTCTAAACTACTGTACGTATGAGCTTCGATTCTTATCACCTGTCGTCCGTGATCTTCATGTACTATTTCAGATGGGACTAACACCTCCGTATTTATTACAGAAGTGAGAGGGTGTGTTTTGTACATCTGGGCATCACATAGATCACACGCTCTGTATGCGTGCATTGCTACAGTCATTTAGATTGATTAAAATTACCCAAATACCACGTGAAGCTAAATGGCTAATACAGAAAAACCATGTTAATCTGTGGTTACTTTAGTTCAACTATTATGATTTTATATTTATATATATATTAGAAAAATAATATCACAGACATCACATTCAGACTCCAGAATTATCACAGAGGTTGTGAGAGAAAAACACAGACATGGCAGATTCGGATTAAAATGACCAAGTATGTCTGTGAAAAAATACATTCTCTAACGACCCCCTGTAAAACTAACTTTACTTTTAGTCATTATTTTGGTAGCACACATATTCTGAATGCCTTTGGCAGAATTCAAATGAGCCATTTTAATCTAGATTAATTTTAAAATTAATCTATGCCCACCCCTAGTATATATATATATATATATATATATATATATATGCAGTCTCAAGCCTAGCTCACAAAGGGTGAATTTAGCCATGATTTGGTCGTCTGACACAAATTTAGAAAATCCTAAGATTTCTATAATCCTAGGCTAATAGTCTAAATGTTCACTGACAGCCAATTAATAGCCGTTGCAATCAAATTTTACATCAGACAAAATTCTAGCAGTGTCAGATAATTTTGCACATAATCGTGCAGTGTGACATCTCCAAACTCCTGCGCTTTCTTCCTCCGTTCGCGAAAGTCATCTGATATGTTGCCATTGCTATGATAAACGCCGGTTGTGCCACTGTTTTTATGTGGATAACTGGTGCTGCTTATAATATTCTTCTTAAATACACTGATTTTGCCGCTGTTCCTATACTTTTCGTGATAACCAACATTTCATCCCCATCTGCAATGTACAGTAGCTCACGGTCACTTAATAATGTGTGGGTTGATGTAAAACTCAAACAAGATTTTGTTGTGCGCACATTTTTTAACACGTCTTAACTGTCGTGCAGCCTGACATTCGTAACTGAGATGCCACAGTGTGACATGATCATAATGTTCGTACAGTCTGACAAGTACAATCCTAAAGGGCTTTTAAAAAAATTGCACAGTGTGAGCCCAGCTTTATATAAATCATCAAAACTACTAGCTTTATTAGTCATAAATACACAACAAAAATTCCCAATAACTGACTAATCGTATACCTGTCTAATTATTGAACATTAACACTTTTCAATGCTACTATTATTATTACATTCATGCTGTACTTTGGCAGGAGCATTCTCACTCCCACCATGTTCAATCTCTGACGTTTTTCTCTGAGCATTAGCAATGCCTGTCTGTACTATTCAGAATACAGATCCTGTTTTCCTGTGGGGAAGGAAAATGATGAAAACAAGGATGAGACGTGTATTGGCTACGCAACAACATGCGCTAAATTTACAATCCCCACATGTCATGTTCTTTTCTGCATGTCCTTAAGAAAATTACGCTGCATCAGAAGCAGACTCATCCAAGCTGCATCATGTATACAATACCGGGAAACAAGAGTCTCGATTCTGAAGAAACAAGAAGCAGCTGTTCTTACTACACAAAGGTCTGGTCTGGTCCTTAGCGGAGCAAAACTGCCTTTGCTTACAAATATAAAACCACCCAGAAATCTTTAAAAGCAAGCCTTTTCATGCTGACTGAATATCAATGTTGTTGTTGCTTTGTTCACTCAGAGGTTCCTGCATGTTTTTAATGCTGCTTTATGATTGCATGTGGCCTTTCACAAAATGACAGCATAGGACTTGTATGAAGCATTCACTGACAAGGCTGAATTGTGATCTCACCGAGAGACAACACAAATAAAAGCGACTTTAGAGTTGCATTTATTGGAAAAAGTCAAACTGAATCAAGACTAAACAAATCAAGTTGATCGGACTAAAAAAAAAGAAGAAGAAGAAGTTAGATAAATTTAGGTGCAAAATAGAATGAATAATGAATGAGCAAAACAATTAAGTTATATTTAGTGGAAAAATTTCTTTCTCACAAGTTACGAGACAGCACACCTGAAGTTAACCCAAACCGCCCATCCAGGGTTCGGGAATGTATGATAATCTGTGACGTAATCATCGAGGCAAAGGTGGTCCAGCGATACCAGAAATTGATCTGTGGTAGGCAATCAATAGTGGTCGTATTTTTGTCCAGAGTTATGCTGTTGCACTGTTATCATATAATGCACGCTGCCCTCTCATTAAGCTTTACCAACTTTTCATTCGAAGTAGCTAAACCTAGCCTTAAGTCGCTAGATACATCAATTTGCATATTAACTACATCAGTGCGTCATATTATCTCGCTTCTCTGTGCTCACGTTATGTAATGCTATACACCCAAATTCTCAATACAACAGTTTTAGTGATACATTTAATGGTTTCTGCAGTCAGAAAAACGGAATGAAAATGAAATGGTGACTGAATTTAACCCAATTTCTTCTTGGCCTACTTCTCTCTACCTTACAAAGATATTTATCTGGACTAATATCCTGATTTATAATTGAGTCGTCGCCAGATTTAAATCAAATGACCTAGAATAGACACTATGGCATGATTTGCACAGGGTTTATTTACGTGAACACCACGTCAAGTACTTGTGCGCCGCACACGTGCGTACATTATATATCGCACATGCGTAGGGGCATGCATGCATGCGTGCTAGTGCGTGTACGTTTGTATGTATGTTCATGCGTATGGGCGTATGTTTGTGTGTATATGTATGCGTATGTGTATATATATGTTTGTATGTATGTGTGTGTGTGTGTGTGTATCTATATATGTGTGTATATATATATATATATATATATATATATATATATGTATGTGTTGTCGACACTGGCGCTAGAGAGCACGACAAGACATGAGAGTGCAGTGAAGAACAAACCCCGGAGGGTGGATTTATTGACAAACGGTAAGCAGAAATGTTAAAAGTCTGTGAAAGTGCAGTCCTCTGTGTGCTGATCCCTTTTCAGGTGCTGGTGATCGGTGCTCCGGTGCAAGTAGGAGCAAACTCAACCTTCCTTGGTCACGGCGACTTTCTAAGGGTAAATAGAGATAGCATGTAAGTACAGGCACGTCTGCATTGGAGTCGGTTCTATCAAAGGATATCTCAGTGGGATAGTTTTTCAATAAGCTAATTTTCGGCCACCCAGCTGAACACCTAGCTAGTTCACAGACCGCTCTCTTACTTGGAGGAATCCAAAGATCGAACCCGATTCCAGATTCTCACTTTGGAAAAATTATCAATTTGCATCCATAAACTTCGCTCCTGCTACCACTCCTTGCACACCGATCGTACCCTCGATGCTATGTTTAATTTAGCTTTCTTCGTCTTTCTTAGATAGAAATCCGAATTTCCTGTCAATTCTAATTTTGATCCAAAAACACATCCTACAGTTTCTGATCATAGGGAATCGCTAACTCAATCTCCTTTAGATCCTCTATTCATGGACGATCTAAACCGCTCAGCTTCGCGTTTTTTGTTCCAAAAACATCTCTAATTTATCCTTGCGCAATCTGGCTTTCTAACCAAAAATTATACTTCCCATTCCTTCAGAATAGGCGCAGCAACTACCGCAGCGGAAAAAGGCCTTTCGCAACAGTTCCAAACGCTAGACTGGTGGTCATCAAGAACTTTCCAAAAGTATAAAAGGTCAGATAAATCATGCATTCAAAAAGCCCTACAAACGCTCGGCTTTCAGCCTTGCCCAGCCTTTGGCCCACACCAACCCGCAGGTTTAGAGCCTAGGAACCTGCCGCTCGCAGCATCTCAGCAGACTATACCAGGCCGACACCTTCTTTAACCCAGCACATGCCCTGCCGCAGCTATTCTCCTCTCCTCTCCCCTCCCTCCCTCCCTCCTCTTTCACCGTCCCTGCCCCCCCTTCTCCCCTCGTCACCTACCAACCTTTTCCGGCCCCTCAGCCTTTTCAGCCCCTCTTCTTTACTCACCCTCAACCTTAAACATTTTATTCAGCCGGTATTCTCCTATACCACTTCTGTCCCTGTCCTCCCTGTCTGCCGCTTGCCCAGGCCTCCCTTCGGCCTTTTCTGCCCACCTGCCACAGCCTCTCTCTGGCTGTTATCCTGCCGCTCGGCCCCTCTCTGGCCTCGTTCTGCCACGGCTGCTTTAGCCGTATTTCCAGCCGCCCGGACTCTCATGCCTACACTGCCTGCCGCCACGGTCTCTCTCTGGCCGTTTTCCTACCGCCTGGCCTCTCTCTGGCCTTGTTCCGCCATGGCCGCTTTGGCTGTACTTCCCGCCGCCCAGCCTCTCTCAGGCCAGTTCCACTTGCCGCCACGGCCTCTATTCGGACATTTTCATGCTGCCTGGCATCTCTCTGGCCTTGTACTGCCACTGCCTCTTCAGCAGTTTTCCTGCCACCTGTCCCTCTCTGGCCTTACTTCGCCACAGCCTCTCTGGCCGTATTTTTTGGCGCCGTCTGCACTGTTCAGTTTTTCTGTGGGGCACGCGAGGTCCAGGCCTGGCTCCGAGAATCTGTTAACACTAGCCTCCTAGGGGTAAACCTCCTAGGGCTCAGGGGCCACTGGGCTCCCTGCCTATCCCCTGGACAGTCCGCCAAACAAGTTATCTTATCACAGAGGAAGTGGGAACTATTGAAATTATGATTTGATAATCTAATTTCAGGAGGACCATGCACGATCGATCACTGCTGCTACCAATCTCCTGGTTATTAAGTACCACGCCAAACTTTTCTCCGCCGCCTTATATATCGCTCACTTGCTCTCTTCAGTTTCTGCATTTTTGTCTTCCACCACCTTCCCCTTTCCACCACCTAAGCCGCAGGCCAATTTAGGGGAAAGGTCTAACATTTCCCACATTCTCCACTTCCTGCCGGGAGCAGGCAGACAACAACAACAACAACAAAACAAGAAGTTATATTTATATTATAGTGGGAAAATAAAATAAAACAAATAAATATTAGTACATAATTCTTTGTGGGAAAGTCTATAAACAATCAAAGAAAGTACTGCATGAAGAAACTCTTCCTGCAAAAATTTCACATGGAAGAAATATGTATTCTGAGTTAAAAGGATAGCTTTTGAAGGGAACTCGCATAGGAGTTCGTGGCATGTCGTGAGAGATAGTGGCCCAATTAGCTGTTGTCTAAGCTGAGTAATACCGTTTGTTTGTTGAAATGCTTATTTGAGCCAGCCAACTGATATTTTCCCACTAATGACCATTTGTACCATCATCGCCTGGACTTTCTTGACCTCTGAGGTTATATGTACTTGTTAATGGGATGTTGCCATTAGCAACAAAAGCTGAAAAAAGGCTTGCTGTAATGAGGATGATCAAATTCTGAAAAGTGTTCTGAAATATTGAGATATCGCATAACCATCTGACCCACAATTTAATGGCTGTAGAGATACAGATCTGGCCATTAAAAACATGTCTGTTTTCACGCAGCAGCCTGCAATTCCGCACGTGTGATCACGGAACTCCCTGCAGGCGTTTTTTTATAGATTTTTTAAAATGTTTTTGTGCTTCACAAAATATCCAGCAGGTGGTGCAAGGAACAACATTCTGTGGTCAAACACCACGGTCAGGTGTGGGGGGCGTTTCCCAAAAGCATCGATAGTCATCTGTTTCCCGAAAGCACGTTCAAAGGAACATTCACAAACAGCGTCACAATCTTATGTAATTGGAACTACAGCTCTTGACATGTGGTTAAATCAGAGAGTTTTAGGACATGAGGGCTTACTTATAAATTATGCTCTTGGGCGCAATAAGCAGGCTAACATGCAGTTCAAGCCTATCTTCTATTCTATTCTATTTTTGCATGTTCTCTATGTGCCATTTTGAAGAGCGCGTATGCATAAGTGGTCATTCATGCATATTTGCATTTATATTTTGTTTTTCGAATTTGAAAAATTTCGAATTTTTTATTTCAATTACACATTTAAATCTGACGAATATAGCCTAAAATTAGCTATATGAATAATGTTTTATGACCAAATACAACTATTTAAGTTCTTAGGCTATTATAAGAAATGAATGCGCCAGCGCACTCGTTCAATTTATCATGTCAGAGTCATGCCACTTTGTCAGGTTTGCCAAAATTTCATACCAAATAAACTGTAATGATAATAATTCTATATATAAAGTTGCTTTATGTTTTTTTTCTTTTTTTTTTTTTTTGCTGTGAAATACCAAATGTACGAAAGAGATTTTAGCTTGTGGTGATGTTCGCTGCCACTTCAGTTCAGTATATTACATGACTGCCCCCTACTAATCGTGTCTTTTCTGTGTCAAAGTATTCCCTGTGGTCCTGCTTAACACACTGGTATCACACAAGATAATTTTTCATTTGTGCACAGTTTGGGTGGCCAGATCTGCAGCTTCAACATATTCAAATTTTAAAGTAAAAAATGCAAGCTTTAACATAAAGCAATGTTCCACACCATCAAAAAAAAAAAAGAATGCTTTTAAAGGGGTCATATTATGCGATTCTACATTTTCCTTTATACTGTTACAAACTGTTAGTGCAAAGATAAGCTACCTGTAGTTGCAAATACCAAAGATATCCAACCCGAGTCCAACTGAACCGTGCTCTGGCACACCTCTTCCAAGTGGGTCAGGGACAGCTAAACGAACCACACCCGAACTTGGTTCTAGTCCTCACACTAGTCAAACGAACCTGGTTTTTGGTGGTCAAATGCACTCGGGCACGGTTTAAACTGCCTAGTGTGAGTACATCCTGAAACTATCTTTGTGCTACCAAAAGAGAACAAAGCTAGAAATCAGTGGTCAAGTTGTATTCACAACACTGTTCCAGAACAGATCAACAGATTTATGGAGGACGGACTCCTTAAACGTGGAGAGTAGCCTGTGCTGGCTTTACACAGAGACTATGAAGTGTAGCAATTCTACCTCTGCAACTTTTAAGACCCAGCTACTTCCTATTCAAACTCGAGTTTTGAGCAGTGAAGGGTAGTGTTTGTTGTGACTCCGATTATGAATGTAGACATGGTGTTATGTTTACAAGGCACAATGCAACGTGTAAAAACACAGTTACTAAGTCATGATAATCATTAATTATGTTCCGACTGGATGCAACAGATGCTTCTTTGTAATGTGTTTATTGTTTTGGTGTCATAGTGCCGGGACATGGCATCAAGTTATGGTTAGGGGTGTAACATTTCTGCCACATGCTTGCGATATTCAGCCAATCAAAGTGCACTAGATAGCTGGCCAATCCGAGCACAACTGACTTTTTAAGAACGATGAGCTTTGTACAAATTAGCACATTTCAGGAGGCAGGGCTTGGAGGAGAAATAAAAATGTACAGCATGTGGAAAATAATGTTTGTTTGTTTTTTTGTTTTTTGCACCTTAAACCACATAAAGACATTGCATCACACCAAGTACACAAAATCATATTCCTTTTAGCAACATCATATGACCCCTTTAAACCAAATATTCAAGTTCCAATAAATCACTTTTTAAGCTAATCTATTGCCAATCCAGCTTTTCATACTTTTGGTAAACTTTAAAGCGTTTGAGTAAATGTTTATTGTCTAGTGATCAGTATGACATTATTATGCTCAGACAGCTTCAACATATCTCGTTTATGGAGATTAGGCAAACCTTATCACTTCATTCAAAGGTGTTTCCACAGCAACCATCAAGTCAACTCTCACAGGACTTGCCTTCTGGAGTCAGAAATTGATTAAGACACCCATCACATCTCCTTTACGCTATGGTGACAGCGCAAGGTGAAAATATTCACCCTAAAAAGATAGAAAATTGGGAAAAAGGGGCAAGGCAATGTTGACAGAACAGGGGCTAAGCAAGGTCCACTCATCTGACCAGCATATCAACAGTAAATCGCCTTGGAGGGGTCCTATCTTTTCACTCACTCCCTCTTTTCTTTCCCTCCTCCAGGCAGAAAATTGTGTAAATGCTTCACTAACACATGTCAGCCAAACTAAATGCTGCCTTGATAAAGACATGAGTAGACAGTAAGGCTGTGAGGAGAAAACAAATGCAGGGCCAAAACAAAAGCAAGAGCTCTTGACATTGGCCGCCTTTCACAGACGACATGACAAGGGTGGAATCTGAAGGGTTTGGATCTCTGGTCTTCAATCACATTAATTAAAATGGAGGATCCTTCACCTTGTCAATCTAATCAGCATGTTGAAATCAGTGAAGTACACTGCAAATACATGATGGCTGCCACTGAATTAAATCTAAGGCTTAGCGATATTTCATGGGTGTTATCTTGTGTTACACAGCTCTTGCAACAATGGCTGGTAGATACTAATAGAGGACTCTAGAATACTGAATTTACATGCATTTATCGTACAATAGGACCTTTTTTAATTCACTGATAACACAAGGCTGTTATCAGCAACAGCAGTGGCAGAAATAGGTTTTTATACTAAACTCTTAAAGGGACAGTTCACCAAATTCTTATTTTTTTAGTCATTCTTTATATCATTCTTAAATGACTTGCTTTCTTTGCAAAAGGAACTGTTTTAATTATATTGTGCCTACAATTTAAGAAGAACGAGAGAAATCTTGACCTTTGTTCATTCTTTTATGCCTTCTAAATGAGTTGTTTGATTCAATTCAGAACAGTCAGACTGATGACTTCAACTGACTCATTTGCAATATTTGACATCTCAAAAAAAATAAATAAATAAATAAATAA
The DNA here is from genome assembly GCA_034779775.1 of Enteromius afrohamiltoni. NCBI lineage: Eukaryota > Metazoa > Chordata > Actinopteri > Cypriniformes > Cyprinidae > Enteromius > Enteromius afrohamiltoni. The sequence goes on from JAUYWG010000056.1 coordinate 9,596,823, forward strand.
ATAAAATATTCAGAGCAAATACATTCTGTGTGTTCAGTGCGCCACAAAAAGTGAGAGTATGCTTTCAAAAGACATGGAACATGTGCTTTTGAAGCTTGTGAGGCTAGTGACGAAACAAGTGAAGCAGTCTTTACTGTACATCATCCTCCTGCAAAACATCAAAGTGCAAAATAAATAAAATAAAATTCTATTATATATATATATATATACTGTATGCATACAGTAATTAAGGAAGCCCGTTTCCGCCACTGTATAAAAAATAAATAAAAAAAAAAATAAAAAAAAAAAATAAAATTTATCTCAGAATTGCGAGTTATGAAGTCAGAATTGCGAGTTAGAAAGTCAGAATGGTGTGTTATAATGTCAGAATTGCGAGATATAAAGTCGCAATTGCGAGATATAAAGTCGCAAATGCAAGTTATAAAGTCAGAATTGCGAGTTATAAAGTCAGATTGATGGATGGACGAGGAGTTGATCTGCGTGCTCGCGGTCGTCTACAGCGACTCATGTATAACAGTCGCAGGACAAACTATGTGTGGCATCTTGACGGATATGATAAGTTAAAACCTTACGGAATAAGTATAAATGGATTCACTGATGGGTTCTCCAGAAAAATGTGGCTTGAAGCATACAAAACGAACAATGTCCCAATCATTGAATCACATCTTGTGGTTTCCTATGGTGCTTTTGCCAGAAAGAAAATATTCGCAAATGTAGAGAAAAAAAAGCAGAATTCTGACTTCATAACTCGCAATTCTGACTTCATATCTCGCAATTCTGACTTCATAACTCGCAATTCTGACTTTTTAACTCGCAATTCTGAGAAAAAAAGTCAGAATTGTGAGATAAAATGACGCAATAACCTTTTTTTTTTTTTTTTTATACAGTGGCGGAAACAGGCTTCCATTCATAATAGAACATTATATGGAAGATATCAAAAGAAATGAATTGCAGTCTTCCCTCTGTCAGATCATTAAAGATGGGTCGTGACCCCAACCTGACAGATCTAGAGAAGATCTCTGTAATTGAAAAAAACAAACCAAAAAAAATAAAGGCTTCTGTACCAAATATAAAAAAAAATTGACTCAAGTGATCAAATACCTGTTTGACACAGTGATTACCAAATAATTTTTTAAGAAACATACAATGTGATTTCCAGATCTTTCTTTTTAGATTCTCTCTTGCAGTGGAAATGCACTTATGCTAAAAATTGTAGATCCCTTCCCCTGCATAATTTCGAAGTAAGAGAACTTGCAAAATCACAGGGTGATCAAATACTTATTGACCTCACTGTATATATAGCAGGGTTGGGGCCATTCATGAATTGAATTGAGAATGAATGGTAAATTCCAATTCACTTCCTGGAATGGAATTGGAATTGGAACTGCATGCAGCTGACAGGAAATGGAATTGGAATTGAATTGGAATTACAGGAAATTGAATTAAATTAAGGAAGAATTCCACTGAATTCTGTTTATTGCTGAGCATTTATTTGTCATTGCATTTAAAGACATTTGAATAACATTAAGTGTATTTGATTTGTTTATGTTAAAGTTATGTATTTGAAATTCACCTTGTAATTGGATTACATAATGTTTAAATCAAGACCAAAACATTTGGTAATCATACATTGAACGTATTCAGAAATGTATCACCACCGTCTTTCAATTATTAATTCATAATGTAATGTTCTCATTTTTATTTACTTGCATTTGATAATTTCATACATTGCTTGATATTTGTAAATCATCATAAATAAAGTTCAAATATATGTCTTTAAATGCAATGACAAATAAAGGCTCAGCAATAAACAGAATTCAGTGGAATTCTTCCTGAATTGAATTCCACTTCCTGTAATTCCAATTCTGCTTCCTGTTTCTGAATGCCAAGGATGGAGAGCCAAACCATCTATCCCAGAGACAGCTGACCTCACTGACTCAATGGATTGGGCTCTTATAGATCAAAGTAAGAAGAAACTGTATCAAAAAAAAAATTACCCATTCTTACTCTCTTCTGAGGATCCATTTCATTTTAATTCTAAATGCCTAAAACTGAGCAGGTGTCGTCATAACTGTCCATGTGTCTGCTTTCATTCCTTCACCTAAAATGACCGTATGAAAGAAACATGAAAGAACAATAAACAATTAAAAGATTATGAGTGGAAATTTCCCATTGAATAAAATTACTGTAAATCAAAGAGATACTTGATTATTTTGTGATAGCTGAAAAGAAACATATATATATTTTTTACGGCTGTTAAAGTGAACACACTCACTTTTGATGTTAATTAAACACGCAAAAAGGATGAAGCCACCATGTTTTCGATATTCCACTATGTTCTTTCCTCAAGTTAGACAAGTTGATACATATCTCTCCCATCTCTGTGCATGCACTCAGTCGCTGTTGCGCATGTCACCACTGTTACTATGTAGCTTGTTTATTCCTTAGTGTCCAAACTGGGATGAATTTAGAAAACACCAAACACTTCCACATTTCCCCTATTTAAAGATGGTTACATGACCAGTTACACTGCATCTCCCATCATGCACTCTCACCTGTTTCAGATTTGCAATCACACACCTGCACGCAATCAGCCAAAACCACGCCCTCATTTACAACAGCATTTAAGCCAGACTCACACACCAGCTGTGGCAAAGACCTGGGGGCTGTTCCATAAACCAAGATTAAAGCATAAGCCAGGCTTATTTCAGTTAGTCAGGCTTATTGTTGGTAGATTCGATTTCATAAATCAAACTTGAAAAAAAGGAGAGGACGTGACTAGTAGCCAGATATGCTTTCCCATACTAGGAATTTGTGCTCTGCATTTAACCTGTTTAATCTGTTAACCAGATCTGTTGCTCGTGCATTGAATGTTCATTTCTCAACCATAAGCCGTCTTCAAAGGCGTTTCAGAGAATATGGCAGTACATCCAACCGGCTTCACAACCACAGACCACGTGTAACCACACCAGCCCAGGACCTCCACATCCAGCAGGTTCACCTCCAAGATCGTCTGAGACCAGCCA
>JAUYWG010000056.1:9599948-9626357 GCA_034779775.1 Enteromius afrohamiltoni
TTTAGATCTTTAAGTCCATCTCATGAAAAATCGGAGCAGAAACAAAGGTGTTGCGTTTATATTTTTGTTGAGTGTAAAATACTGCACATGGATCTGCATGCCTCCATCTCCAATGTTACACCTACATATATATCACTATGAGGGCCATTCAGACATGTGAAAAAGCACATTCCGCAAAATTTTAATAGAATTTCAATTTTGTAATAGAGGAGAACAAATTGTAATGAACTAAATAAAAAATTCTTAACTAAAACCAAATTTAAGAGGGAAAAAACAAATATATTCAGGATTGACCAGCTCTGTCATTAAGTCTTCTATTCTACCATGCTCCTTAGCTGTAAACAAAGGAGTAAAAGTATGTTGAGCTGGATCACAGCCTCGTGCTCACATCATTATACTGGAGCAGGACCAAATTTGCATCACAATTGCCACCAGCAAAATTTCTCACCTCCAGCTCGAGCATGGCTGCACTCACACACAGCCACACAGAAGAGAGCTTCTGCTTCATAAAAGAATACACTCTGAAGCTTCTGTCATGCAGCTGAAATCATAAAGACAGAAGCTTAAATTAATATTTCACAAAAAAAAAAGAAAATTCCGTGCCATTTTCTCACCCTGTGCCCTTCCAAAGCTGCTTTACTTTGATTCTTTGTGAAACACATTGTGAAACCTCTTTTATGTAACATTACAATGACCATAAATATTATAAAATAATCACAAAAGCAGTCCATACCTCAGTAGCCTATTAATGCAATTGTTATTGCAGTTATTTTATTACAATATTTGTAAACTGTGCTTATTTGTCTAGAATGTGTACATGTATGGCATAAAAGTGCACATAACTTTAAATGGAGCTAACAGCATTTAATATAAATTTAAAGAGTCAAAAAAGTGCCTTTCTAACGAATTGTAACATTACCATTTGACTTGTGTACAAAATAGCAGAGGTGGACAAAGTACACAAATCAAGTACTTGAGTAAAAGTACAGATCCATAATATAAAATATTACTCCCGTAAAAGTAAAAGTACTCCTTTTTCAATTTTACTCGAGTGAAAGTACAAAAGTACTCGGTTTTTATGTACTTAAGAAAAAAACTTATTTTGCAATTTTATACATTTTAATAAATTTTATATAGCACATATTTGTAAACAGACGTAGGGCTAAATGCATAGCATTTTAATAAAATTATTACAGCAACAGGGCATATGAATGTTTTTTGACTTAGAGACACTGATGCTGATGTGTGGGCTTAATTAGATCACCCTTTACAGCAGTGTAACAAAATTACAATTTGTACCTAAATATGATTTTCAGTTAAAGTTTGGTAACTTACTTCATGCATCATCGTTCGCGTGCGCCAGTTGTTCATTGGAGACTCGCTCTGAATGGATCGTTTGAATCAGTGAGTTGTCGAATCGAGAACAGTTGCAATCGGATCTTTCCAATTCGAGAATGAATCGTTTGTTGCGATTTGCGAACAGATTGAACAGATTCATTAAAAAGAATCAGTTTGTTAATGAATCGCTCATCTGTGTCTCGATCGGAGCACGTGATATATGAGTAACGATATGATTTTATGAAATGTAGTGAAGTAAGAAGTACGATCCTTTGCTTAGCAAAGTAGAAGTAAAAGTTGCTGAAAATAAAATTACTCCAGTAAAGTACAGATACTTGAAAAATGTACTTAAGTACAGTAACGAATTACAACTACTTTGTTACTGTCCACCACTGCAAAACAGACATTAAAGTCTTCTTTATAGAAGATAAGCAGACCTTAAATACACTTAAGCCTGATCCCCAGGATAAAATCACTATATGACATATAGATGACAGTCCTGTTCTGTATTCCAGAAACCACAGTTACTTTCATTTGAGTAGCTGAAAACTAAAAATCACACTTATTTTCTGGCCAGGAGGTAAGTCTGTCATGTTTTTAAAGGCCTGGTGGATGCATTAAGGAGCCAGACAGGCATTGCAGAGATTAAGCTCTATTACAGAGTGGAGGACTAGGTACTGGAAGTACTGTACCTGTCATCATGTAACTTGTCATTTATTAAAAAAGAAGTGTAAAATAAAAATAAAAAAATAAAGTAAGGCTAATATCAAATACTTACTCCAGCTCCCCTTTCGTCTACCTTTATCACACTGAAGTCTGAATTATAGTGAGGTGTGCTTGCTTTTGCATACACAGAAATTGTATAAAATATCAGGGTTGGGTATTATGCAGAACTGAAGAATTTACTCCATTTCCGTTCAATTTACTTGAATTTTGAACAAACTGATCACACCACATAGGAGTCATTTAATAAATTCAGAAAAGTATTACGCTTAATATAATGAAATGCAAAACACATCTGTCAATATATCCATCTTTCTATCCATCTATCCACCAATCCATCCATATTTTTTAATACATCTTTCATTCCACCTATTCTTTGCCTATACATTTTAGTCTATCTATCCATGTCCGTCCATGTACATCTTTCCATCATCCATTCATCCATCCATCCATCCATCCATCCATTCCTTTCATCTATCCATTAATCATTTTAATAATAAATGATAAATAAGAAATTATGGGGTAAAATAAGCTACCCATCCATCCATCTGTTCCATTTTCTATGGCAATTCATAAAATATTTGAATTGTACATTGAATTAGAACTTCCAAGATGTACTCACTTCAACATTGCACAACCTTCGTATACATAGGTGTTGGATGAGCTCATTCCTCAGAACCTTGTGCACATGACACCATTACTTCACCACAAATACTATAGGGAATCCATTTTGCCATTAACTGTAATCCTATAACACTCCCCTTGAAATATTTAAACTCTTCCAGCACAGGATGACACCATTCAGTCAAAGCAACAAGAAATCAAATTGCCCCACAAAATCAAAAGGCAAGAGTAGTGAGTGAAGAGGTATCAAACCTCCCTGCGAATGTGAGTTTGTCAAGTTACAAAGCCTATGAAACATGGTTTATAAATCCATGTCATACTGTAGATTAAGCAAGCAAGTATATAGCAAAGAAAAAGCAGAAAAGGTGAAGCGAACAAACTGACATACAGATGTTGAATGGCACTAGGGCAGGGAAGCATGCAGGGAACGGGTCTCTGATGATTGTAACAGGTTCTCAAGGGACTTCCTCTCCATTCTCTTTTGTGAAAACGCAAGTTGCTTTTCACGCCAACAGTCATGACAACTGTTATTATGAATGTGTATACTGGTCTGTGTGTGTGGGTATGTGCGTGTAAATGAATGCATTTGAGTGACTGCAAGGGAGAGAAAGAGCAGGATATAATTTCACACCTTGTGCCTCAATAACAGGCCATCAGGACGACCATTGATAGACACAGAGCACCTTTACTTCTGCTAGCGCTCACATCAGTCTGAGCCCACGGCTGTCCTCTAAATTACAGATTATCTTGAAGATTCAATCCAAATGCCCACTTTGGCTGAGTCTTTTCTTGTTATAGAATAGGACTTTGTTAAAGATCCTTGTCAAATACTTAAACACTGTAACGAATTCTATCAGACTAACGCACATAAAATGACTCCGGCAACTTTGGCCAATACACTGTATGTGACCCTGAACCAAAAAAAGTCATAAGTGTCAATTTCTCAAATAAATAAGCTGATTTATGATTTGTTACATTTGGCAGAGAGAAAACTGTTTGAAATGATCTGGAATCTGAGAATGCAAAAAAAGAGTTCTTAGCAACGCATATTACTAAATACTAAGTATTAATATATTTTACATGGTTTAAATAAATTTGAATGCAAGGATGATAGTCAGAGTGTTGCTTGTAACGTTACTGTTATCAATGAATATGCAAAACAATTAAAGGAATCAGTTGCTCACTTTTTATTAGGACAAAAATGATTTCGATCAAAATGAAACACACTACCGTTCAACAATTTGGGGTCAGTAAGATATTTAATGGTTTTTAAAGATTTTCTTATGGTCATCAAGGCTGCATTTATTAGATTTAAATTCCAGAAAAAAATTTAATATTGTGAAATATTATTTCAATTTAAAATAACAGTTTTCTGTGTGAATATATTTTAAAATGTAATTTATTCCTGTGATACAAAGCATCATTACTCCAGTCTTCAGTGTCACTTTCAGACCTTTCAGAAATCTTTCTAATATGCTGATTTTTTATTATCAGTGTTGGAAACAGTTGTGCAGCTTAGTAGTTTTTTTAGGATTCGTTGATCATTAAAATATTAAAAAGAGAAGCATTTATTTAAAATGTATTACAGTGAAACTGTTACAGTAGTTTACTGTTTCACTATTGTTCAATTTCATTTTTATTCTTTCTTCTTTGAAAGAAATTAATACTTTTATTAACCAGGGATCTAGAAAAAAAGTCATAGCATAGATTTACATTTTAGAAATATTTTATATTTGCTAAAAAATAATGTTGTTGTTTACTTGTTATTCATCAAAGAATCCTGAGGGGAAAATAAAATTAAAAATATATAATAAAATGTAATAAAAATATAATACAAATAAGAAATAAAAATAAACAGTAATATAAGGATATCAGATATAAATATCTTACTGACCCAAAATTTTTGAACGGTAGTGTATATGACTGTTACGGAACATGATGGCTAATTTTTTTATTTTTTTATTCTCTAAAAATACTGCGACAGAAACACCTTCTTTGGAATTTCTTGCTGATTCACATTCTGTTAAAAGTTTAATTTAAAACAGCAGCATATAGTAGAGGGGGAAACTGATATTTCAATTAAGAACTATAAAAGAAAGCCCCATTTCTGCAGTTTCGAGGAAACATCCTCGTGCGCAATCATGCAACTTCTTAATGTGTTTCAGCCTTTGAAATTTTCTCATTTCCCCTCAGCTCTGAATCTTTCACACAGACAGAAAAAGTAATTTAATCCTTACTCGTCATTTATATTGTTGTGCTTTCGCTGTTCTACATAATCTCTGCTTGGGTAATATCTGAGTATAATGGTTTAGATTAATCTTGTTTATACCTCGACACAAATGTCTGTTTCTGTTGTGTATAAAACAATAGTGACAAAGAAAAAAATACACAAAAGCGAAAAGCTCTTTATCCTCAGGTGAGATGTTATTTCAGTAAGCTTGCATGATTGACAGTTTTACTCACAGTTAGAAAACAAAAATACAACTCATTAAAAGTGTAGCATAAAAGGGTAGCATTAAAAGCATATAAATGCTAACTAATTCTACTCACCAGCCATTGGTCACTGTTTAATTTAGAAGCTTTTTGTGTAATGAAATCAGGCAAAACAACTATCACGGGAATTTCTTCTGATGTTGATATTCATGTATGGCAAGAAAAAAAAAATTCTGAAGGACACATGAAAGCAGACATTCAGTTCTCAAGCTTTGATACTCGCATAGCAAACAGTGCCTCAGACTAACTGAAAAGTATAGACAGACTCTATTTCCGTATTTCAGAAATGACCCTGACTTCAAATGTTTTTTCTGACTCACTGATCTGCTTGTTTTGGCCCTGATATTTAGACGAAATACCAGGTGCCTAGCCGCAACAATCCCCTTAAAAAAACAACAAAAAAAACAACAACATTGGTTATTACTAAAAGGGCTTTATCAATAACTGCTTTCATAAATTAAAGGCTTTATTGCAACTGGTTTCTACATGTTTTAAATGCTTGTTGATTTAACGGCTGTAATTTAATGGACCGTCTCAATAGTACATAAACAATAATGCACACACAGAAAAGGTTAACACTGGTTAATTACCTTTATCTTAATTAAGAGCACACTTTACAATTGTCTACATATACTAAAATCCTAAATGAAACTTCAATAATAAAGTCAGTCAAGTACATGGTATAATTAGATAATTTTTATTTTAAAACAAGAAACAGAAAAGAACACTTATATTCGATTGGGGTAAAACATCTTGTTATTATCTCCTGATGTACACCCACAATGATAACTTAAAATTGCACAATCATAGAATTCCAAATGTGTTATGCATCCTGACTTGTATGTTAACATAGCTTCATTAAGTAGCAAACATGCAAGCACATAGCTGACGTGAAAAAAAATTAAGGAACAGCATGCAGCCCTATTAGCATCTTCTTGTATGAAGTGTATGAATTCTTGTATGAGAAGTATAAACCTTTGATTATGTAAATATTCCACAGACAAAGATTTGTTTCTAACTTGTAATGTTCATGGGCAAAATATAAGGAATATAAGTAGTACTTGTGCAGTAATTTGTAAAAGTAAGCAATATAAGAGTAATTTTAGCAACCATTTTAAGTTGAATTTACGTATTGTTGTAATTTGTCTAATTACTCCATTCCTCTAATTGCATTAAATTATTGATTGCCTTAAAAAAAACTAAGTAAAGAGTAATAGAAACATCTCGGTTACGTATTGTAAACCTTGTTCCCTTAAGAAGGGAACAGAGAAATCACGTTGGTGACCGACGAATAGGAATCTCACTTTGAGATGGCAAATCTACTCTTCGCGTGTACAGACATGCCAATGAAATTGGCATATGCTGATTAACATCCAGCTGCACCTAATCACAGCATGAGTATAAGTAGGTCAGCGGATTAAGCATTCATTAGTTTTTCGCTGAGGAGCCGAACCTGTGTACACGGCCCCCTAGCGGCGGTACAGAGACGTTCCCTTTCAGTCGGTCACTCCGAGTCACGTCGGTGACCAATGAATAGGGATCCCTATAGAAAACGCCATGGAAGCTGCCACTTCCAGTGTCGTGTGGGAGTCTCCCAAACCCCCAGTGTTTGGTCTCTAGGCGGGGACTTGAACCACAGGATACCAGCACCTGCACTGCCTAAGTAACTGGACCACTGGGACGTCTGAGAAGACGTGCAGAGTCTGCCTTCCTGTAGGAGGTCCTAGACAGAAAATGTCATAAATTTTCAGTGCATATGGAATATAGGATGTGATTGAATCCTTATGAAGCAACTGCAGGATTAGACAGCAACTGCTGGGAAACATTTTTTTTTTTTTAAATCATGAATACACATAAATAATCCTAAAAGGTATACTCATGGATCCCAGCCCTCTAGCCGTTCTCAAGGATTCTCAAGGATCGAGGGCATGGCGCCAGATGCTCCACAACATCCGACTGCAGAGGGGAACGGAGGAACTTGACAGGGTCTACTAAGAAGGACGCTTTGGAGAATATCATTGCCAAGCTGACTGAACAGGTCCTACTCCGGCTCTTCAGTTCTGTTTGAGGTGAGAACTCGGGAGGATACCGGTTCAACACGAAGGCTATAAAACCTAGCGAATGTGTTAGAGGTCGCCCAACCCGCAGCTCTGCAGATGTCTGCCAGCAAGGCGCCACTTGTCAACGCCCAGGATGAAGCTACACCTCTTGTTGAGTGAGCCCGTACACTGAGGGGACAGGGCACACCCAGTGCCTGATAAGCCAGGGTGAGTGCTCAGACGGGACACAGAGTCCAAGACCAGCCCGTCCTTTTCACCGGAAGAGGAAGCTCCGCAGACACTGCCAGCGTGAGCTCCAGATCGCGGAAGCAGAACAGGGACCCCACCATCTTCAAGATAGTGAAGCCTGGTCCAGAGCTTCGAGATGTTCATGCTACTGCAAGCAGAACATGACTCATCCACGAACGCCATCTTAGCGTGCTCGAGGCCCAGGCACATTAGACAGCATTCGTGACCGTCCGCCAGCACCAGGTAGCGGCCACACCCAAGAACCCACGGGTGGTATGACATCCTGAAAAGGACGAGTCTTTACAAAGACATTCCACCCGTAAACCTGTCTCTTTAGGCTTTGCTCTTTTTGTGAAGGCTGAAGTGCACAGGGGAGATGGACGCTCAGAACGCAAAAGCTGGTAGTGCAAAGCAATTGCGACCGTGACTCAACTGGGACCACCACCACTGAAATCGCTGTAACACCAGCCCTCTCCGTCAGGTGAGTAGAAATGCTCAGGAACTGCAGCATGAACTGCTCAGCTTCGAAGCGAAAAGCTAATGAATGCTTAATCCGCTGACCTACTTATACTCGCGCTGCGATTAGGTGCAGCTGGATGTTAATCAGCATATGGCAATTTCATTGGCGTGTTTGTATTAGCGAGATTCCTATTCGTCGGTCACCGACATGACTCAGAGTGACCACCTGAAAGGGAACAGTATAGTTTATGTAAATAAGAGTTATAGTTACCAAAAAAGAACAATAGGTTGTACTTGATCCTTTACTTTAGGTTAACTCACTGAGTTAATATAGCTACTCATGTGCATTGCGGCAGGATAAATAATGCAATTGCTTTGCTTTACAGTTGTTGTTGTTTTTATTTGCAAATTTAATGTGCTGTCTTGTGTCAGTAGTAGTACATTAAAAAAAAACTAATAAAATGATTATACAATTAATAAACATACATTTATTTTAATTGTTATCATTGTTGCGGTAATTTTTTCTTGTCTAGAAAATTCTTCTTGATTTCATAATTTTTCTATTTTTTTTTCTTTCAGACAGATTACAGCTTGTTCTTGTTCTATCTATCATATGTCCAATTGTTGTAGGGGAATAAGTACATGTTTGAAAAAAGTCAGGGATGCCAGTGGTTTGAGTGACTGCTACAAGACATCGACAAGGAATCATTTTCTAACAAGAAATTTGGTGTCCATATATTTTACTGAAATTCAAATTAAATTTGACACATTCCTAGCCAATAACTGTCATTTTGTGAGCCAAGAGTGGCTGAAAGTTATGAAATAACTAAAGGGAAACTTACAAGTCAACTATGCACAGGAAATTAGTGGCGTATTTCTCTAGAAAGACTGAGGAGATGGTTAAGGGTGGACGAGGGAGAATGACTCAGCCTTGTTACTCAGTGTGCAAGTTATTTACTGATACAAGACGCCAGTGGGAATTATACTCCTCTCTACCTGGACCTTTCATACATCTGAAATATCTAACCAGACAAGACATTCATTGTCAAATGTTACTGGTGTGTTTTTTCTGTCACTGAGGATGTAGAAACAGAAGACAACAGACAAAAGACTAGGGTAATAAGGTCTGGATCACATAAAATGCCCTCATCAAAGCCTCTTTTGTCTCTGAAATGAAACTAATTTGCATATACTGAATACTAGAGTAAATCAGGCCATGAAGCTATTGTTTTTACTCTGAAACAGTGTAATTATTAGCTCAAAACTTTTTCACAGTACAAAAACACTATGAAAGATAGTGGCTAATCTTGATGAGCCTGTCAGCAGTTTTTAAAAAGGAAAAAAAAAAAAAGCAAACATAAAAGTTGCTTTCTAGCACATAATACCGAAGCGCAACAGAGCAAAATTAAAGTAAACGAAAAAGAGCATATCCAATAAACACTGAATTTAAATGTGGGAGAGTGCATGGATAATTGCACTTTTTTGGTCATTTATTCTTTAAATATCCAGCCTCAAGCTGTAAAACTACATTTCTAGCAAGCCTGAGGTAGAAAAATATATTTTTGCCAATCAATACACAAAACATTCTCAAACATTTTAACAACACGCAGCAAGCAAGATAATAATGCAATATGGGGGAAGTATTTTTAAATTAACTCCAATCAACACATTTAAAGTCCCATTAAAATGTTAGCAAATGCTTTGCACCGAATTCATTTAGCTTAATAATTAGTCATAATTAGCTCATTTTAATGGCCATTTTCACCCTTTCTCTGACCCTAAGTAGAACTGGTTTTTACTTGTTTTTTTGTCCATATTTTGTCCAACATGCCCTTTAGAAAACTTGCATTACACTGTATAATATACAATATAATTCATTAATTACTGCTCACCCAAAATATATATATATATATATATAATGAATTTAGTTTAAATTGCAGTTGTACAGACTAGCGTGAGCACATTAGGTTATTACACTGAGCATTACATACATTGTCTCTTTCTATAGCCACTTGGTATTTGATGGCAAGTGCATTATTTTTTATACATTAACAGTTCATTTTGTAAAGGCTCACAGAACGTTCTCTACAAGCAATATGCGAAACCTAATATTTGCAGTCGTTTTACAGTAAAAAAGCAGTTATGACCAATCACTGGTGTGTAATCACACAGATCTCTATAACTAAAGTAAAAGCACTTGTACCTTTCAATCCGGGAGCTACAGAGCCACTGAACACTTAATGTAGAGTCACAAATGTGCCAAGCCTGTGTGAGCAATTTATCTTGAACATATGTCATGGAGATTTTTTGATTATGTGACATTTTCCTTATTGCTGCAGCCATGTATATTTTTAAGGCAGGAAATAAGGCCACCTCGTTTCATTTGTCGCATTTTTGATAGTGTGTAACGTTGTTTCTCTTGTGCTTGACTGGCCCCTGAACGATTCCCCCCCCCCCCGGCACCACAGGCCTTTATTAGAACTCTATCGGTGCTTTTAATGTGAAAACGCAATAAAGTCATTTCACGCCGCGTTGAGCAACCTCCACTTGTTATTGCAGGCCCTCTGTGACTTACTCGCAGGTTGGGGAGGGGGAATCACTTCCTCTTTTCTTTCTCTGATGATTCACCCATTAGTTAGTGAAGCTAGGATATGTTTGTGCAATCAATACAAACTAAAAGTCAGCTTAAACTTGACATTGGCCTTGATAATTGAATATAGATTAATCAAGTGCTTCTGATGAACTGATTTTTGATCAGCTCATTAGGAGCTGATTCATTTTGAACTGATCACTTTGTTTTTGGTTCTGAGTTCAGCCAATTCGGTATTGCATTAGTTTTGAATATTTCTCATGGGGATTTAATAGTTTTTTGACTTTTCAGTATGAGTTAAATCTCTTTTTTTTGTCTCATTTGATCTATTAAAAAACATATGCTTAATAACTGCACACCTAAATATAATGTTTTTTAGCTCTCCCAGCCTCCATAGACAGTTATATAGAGTATATCACTTATTAGTAATTAAATACAAAATTAATAGTAGCAATTATGATTGATGTGAATTGGAATTGGTGAAATGTGCTTGGGGGAAAAAAATAGGGACACACTGTATATACTGTAGGCAGTTGGAGTTATTGCAATTACTATGCAATTATTTGCAAACTTTCAAACACATTCAATTTGGTGTTCAAATATATAATGTCATATACAATTGTAATTTGAAAAAAAAAAAAAAAGTTAAAAAATGAAGAAAATGTTTATTTCTCTTAGTACAAAGCTGAATTTTCAGCATCATTACTTGTATTCCACATCTTCAGTTTAATATGCTGATAGATTATCATTGTCAAAAAATATGTATTGCTTAATATTTTTCATACTGCTTAATATCTTAATATCTTTATTTTATGGTTTACGGTTTTAAAGGAAACGAATGAGATAATTAAAATGACAAAGGTGAACAGAATGAACCAATTGAGACAAATAAGGGAAACTTTATCAAGGAGGGAAGAACAGAAACACAGTAAAAACTAAACCAAAACAGAGCACAAATGTGACACTTTCAAAAAGTCAAATATCTCAGCCAAAAAAAACAAGTGCAGTTATACAATAGCCAATTTGACTTTTCACAAACTGCTTCAGGTTCTTAATAAGTCTGACAACTATCAAATGTTATAGTTAAAAGGGAAAACTGTAATCATTTAATGAAATGCTAATAATATTCATTCTTATTTTTATAGCATGCCCAGTATAATACAAGTCAAAAGGATCATATTTCTGGCTTGGAGACGGGAGTATGAATTCTTAAAGATATGGGGACACTTAAGGCTGATGTCAAACAGTACCAAATGCTCTACAGTGAAAATGCCTAAAAACTCAAGTTTCCAGTTGAGTTGCAAACTTCTTTTATGAATCATAACAAACACGGAATTGATATCTTTTCTGATTATCTATTTTCAGTTAAAAGCACAGCACAGCCACAACAAACTGATTTCCTCCATGAGCACCCTTTATCTATTTCCTCAAGCATTAAGAGTGTAGATAATTCTGTGCTTAACACTATCTAAAGCATTCTGCACTTTCAACAGTCAAGGCAGTTTGCATAATTTGATGACCAGTAAGTCGTGCTTTGCACTCTCGAGAACGGACATTAAGAAATATGACAGGAAAAAGAGTCCAAAATAGGTCATCCTTCATTTTTTTTTTTAAATTGTCTCGGTACAGGGTTATTCAATGTGATGTTTGAGAGCTCCCCACCTGCTTTAGTATTTGAGTAAGCATTCTCCCCAACTCGGGATGTCAAAATCCTTTAGTCACTAAAGTAGACATGTGATGGCAAAAGCTACAGTCTCAGACCCAGAAAGCACTCGCTGCTTGAGCTGACTGCATGTCTTTTTGGCCGCTGCATCAGACAGGACAAATAGGACTGAATTGACTCTGTTTGAGTGTTCATGAAGGAGGGGCATGATATGTAAAATGCCATTTGAATTCACGGTACATTCCATTGAACACTAGGAAAATCTAAAACTTTTATGGAAAGAAACAAAACACAACAATAAAAGACTTCACACAACAGTCATTATTAAAAATGCTTTCATTTGTTGAAAAATACTTTTGTTTAGATGCAATTTTATCCATGTAAGGGGGGCAAATATGCATAGGGTTGATCAAAAGAGAATTGATATTGAACACATGCATAATGTCATCAATATGTCCTTGAGTACATCAACCAGTACTGTCGAAATATAAGTATAAATAAAACGTCAGCAGCGGCAAGTTCCAAAGCTTTCCAGGCAACATTAGCGACACTATAATAAATATCATTACTGAAATGCACTTTTTATTGATTTTTACTCTCAGTCTGCACTAGATCATAAACAGGGACCCGAAGAACAAGCATATCACTTCTAATTTGATGAAACTGTTCTTTCTGACCATTCAGCCGTGTCTGTCAGAACTGATTTCCAAATACTTAAATTACATGCATAACCTTTAATGGTTTATGAAATTCATACATCTTTTATTGTCTTCAGACTACTTGTAAGAGAATCAAGCTTATTGGAAATAAGTGGAGCTGAGTTGAATTTGTATGCATCAAAAACCCTGATAGCAAAGCGATCGTACAACCAGCAGCACTTGTAATCATTTAATTTTTAATTGACTTGATATTGTGATTTTATTTTGCATTTGAATGTTCTCTCAGTATACTTTGTATCTGCTTCTCAAAATTGTTTTTCAGTTTATTAAATCCTTACATCCAATCCTTATTTTATATGCTTGTGTTATTTTTAAAAAAATGTAATAATTGTGATTATAGTATGCCATCCAAAATTAACATTTCACAACCATGAGTGCATTGACCATCCATAAATTATGGCAAGGAAAAGATGGCCATGATTAAATAAACTGAATAGACTTTAATCATCTTTTATTATTGAACGGCCTTGATTCAAAATGATGGTGAGAGGGAAAGTGAATGACAGTGGAATAGGTGATGGGTTGAAAGCTTCTGGAGAGGGAGCAGAGGCTCACATCAGTATCGTATCATGGCAACAGAGACAGATGGAGAAGGGGTGGAAGACGTGGGTGTCAAAAAAAGGCTGTGCTTTTCACCGAGTCTAGGTTTAGTCAGCGCAGAGAGACTTCGACAGATAGTACATACACTCAGAAAAACAAATGCATGCTTATTCGCATTCAACACAACACAAGCCACACGACCAACTTAAATAATGAACTCTGAGTCGTCCCTGACCATCACCAATTCTCAGAAAAATCTCTCTTAAGAAAAATTAACAATGGGTAAGAGTGCTAAAATAAACATATTTTAGCTCATTAAGGGAATGTATATAAATAATTACTATTAACTATGATTAATTGCAATTATTTGTATTAGCTGCCAGTAGTAACTGTAGCAGAATTATCAGCTAATCTGTTCATTCAGCGAAACACATAGGGAAAAGTGCAAAGAAGGCTTAACGGTAAGCCATTATGAAAAGGCTAAAACTGAAGTTATGAAAAGAGAGCCAGTGAGGGGGCTTGGTCAGGAGACCGAAGAGAATTGTTGTGTTCCGGCATCCAGAAAAGTAGAAAAGAGAGGGCAGGTTTCTGCTGTGGAGGCTTTTGAAACCTGTTCAGGTCACACCTCCTGTGGGTCAAAGACCAATAGTGTGCTGATGCTTTGGGGGGAACTTTTTATTGTTCTTTGCTCCTAAGGATGCTAATTTGCATATGCGCAGATTTGCAAGCTGATAAACAAATTAAAGAGATTCTTAAAACACTGAATGTTGCAAAGATATCAACATATAACATTCACTCTCAATTAGATTGTCTGAAAATGAGTCTTTACATACCAAATGCAAAATGTGTTGACACTATGAGGTGAGATATGCTAGTGATCTGTCGTAAACATGCATAAAAGTGTACCATACACATGGCAATATACAAGGACAATAGCAATGTACAAAATGACTTGAAGGATATGTGTTTACTCAAAGGAAGATTTCCTGTGAATTAATTTATGGAAAAGTCCATTGTCTTTGCAAAAGGGAGGACTAGTCAGAGTTACTCTGTTCACATTCCTTCAAGCAATAAACCAGTCTTATCAATCGGTTGCCATGGAATCCGAGGCCTGGTTTGCCTTCCTTCAGTATAAGCGGCCCTTTGGGGGAAGGTTACATGTTAGTTTGTGCCTGATCGGTTCAAATGCTACATTGTGATCACTTTCGAAACCACTTTAAATATTGTAAGGAAAACACAAACCGTGTCACTAACAAGCTCTATTAACAACCGTTATGCAATACATTATTTTGTATCAATTATACTTTTAAATTCATAAATACATGTTTGCTAACTCTTAGAGTAGACTGTTAGGGTTGGTTTAGGGTTAGTAGAATAAGTTGACATGTACTTACATATGTCAGAGCAAATGAGAATCATGAGGTCAAATGAACTGCCTGAAAAGCTCTGAGACAGAATTGTGGCAAAGCAGAGATCTGGCCAAGGTTACAAAAAAAAATCTGCTGCACTTCCTAAGGTTCCTAAGAGCACAGTGGCCTCCATAATCCTTAAATGGAAAATGTTTGGGACAACCAGAACCCTTCCTAGAGCTGGCTGTCTGGCCAAACTGAGCTATCAGGGAAGAAGAGCCTAGGAGAGAAAGGTAAAGAAGATCCCAAAGATCACTGTGGCTGAACTTCAGAGATGTAGTCGGGAGATAGGAGAAAGTTGTTGAAAATCAACCATCACTTTTAAAGGCTGGATGTGCCAGTCATCTTGCAAATCCAGCGAGCAAAGGCCTTTTTGTGTGCACGGAGCTGCCACGATAGGTCTTCCCTGGGAAACCGGAAGAAAGACCAAATTTTTCCCACGGTTGGTGAGGCATTTTTCAGAATGTTGAGCCGATCGTGCGTTTCTGGGTGTGGGAGTTTCCTCACCTCTTCGGACGGGCATGATCGTTGCCTCGCGTGTCTGGGTCGAGCACACGCTGAGGCAGCTTTTGTGAATGGTTAATGCATTCATTGCGAGCGTATGACCATGGCTACATTGAAGTCCCGCCTCTCGCTCGCGAAACGGCTCCCCTCAAGTCCTTCCCGCGCTGCTGCGAGGCGCCTGGGGGATTTCACGGTGAGCGTTCAAAATGTCCCATCCAGGGTGACAGCCGTGTGGACTTCTGATGCACCATGTAGTCCCGTGGTCCTCCTGGAAGAGACCGCTTCCCAGAGAAGGCTGAAGTCACCTCCAAAGGGCGCCGCGCCATGGATAAGGAACTGTCTGTTCTGCTCCTCTGCCACAGTAGGAATCGGTTTGTAGGTGCCGTGTGCGCTTTCAGCCGACCCTTTGCAGCTGGATGATTGGTTTCTGGGGGTCAGAGATGAGCTCTCTCCCAGTGCCATTCTTCCCGGAGGTGCACAAAGAGCTTTCCAGTTCGTGGCGAGTCCCTTACTCGTCACGCCTGCGTCCAGGCTCTTCGCCACTCTTGATGGCGGTGCAGCTCAAAACACTCCAGGTCTACCACATGAAGTGTTGAAGCTGGGGGCAATGCAGAAAATCTGTGGTACGACTGACCTCTGCCCGACTGGCCAGCCCGTCCCCGAGTGCACAACCTCCACCTGCTCGTCGCCGAGGGCGTCCCCCTGCAGCAACCAAGAATCCTGCTCCGACCCCCGCCGATGCCCAACTGATGCCCAACCTAGGTCCCCACCTAACACAAACTTTTTTGTCTTCTCAGATGCTGATCCGGGACACTGTTTCGCCAGTGCGGGATCCAGGGAGACAGGTAGGCGCATCCCTGTCCCGCTATAGGCTGCCCCAGTCAACGTTCCCTTGATACCCCTAGCGACGTGGTTCGGAGCCTGGCAATGGGTCGACTTGGGGGAGGCAAAGAGATCGATCTTGACCTCTCCGAAGTGATCCCAAATCAGCTGGACTACCTGGGGGTGGAGCCGCCATTCTCCAGGGTGGGTGGACTGCCGTGAAAGCTGATCGGCTGCACGGTTGAGTAGCCCTGGAATATGAATAGCACGCAGAGATCTCAGCCACTTGTGACTCCACAGGAGCAGATGGTGCGTGAGCTGTGACAAACGGCGGGAGCGTAGACCACCTTGTTTGTTGATGTACGCAACAGCCGCAGTGTTGTCCGTTCGGACCAAACACGTGCTTGTGGCAGAGCATCGGAAGAAAATGACGCAGGGCCAGATGCACTGCCAGCAACTCGAGGCAATTGATATGCCAGAGCAGTCGGACACTTGTCCAGGGACCCAAGGCTGCTTGCCCGTTGCATACACCACCCCAGCCTGTGGAGGAGGCATCTGTGTTGACCACGACATGGAAAATCCCCTGGAGGAAGGACCTTCTTTCTCAAGGGTTGGGCACCATTTGGCATCCGTGTCCGATCAATGAAACCTGCACGTCTGGCTTCTGGACGGGACGCAGCAGACTTCTCCAGCCTCTCCAGCGCTGTCGTAGATACCATTTCTCAAGCGCGAGCTCCCTCTATGAGGCAGGCTTTCGCTCAGAGATGGAGTCTGTTCGTTGACTGGTGTTCCTCTCGCGGAGAGGACCCACAGAGATGCATGATCGCAGTTGTGCTTTCCTTCCTGCAAGAGAAGTTGTAGCGCAGGCTGCCCCCTTCAACTCTTAAAGTGTATGTCGCTGCCATAGCCGCATATCACGATGCAGTGGAGGGTGCATCCCTCGGGAAGCACCAGCTCATTGTTTGATTCCTTAGGGGTTCCTTAATCCCCCGAGACCAC
Organism: Enteromius afrohamiltoni; assembly: GCA_034779775.1. Taxonomy (NCBI): domain Eukaryota; kingdom Metazoa; phylum Chordata; class Actinopteri; order Cypriniformes; family Cyprinidae; genus Enteromius; species Enteromius afrohamiltoni. The sequence continues at coordinate 9,617,120 of JAUYWG010000056.1, forward strand.
ACCTCTTACCCTCTCGGGACCTCGCTGTCACCTTAAATGGCCTGAGGCTTGCTCCCTTCGAGCCACTTCAGTCTGTAGATATTAAATATCTTACACTGAAGACAGCGCTTCTCTTTGCGCTGGCCTCTATTAAGAGGGTAGGGGATCTACAAGTTTTCTCTGTTGACAGAGTGCCTTCAGTTCGGCCCGGCTGATTCTCACGTCATCCTGACACCCCGGCCCGGCTACGTGCCCAAGGTTCCCACCATGCCTTTCCGCCAGGTGGTGAACTTGTTGTGTCCTGTATGTGTGCTGCGCCTCTACACAGACCATACTCAGAGCTTCAGACGTTCTCAGCAGCTCTTTGTCTGCTTCGGTGGACAGCAGAAAGGACAAAGGCAATCGGTCTTTCTGTCGAGTTCCCATATGTAACATCTCCATTCCCTCCTGATTTTAATAATAATCATAATTTTTTTTTTTTTTTTTTTTACGCTCGTTTTCCTAATGTATCTTATTACTTCTTTTCTATGATGGCGCCGACAAATGGCTGCCGTCGCGACTCTGTGGTCACACAAAAACATTTCACTGCATATTGTACTCTGTATGACTGTATTTGACAGTAAATTTGATTCTGATTCTGATAATAATAATAATAATAATAATAGTGATAATACAGTAAATATATAAACCTCACTGATCCCAAACTTTTTCAGGGTGGTGCATTAACATTACAAAATAGAAGTATATTGCACATATTGTTTTGTACATTTTGCACATATTATTTTGTACATTAACTGCAACAAATGAATCATAATTACCATTACCATCGTAATAGACTGAGAGCATTAAAAAAACAGTATGCATCTAATATCAAATTAGCACTGCTGCACAAAAATTCAGGCTTTTCCTCTTCCAGGTTTTAAAAGCTCATTACAGCTCTTGCAACTCCACTACTATGTCTTATTTCTCGAAACACTATGCCGCTGTTGAGTCACGTCTCACAAAATGTGTCTGAAAATGGGAAATCATTTAGTTCATAATGAAAACCATTTCTGAGCCACATAATTAAGAGGGCTCTCCTTTAAAAGGGACACATGATTAATTTGTGCCGCAGAAAGCCTGCAAAGGTAATTAAAACAATGACACTTTTGCCCTCACTTTTTTTGTAAAAATTTTCCTTGTACATGGCTTGAGGGATGATGTGCGTTGTCTGTGCTTGGGGCTGGCCGGTTCGATATCATTCTTCGCTGTAGTTATAACCTCACTCTCATTTAATTTAGTGAGAGAATATTTATGAAGCATGAGAGTTTCTGAGCTTTTTTCACTTGCCATCAGTGCCAAAGTCAATTGTGTTCATAAGTTTTTGAACGTTACCTTAAATTACAGCACTTTTCCACTGCCCTGTAATGTAGGATATCACCCAAAACAATTGCAGTGGCATTTTCTATAGCATTTTTCTATAGCAAAAGTTTCTTTTTGTTTGTTTGTTTGTTTTTTGTTTAACATTTTGGACTTGTAACCCAAAGTTTGCAGGTCCGGCAGGGATTGTGGGTGGGGTTAGTGAATAACCAGCGCTCTCTTCACCGTCAATACCATGACTGAGGTGAGACCCTTGAGCAAGGCACCGTTCCCCAACTGCTCCCTGGGCGCCGCAGCAATGGCTGCCCACTGCTCCGGGTGTGTGTTCACGGTGTGTGTGTGGTTGATCACTTCTCACTGCTGTGTGTGTGCACTTGAATGGGTTAAAGGCAGAGCACATATTCCTAGTATGGGAAACCATACCTGGCCACATGTCACGTCCTTATTTATCCCATACAATCAAGAGGGACACATTTTTGGACCCTGTTTGCACTATATTTTATTTTAGTTAGAGTTTTGATTATGATTTCATCTAATTCAAAATTTCACATTTAATTCAGGGTGTTACTTGTTCAATTGTTTGTAAAATTCTACCTGGTATCATGTTATAAATGTGCACTTTTTAGCGAGACACATAATATGTACCAACAAGTATATATCACTGGAGTTTCCAAAAGAAATTAACACTAGAGAATATCATGTTAACTTAAAAAAATATTTAAACTCTTATTTCTTACTTTGACTATCAATAAAATTATATATATATATATAAAAAAAAAACTAATTTTATGTTCCACATATCAGAAAATAAAACTCACACAGGTTGGGAATGTCTGACAACAAACAATTACTTCATTTAATTTTTGGCAAACTACACCTTGACACCTGTGCTATTCAAATTTTTGGGATCACGAAAAGAAAAACTCTTATTATCTATTTAATACATTTTAAAATATGCTTTATTCCTGTGATGCAGCCATGAATTTGGTCACATTTCGCATAATCCTTCAGAAATCTTTCCATAAAACTTTATATTCATTTTTGGAAAACCCCACCTACAACTTCAGATTTTGCCAGTATTTGCAGCATGCAAGCAGCTACAAGACAGCAGACATCACAAGCCAACTATCAAATGTCTCGAGAGAGGAAATGAGAGGGGGTGGATATAGATTTGTGAGGGCCAGCAATTAGGATGAATTGAGGCAGGGGAGGGCTGAGATCCCAATAAGACCCTGCTGCCGTGTAATTACATGCTCTCTGCTTCATATTGAGTGGATCCACAGATCTCAGGACTGCTGGATTTATGAGAGGCCAGTGTGGCAGTAGGGGGCACTTGGAGGTAAAGTGTCATCCCTGCTTAATAGCTGCGACCATATTTATCCACAGCTGGATTTATGAGAGTGAGCCCATGCCCCGAGAGTTAACACCGGCTGAGAGAAAAGCAGGTGAGTGAAAACCGACACGACAAGTCATGAGGAATCTCCGAGCGATGATGATGCACTTTGACTATTGCCATCTCACAGCGCTATATCAGAGACTCATCATCCCAGGGAACAGCTGAGAAATCAAGCTCGATGATTATGGCGGATATTTAAAAATACTCACATGAGAAGAGGAGGAAAGTGGTTTGGGAAGTGTGAAATGAATCCCTATCCTCGTTTGAAAAGAGAGACTGCTATTCCAGGACCTCTGCGTGGATGTTTGCGTGGTTCCATGAATTGCCACTTTTGAAAAAGCCATCCCCGAAGGGTTTTGACGCCCCGTGCTCCCAATAGACCGCGACCGAGGAGAGGCGTAAGAGGGCCTGGACATCAGAGACATCGGGAGAGGAGGACTCGAGGACATTTGGCTGAGACGATAGCTGAAGATAGACAAGGGAATGGAGAGAGAGGCGATGAGAGAATGGGATTTTGTGAAACATGAAAACTGCAAAGGGAACAGATATGGTGTAGGTAACGAGATTTGGAGGGAGAGAAATGGAGAGCCTCAGATGGAGGAGACAAAAAGGATAGAGGCAAGAAATGCGAATCTCTTCCATTATAATAACCCACCTCTGACTCTGGCTAGTGAGACTCCTTGCTTATCTCATCTTCAACCCAGAATAAAACCCATTTTCAAGCCTTAGAAACAATATAAAGAAAGGTTACCATGCTCAACATCCGTGACACCCCTAGTCAGAGCGAGGCCGAAGAGGAGTATAAAAATGCATGATGTGCTGCAATCCCGCATGTACCATCCTGATTGTCGGGGCAGCACAGAAGAGCAGCAGATATCAAGCTGTGTCACAGTAATTTGGTGCAACAGACATGGCGAAGGATAATCATGTCCGTGCATCCATCACATTTGGGTACTTTATTTTATTATGTAGGTCTTTCTTTCTGTTCCTGTTCTCTTTTTTCGCTTTTTCTTTCCTGGATTACAGGCATTTTTGACATTAATGTCTCTTTAGGCTAAACAGATTAGGGGCTGTAATGACTCCTGACAGTGCCTGGGAGCACGTGAGTCACATATATTCGAGCAGGATCGCAAATTTTATTCTTACGGTGGCAGATACACTGCAACGTTAAAAGCCTTGTCTATTCTCATCCAAGCTGCATATCAAGGCTGCCCTCTCGCCCCGAGGGGAAGATGTTTAAGCAGCGAGATGGGAGCTGTGGCTTATAGACGCCTCTGCTCATCTATGCCCACAAGTTCTCCATCCTCTGCTTCTCACAGAGTGTTAGAAAAGAAAGTGGTGTACGTGCCAAACAACTCTTAACTTCCAGGCACAGAGGCTGCCAGCGCTGATAATTCTGCCCCTGAAGTGCAATTGCCATTCAGCACCCTTTCTCTTCAAAAACAAGTCAGATGAGAACAGTATCGCACCAGCCAGTAAAGCAGCCAGATCTTTGGAGCACTGCTGAAGACAAACAGTTCTGCACTATCAATTGATCACTGGCATGGCAATCGCATTGGATTAAAGGATGGCTCTTGTAAACACTGTATGAATAGAGTTAATGGTATTTCTGATAATATTGTTGAAAGTACCTGTTCGTAAAATGCATTGAGTTTTTAAAGTGATGCATGTCATTTCTACTCTACCAGTGTGCCAGCAAATGGAGGTCACACATCAAATGGATTGTGCAATCAAATTGATGTGCTTATTGCTTAATGTAATCGTTAAGCACATTTTACTCACTGACTAATTGTAATTTCCTAAAAGTTAAAAGTTTTGGTGTGAATAAAATGTTTGTTTGTTTGGTTTTTCATTAAAGTGATAGATTAAAATTGATATTTAAATTTAAAGCCATTTCTAATGCTACAAAATATTTATATTTTACAAATATTAAAATAGAAAATAATTATAATAAGGCTTCTTTCAAAACATAACAAAAAATCATAGTGTCCTTAAACTTTCAAATTATATAATAGAAGACTTATATATAGCTTATTTTTTATCACCACTGTCCCTACAGAGTTCAAATTTGTTCCAAAGAACATGGTAAACAAAGTTATTAACGGGCAATAGCATGCAATAATATAAATGCATATTTCTTTTCCATTTTACATTCATTTTACATTGTTACTGAATACTTAAATAACAATATATGCAAATTTGTTGTTTTTATTATAACACAGTAAGAAGATATCACTTTTTGACATACTGGGTACCCTTTTAGCATCATTTTTAGTACTGACCAAGCGATAGATGTGATATTTTATCCTCAATGAGGATAAAATATAGTCAGAAAAAAAAAACATATAAAAAAGCACACATCACTAGAAGATGGATCCTTATAACCTCTAATTAAAATGAAGAATAACAAAACGTGAAAATACATAGAGTGTTATTGACTTTGCGGTTACGTAATTCCACTGTATCCCACTGGTTTAACAGAAACATCAATCCTTTTAAGCTGCCTTTATACTGAAGTAATCACTGAAAATTACACCAGAGTTTTTATAACAGTGGGGAGTAAAGAGGCAACGAAGAAACTACGAAATTGTTGCTATAAGAATGAGAACAGGAAGACTGAAAAGCATGTAAGTTTATATAAGTTCTTAATCTCAGAGAAGAGACAGGTATGATTATGGTTTCACTATGGTTTCTTCTTTACTATGGAAAACACTTTCTATAACTTTTCATGTAAGATTGAATTTACATAGCCTACATACATTATTTAGAACATGTCCCTATTCATCCAGACATCTTTTCCTCAAAACAAGCAACAACAACAAGACAGTATCAGCTCCCTTCTAGGCCTCCACAGTAAGCATCAATGCACTTCAGTATATCATTATTGTGAATTTCTCAGGGAAAATAACAGGAATATATCAGTAAAATGCACAGTAGAAACACCTAGCATCGACACAGTAGCAAATCTCAAGAAGCCCCTAGAAGGCAAACACGCACCACTGATGCCTAAGGATCCACATGCTAATGATCAGAGCCAGGTCTGTAAACCAGGCAAACAAGCAGCTCCAGAGATGCTTATAATCCTCCAAGGCATTAACCCAGGAGAACTAAGCATACTTACAATGTAGTTGGGTATGTGATGCTACCAACCTCTATATTTGAGTCGCATACTTCCCACAAAATAATTGACCTGAAGTTATAGAGCATTTCGCTGACCGCAAGATGCCTATTTATTAATACTGCAAGAAAAAGTTTGAGATCCCCCAATATATGCGAGTAGCTTTAGGGAAACAAATGCACAAAATATTAATTAATTTATGAAATACAATTGAAAATATTCATTTACATTCAGTGTAATGTGTAAAAATATTGCCCTGTATGGCTTTTTTGGTGGATGTGCAGCTGCAAGATGAATCTCTGTGACATTGGCCCTCAAATCAAACCTTTTCTTGAACAATACAGGAAAAAACGGATAAAGTGAAGTACTCATTTAACCATCTATATGTAAAATACGGGAGAAGTTGCTGATTAATGGGGGGAAAATTACTTTAAAGTATACATTCTCTGACCTCTTTGCTTTTGATGATTTGGAAGGATGAAAAATCAGGATCACATAAAATAAGATTACATAAACTGTGCGTCAAACTACTTTAAGAACTTTCTGACAAACAGAATATTTGATATTTCTTGCCTCCTAGCCAATGCTACAAGAATAATCACTTCCAAACAACTTGTAAACATTTAAACCGAAAGCTGCCGTAAGGGTTGTGTCATTCTCACCCCTTCAGTCCCTCCAGCCATGAGGAAGGCGCCTCAGGATCAGACCATGGACTTCTGTCTCAGCTAATCAATCCACATGGTAAGCAGTCTTTTCGGGGCTTTAAAGACAAGCTCCACTCGTCCGTGGCTCGAAACCTCAGGAGAGAGATCAACAATCAGCGGGTCCCCTTAACAGAGAAAGAATAAATGAATAAAATGTCAACATTTGGCATCAGGAAATAACTTGTGAATGAATTAATCTCATTTAAAGAGTGTGAGCTTGCTGAATACAGTACATCTTTTTACCATAATTATGAAATCATAGACACTTTATATCAAAACATTTTGAGAGATCAAAGTCTTTCACAAGCTGTTACCAAAGTGCTATTTGTTCCCTTTGGCTTTTTCTTGGGGTTCTTATAGAAAAGAGGGAAAAGATGCTTTGATCCAGCGCTTAGCGTCCTTCCTCTGCATTTTTATATAATCCTGGTGGCTGAAGCCAGAAGCCCTTTTATCTGATACTGCCAGTGCAGGTGGGATCGGTAATGCCTTGGCCTGTGACTGTGAGACAGTTTCTGGATCACAGCCTCCTTCCATCCTAACTCCTATTGATCTTCATTACTTCCACAGGACCACGCTGCCTTTCCCAAACCCTAACCAGCCACTGCAAATCAGCCCACTGTGTCCATTACATATTATTACTAATATTTTAGTAAATATGTGAGAAATTTTATGTGAGTCGCTCCCCTGAACGTTTTGTGTTCTGTGCTTTCCATCTTACTACTGTTTGTCGGTTGATTAAAATTTAACAGCTTGATTGGATTAGTTGTGTCAGAAAGTGATAAGACTTCAATTTCGCGGATGTGGCCATCTTTGATTTTACTTGTGTTCACTAGACTAGAGCTGTGTCCGAAAACGCTCGGTCATTTACTCGTTCACGCATCCCTATATAGTGTATGGCAGTTGAGTGCCTCAAATCTAACTATTTTAGAAAGCAGTTAACTGAAAACAAATGAACATTTTTTTATTTTGTTTTGTTTAATAATTAACTTTACCTCCGCAAGTATAACTCTCACTTGGCTTCTGAATTAGCAGAATAACTTAGGGATAGGGGCATTAAAACGCTTAACACAAATAGGCTAACGCTTCATGTGGCTTTATGTAACATTAAATATAGTAATAAAGACATAAATTGTAAAGCATATACAATGTGCGTACATAGATACGTACATAAACCCAAAATGTGAAGGCAACATATTTATTTACATGTTAAGCATTTTCCTCTCCAATAAAGAATGCTCAGTGTACCAGGACTGTGATACATTGTGAAAATCTGACTTTTCCAGATTTTCAGTGAAATAATCAGGTCCCCAGTGCATCTACCAATCAGGGAAATGTGAAAAATAGACAGTCAACTAAGTAACTTTGTTTTAGCAAGCCTTTAGCATCTGAAAAATGAGAGCGTCTGATCTCCTTCCCCCAGGTGCCATCATTTTGATTACAATGATTACCAGTGAAGCAAATTAGCTCAAACAAAGAATCAAATCAGAATCATTAAAGATTCTATAGGGAATTTGCACAGAATCGCTGTTTTACGGTGGATCCCTGAGTTGGTCTGTGATTCACTGAACGAGCCGTATAACATCAACCCTGCACTGGATATTAAAATCCAGATTGTAGTGTAAACACTATTAATAAGCACAGTAGCAACATTGGTTGTTTAACTAAGCACAAAACACAAGATACTTCTCTTATCAATTATAAATATGGCTTTATTGGATAAACCTAAAACACATAAACACATGCATTCACACACTCGTACAAGTTGCAGGAAGAGAGAAAGTGAGAAAAGACTGAGTTTAAGGGAATTAAAATGGGAAATCCCAATTACATATAATTATTTACATATAATGTGCCGTTACGCATATCAGTGATTTAAGTCTGGTTTAGTGTATTTTAAGCCTGGATAGGCATGAAAAAGCAGTTTTGTGAGTTTTTTTTTTTTCTTTTCTTTTTTTTAGGAATTTTTGTTTGGTCCTGAGTTGGGGGATGGAGATCCATCCAACAAAATCTTTAATTATTTTACCCATGTAATGATAATGATGTAATGGCTCCTCATGTTTCAATGTTCTGATCAAATCTTAAGTGACTCGTTTCCTCTGATGCTCTACACCAGTTCTAATGCAATGGCAAAAGTTTGAGCAAAACACGCTTACTGTTCTGTCTTTTGGTGCACAGATGAGCACAGAACACTATTTAGAGTCCCAGTCTCCGAGGAGACAAGACAACAATGGATTTATATACTGGATATTGCTGCTGCCACACATGTAACATGTGATTTCTTTCCCAGCTGTTTACCTTCACAGACATGACCAACTGTTTTTGTAACTGCTGTGTTTTAAACGTAAACTTTATGTGTTAATGAGAACTTAGTTTAGTACTCACATGCTGTGACAGCTTTGTCCTTGTGCTTTGGATGCATCCACTCAGAAAACCGTATATCAGAAGTTTAAACTAATATGGTTTAAAATGCATGATTTCAGCATGATAAACATGATAATCAGTTTTTAACAGTTACAAGCTGTAATGGTGCAGCTATAGTCTGGAAAAGGGGGAGGTGAGCAAAAGCAAATTTGCATTTAAAAAAACAGGCACAGAAGACTGGAGACATGTAAGAGATTTTAAACATGGATTTTGAAGGAATGCACTATATCGACAAGATATGGATATAAGTGAAGGAAAACA
>JAUYWG010000056.1:9642349-9653825 GCA_034779775.1 Enteromius afrohamiltoni
ATATATATATATATATATAAGCGAGACATTATTATTATGTCAATACAGCGTTGCCTTACAGCATTTGTATACATTTACTGTATGTATACAAAAACAATTAGTGTTATATGTATCCTGGGGCCTGTTCCATAAAACAAGTTTACCAAATAAGCCAGGCTTATGCCAGATAGTCTGACTATTTTAATACAAATAAACTGCCAATAAGTCAGACTGACTGAAATAAGCCTGGTTTATACTCTAATCTTGGTTTATGGAACAGGCCCGGGTCTCAAATTAGAGATGCACCAATATTACAATTCTGCCAAATAACAAAAAAGATTTTACGATTAATATGATTAATAATGGATAAACTGTTGATGTTAAAGTTATACAACTTTGTTTCACAAGTCCTTGCTTCCTCATAATAAAATAATAGCATGTTTGGCATGCTGTCCGGGACCATCTCGAATCCTGTGTGCCCCCACACGTGGAAAGGCGTGAAACTAAGTGGAAAAGGGGAGGAGGAGGGAAGCTTAGAACGAGACGTGGAAGGGAAAGAGATGTATTTATTGTGTATATGTTTAGACTGGATAGGCTAACGAGATGATTAGAAAGAAAGATGACCTGAAATTAGTTTTGCAACATCACTTAAATATTGAAATACACACTAAAAACTAAAATCATTGTACATTTTGAAAAATAGATAGGCATCATGAGATTAGCTAAAGTTTACAATTTGCAGTGCTATTAAATTATTAGTGTTTTAAAGATTATCTTTAAGAGAACATCAGATTCATGGCAAAGGTAATCTAAGTGGAAATAATCACACACAGTTAAATACCTATATTGACAAAATAATAATAATCTCTCTTTTTTTTTTAGGACTAAAGTGACATCTGTTTATGGCGGCAGACATGAACTGGTTGCACCCAGAGGTCCTGATTGAAATATTGAAAGCCGTCTCTAGCTAATTGTGGTGTTTGTCTTCCGTATCCTGGTGTTTGTGGTGGCTGTTCAGAAGGTGTGGTATGATGAACATCTAGAATTCATCTGTGACACCACCTAGATAGGCTGTACTCATGTATGCTACAATCAATTCTACCCCATCTCGCACATCTGTCTTTGGGCTCTTCAGATAATTTTTGTCACTTGCCCATCTCTAGGGATGGTGGCTCATGCCAAGTATCGCAAAAAGAAGAATAGGAGGTACACTGCCCACAACCTCTGTACGGCAACCCAGAGAAGAAGCGTGGAGCCCTGCGGTACACTTACATACTCAGCCTAGTGTTCAAATGCGGCTTTGATATTTTCTTTCTCTATATTCTGTACTTACTTTATGATTTCAACATGCCAAGAACTGTCAAATGCTCTGAGGAACATTGTCCAAATACAGTTGACTACCGTCCCACAGAGAAAAAAAAATCTTTACCTGGTTTATGATGGTCACCTCTGCTGTGAGGAGTTTTTGTGCATCTGTGAGATACTCTACCTCATTACCAAAAAGTGCCTGCGCAAACAGCAAGATAGAGTGTTTAGTCACTCAGCAACATGCACTCTTTGCAAATGTAGGAGAGAGCGGGCGTTTTCTTGTTGTTTTTGTAAATACAAGTATTTTATATTTTGTCTACAAATATGTGGTCTACAAACTATATTGTATACTTTTTTTCTTCATTTACCCCAACAGAATGGAAGTGAAATGTGACAACATGCCCCATAGGTGGCACATTGTAACAACATTGAGAACAATGTAACATAACCATACAATGATATCTAATCCAATTAAAAACATACAAAAACGAAGTAAAATATTTTGTCAGTAAAATAAATGTATTAACTTTTTAAGTTTTTTTTAAGAATTTTAAATGGCACATAACTATACAGCACTGTTCAAAACAATGTGGGCAAATAGAAGAGGAAACACATTCAGAAAAATAGAGATGAAGACCTCCCAACACTCCTCTCCCTCCACACACGTGAGACAAATAAATGAGCCAAAATGCATTGCATTTATTGAAATAATAATTTCACAATAACAGGTCTTTATTATCTGTTTCTTGTGGGTTCTCGTTAAAAACAATTGTTTTGTGTTTATAATCATTTCATGGTTTAAAATAATGGAAGAGAACCATTAATGGGTTTGGCAGCTTTTAGCCTACTAACGGTGACGATAATAAATATTGGAATATTGTCACAAAACTTCAGTGGTTTTCTCTCTCTTTCCAATAACGATAGAAATGTTGAGTTTTGTAGCCTTTTCATTTCCTGTCTCTTAAATAACTGACAAAAATAAAGTAAAAAAAAAGACAACTAGCCCCGGTGTCCCATGTGTAGAGGCACCATCCATTAACAATTTCATAAATATCGTTCTTACCTCAATATAACAACTCCTTCCTCCTTTCTAAAACAAAAGTTTCCACATCAACAGTGACTCACAGTTTCTGATATGAGCGATTCTCCACGTTTTAACCAATCAACTGAAAAATACGAGGCTACTTTTTGACAAACGTGAAACGTAACCAATCAGCTTCAGGAGGCGGGTATTAATAAAAACATCCAAATCTCTCCATTTGCTAAAGATCCTCCGCGGAATGAGTTATCAGTACGGACAGGTAAAGTCTGTTTTCCGGGTTAAGATATTTTACATTTAAATGCGTATTGTACGTTTATATGATTCTTCCATATTTCTGTTGCGGTCTAAAGTTTCACTGCTGGTGTACAGAAAAACTGTAGATATTTTTGATGATTCTGATCGCGTAAACTTTGTATACGCCTAACGTTAGGCTAGCCGTTAGCTCTGTAGCTAACGTAATGCGAAAGATTTACTAGTATGTGCATGTCTCATGAGAGAGTGCTGATCATTTACGTTTTGTAATGTATAAAATTGCCATATGTTTTACATCATGACTTTACGTAATGTCATACAACAAAGATACAAAATAGAGACGTGTCACTTACATGTGCCCTACCCTTTAACATAACGTTACCCGTTTCTACTGGTGTAAAATTGCAAATATAAGTATAAATAAATATCTGTATAATAATAATAATATTAATAATAAAATATAAATGTTAGTATTTCACTGGAGAATAAAAAACAAAAAACTTGATGACAAATAAATGATAACAATGTTTAGTTTTTTTTGTAACATATCTATCTTTGCTTATGCCATTTAACCACATCTGATTCTCTGTTGGTGTTTCTTTGCAGTTATTTTAAATTGCTTATTACTTACCTATTTTAAGCATTTTTATTGCAGTCCACAGTTTTCATTATTTGTTTTCAAAGGGTTATCCGGGACCAGGTGGTAACGCTCCCCAGCACCACCCACCTCCAGGGGCACCGTATAGAGGTGGTCCCGTTGGTGGACAATATGGTTCACCTTATGGTGGTGTCCCTCCAGGGCAACAGTATGGTGGAGGGGCTCCATACGGGTCTTATGGCCAGCCTGGTCCAAGAGCACCGTACGGTGGGGGCCAAGCTCCAGGAGGTCCTTACGGAGGCTATGGACAACCTCAGGGAGGACCATATAGTCAGCAGGCACCTGCAGGTTAGTGACATGTAACTCTGTTTTTGAGTGTCATATTGAGCGTATGTATGTATGTGCGTGTGTATATGCATGTATGTGTGTTTATATATATATATATATATATATATAATGTATGTGTGTGTGTGTGTGTGTTAGTTTACAGGGGTAGCAAGAAGTATTTTTAGAGGTATGCCAAACGTGTATGGATGTCATTACATTTAACCACTAAATTGGATTTGTTTTTAAAAAGTTACCGTAAGCTGCATTTGAAAAAATATATTCGATTTTAAGTATCAAAATACATTTTAGGGCAGCTGTGTACACTACTGTTAAAATGTTTGTAGTCAGTAGGATTTTATTTTTTATTTATTTATTATTATTTTTTTTTTAATTTGGTAAAAACTTTTTAAGAACATTTTCTATTTCAAAAAAGTTCTTGATTGTTTTTATAAATGTTTCTGTTCATGAAACAATTCTGAAATTGTAACATGATTTCCACGAAAATATAAGCAGTGCAGCTTTTTTCAGCATTGATAATAATAAAAATAAATGTTTCTTTTGCAGCAAATCAGCATAATTAGTATAATTTTTGAAGGATCATGTGACACTGAAGACTGGAGTAATGATGCTGAAAATTCAGCTTTGTCATGCCAGGAATAAATAGCATTTTAAAATATTAATAATAACTTTAAATTCTAAGTAATAATAATAACAATAATAAAATTCACAATATTACTGCAATGTTTTGAGCAAGTCTTTTTTAAAAATAAATCTTACCAACCCAAAATGAGAATTTAATCATACTTCCTCACCTTCTGGTCAATAGACTGTGCATTTTCAATGATGACTGAATTATATGTAATAATTGAAGCAAATAAACGTCATCTCATGGGAATGTGAATATGTATTTGGTTTGATGCATATAGCATACATTTTTTTAAAATCAGAATGTTTTCCACAGCTTCATTAAAAAAAAAAAAATCCACAGTGGTAGTCGGCAGCTCCGGGCTGGTTTGACTGATGATGTCTGAGTGTCAGGGTTGGCAGCTAAGACGGCGCGAGCCGTTGTCGTTCCATCAGGCGTGCAGTAGCCGAGGGCTTTGAATAAAATACGAAAGATAGAAATTCATGAAGGAGCTGCAGACAAGGTCCTTGATCCTCCTGCACTGCAGCTGTGTCATGTGCCCCTCACTGAATGACTGATGCTGATACACTGCAGGATGGCAGAAGCAGCTTGCACTGATCTGGTACAGAATATGCCCACGGGAGAATTAGAGTGATGAGGGTGGTAATTCTGAGCGAAGGGGTTGGTGTGTATGTGTTCCTCCGCGTTTATGTCGGTAAGTATTCTGTAATGTCCTGTGGGAAAGGCTGTCAGATTCAAAGACTGTCCTCTGAACAGTGCTTATCCTTCCCGAGGGATACAGTGACCATCTGCGCTTCACCAAATTGCACCACATATTCTTGTCCCTCTCGGGATCGAGGCGACACATCGCTGACAGCCCATGCTTGTTCATATTGAACCCATTTCCAATATGTTTTTCGAATCTGACCCGTAGGACTGCTTGTCCTTATCATCGTCTCGCTGTCATTTTGCAAGTAATGGACTATTTACCGCGCATTTATGCATAAAAACTGCTTCATTCAGTATAGAGGAAGCCACATGTGAATATATATATTAACTAATTCAATCCCAGCTGTATACACAAGGGCTGTTATTGTTAACCAAAAGAAAAACCATAAAGATTTAAAATAAACATTAACTGGCTTCTTGCCAACTCAAAACATGTAATTTTGTTTTAGTTTAAGTACTAAAATAGCTAAAAAAATAAAAGATAAAATTGATTAAAAACTACATGGACTTACAAAAAGGTGGTAACACTTGTTAATACACTTGTTGGATAGGATTAGGGATGTAGAATAAGGCTAATATGTGCTTAATCAGCACTTATAAATAACTAATATGCAACAAAAATATTATTAAAAATTACAAAACACAGCAAAATCATGAATACTTTAACACTTTATTAAATAATGGTAAATATAATGGTAAAAAATATTTTAAAAAAATACAATCTAATTCAAATTCCATTTAATCGTTTCAAAAAAGGAAAGTGACTGATTACTGATTTTCTGCAGTTTAATTAGTACTTTTGATCTGATGTAAATGCATTAAAGACTGTTGACTATTGAATATTGATTTTTTTTTTTTTTTTTTCTCCTAATATGTGTGTGTGTGTGTGTGTGTGTGTGTGTGTTTGAATGTAACAGTCTCCCTTTAGATATTTTGGTCTTTACAAGAACAATTTATGTACAATTATATTATTTAATTGAAAAATTATAAGTGCCGTTTCTTCATGTCCTTGTATTGTTTGACTGTTTGGTTGACAGGTTGACATGGTTTTATTTTTAAATACTATTTAGGCCTGTGGTTTACAGTGGTTAAATGATTTGTTTTGTACTGACTGAATAATCTCGTATCAACAGATCTGAAAAACATACATTCGCATCCAACCCATTAATGTAGTCTGTTTTCAGGTAACATTCCTCCCGGTGTGAACCCCGAAGCCTACCAGTGGTTTTCTTCTGTGGATACAGATCGTAGTGGCTACATCAACGCAAAAGAACTGAAGCAAGCACTCATGAACTCCAATAACTCCTCTTTCAATGATGAAACCTGCATGATGATGCTCAGTGAGTGTTGCCATTGTTAAAGTAACCTTCATGACAACAGCTATATTTTTGAATGGATGCATGCATCACTATATAACTAAGTAACAGAATGCTGCAGTGTCACATAAACGATACAAAAACAAAACTCATCTGATGACATCTCAAGTGCCAAAGGAAACTGAAGCAAGAATCAGTGCTTTGTCTTAATTTCCAGATATGTTTGACAAGACCAAAACGGGACGTGTAGATGTGTTCGGTTTCTCTGCACTGTGGACGTTTCTGCAGCAGTGGAGGGCAATATTCCAACAGTTCGACCGTGACAGATCCGGATCTATTAACAGCAATGAGATGCACCAGGGTGAGTAAATTAGAGGTCGAGAGAGAGACCATAAGATAATACATTTGCAGTAAAGGCCACTTGTTCATGCTGTTATGACAACAGTCACAATCACTAAGGACAGATTCCAGCATTCCCTTGCTGTATTCAGGTTACAATATGTACTTGTTTGACATAACTGCCAGTGATGGGTCAAATTCGCTGGCCATAAATATTTCTTACCAGTCTATAAACTCTAGTTTGCATTTTATGTAACATACAATGTGTGAGTGTATATATATAGATATATAAATACACACATTGCATGTTTCTCACAAAGAAAAAAAACCTTTTTTATTAGAAAATTTAAAACCCAAGACTTTTGATCAGTAGTGTATCTCCACATAAATTCTGGATAATAAAAAAAAAACTACATAATTTGAATCAGCTCACATGTAACACATGCTAGCATAATTTGATAGAGATGATGTGTTGTGGTTCCTGGAAAAAAAAAAACACTTTAGCTGCCCTTAGATTTTATGTTTTATTCGCCCGTGTAATTTAATTTTCACATTTGTTCACATATGTATTTCATCAAATCATGTTTCATTGATTCATGTAGCATATCACTTATCTTTGGATTTTGCAAAAAAGGAAATGCTGCTCGCAGTTCCAGGAATTAGATTAAACATAATTACAAATAACATAAATTAATCAGATTGTCAGAAAAAAATTAAATAAATAAAAACAGAAAAAGCAAAAAAAAAAATGGTTTATCTAAAAACAAAAATAGTGTAGGGACGCACATATGATGTCGCAGTCAGAGAATCAAGAAAAAGACAGTTGCTGAGCTCGTGAGCCCCTTTTCCCATCTTATCCTGTGCGATTGAATACACATTATTTGTAGGGCTGATTTCACTGAGACATCATGAAAAATTGCTCTCAAAATAACCTCAAAAATTGTTGCTGTTATCCTGCGGTGTCTTTATTTTATACTGATTGATTTTGTATGAAAAAAGTGCCTGCCAGAACAACATTTCATCTGGAGCAATAGTTATAAAGATGTGAATAGGCCTGAAAGTGCATGGCTGATTACTGGTGAGCGACAGAGAGTGGAGAAACATGGTGGATACAAAATCAACAGTAGAACGGTTTAACGCGGCCTGTGGAGAGAAAATGAGGGATTTAGGGACCGTTAGAGGCTTTGTTGGGGAAAAGTCATTCTAACGTGGTTCATTTCTTCCACAAAAAAATATTAAGTGGCAACTTTCCATCATTGAAAATAATATGAAATGTTATTCGAGCATATCTCCATACAAGCAGGGTTTCTGAAGGATCGCGTAACAATGAAAACCACAGTAATTGCTGCTGAAAAGTCAGCTTTGCATGACAGAAATAAATAACATTTTATCAAAATAAAAAGGTTATTTAAATGTAAATAACATTTACGCAGTATCACAGTTTTAGTGTATCAGATGAATTTAGCCTTATTGAGCATGAGAGACTTCTTTCAAATAAAAAAAGACATGGTAAACGTACTGTTTTTGATTACCACTGTGTTTCTTATTTCCCAGCATTATCTCAGATGGGCTACAATCTGAGTCCTCAGTTCATTCAGGAGCTGGTGAACCGTTACTCTACTCGTGGTGTGAACGGGGTTCTCCAACTCGACCGCTTCATTCAGGTGTGCACGCAGCTTCAGAGCATGACCCAAGCATTCCGCGAGAAAGACACCGCTATGACCGGCAATGTGAGGATGAGTTACGAAGACTTCCTTTCTGGAGCCGTTAGCAGACTCATGTGAAGGACTGCATCGCCAGTTCAGAAGATGATCTGACTCTGTACAGCATGACACTTCGCCCACTCAACAGTGCCTTTCACTGCAGCATATCCTGATTTGACCACATTAATCTGAAAACTATGCTCATTAAGTATTGCCAGCTAGCCAATTAAAGCACTCACCGCAAGAGACTACCATCGTGATATGGTTGTTTGTAATGCAGCCATTTATTTAAGACTAAACTAATGCCAAAAATGTTAGTGGTACATTTAATTAAAATGAAATAAGCCCATTCATCTAGCACTATTTACTAATTAATGGGAGAATGTCATAGAAGTATAATTGCATTTGATTTTCTTTGTCAGAATGAAGATTTCTGTACTGCGATTGTTTGCCAAAATACCTGATTATGAATGCTTGAAATGAAAATGTTTCCCTTCCCAAGGAAATTGCTTTATGCTCTTTTATATATTTATGCTCTACTGACATCTTTTTATAACATGTCCTTATATATTTCTGCAGTTTTTTTGCTTGCAATTAAACAATGTAATTAAATTAATTCAGTTTTGGTGCATTTGTTTAATTGGATGTTTTCATGTCATTTTTCTTTAAAAATTTCAAATAAATGTTTTCATTTAACAAAATGTGTCAGAATTGAGTATAAAACCATATATGTACTACTATATAATACAATTGTACTGTATATTATTATTAATATTGTTATTATTCAAAAACAAGCTCTTCAAGTTCAAATAAAACGCCCACAGTATGTTTCAACATTGGTCACTAGGTGTCAGGATTGCTTAAAAGGGATCTTCCCCACGTGAACGAATTAGACATGAAAACGTCATTGTGACGCACAAAGATAGCCAATCAAATTGCTGCTTAAAGTGACGTAGATCGGCAGGAAGTTGACTGGCCTGGACACAGGTACGAGTGGAGTCAAACGATTTTATAAACGCACGCGGTAATGATTAAATGTATTAATGAAATATAACGCACTAATCAGCGGATCTTTCCGCTTTTAAACTTTTCAGGAAAATGTATAAATGTGTTGTATGGATGTAATACCTTAAGCTTTGACATTTGTACCCTTGTAACAGTAAAATTCTTTAATGTTATGTTTTATAAACACGTAAGGTAACCTATTTGAACACGTTAACATAATGCGTCTTTCTTTTAACTCCCTCTGTTCTATATAAAAAAAAGAAAATTATTTTTTGTTTAAATGTAAACTCTCATTTGATGCTGATTAACAGAGTACTGATAATAAGGCTACGCTCTCAGCCTTGCTAAAGATAAATAACCTTCTAGGTCTTGGACTGGCTTTTTTAGGTTTATGCAGCCATGTTGCCAGTGATCTGGACTGCCATGCGCGCTTATGCACCCTATGTGACCTTCCCAGTGGCCTTCGTGGTGGGAGCTGTTGGATACCACCTCGAGTGGTTTATCCGGGGAACTCCTAACGCCCCGGGAGAGGAGAGAGGCATTGCGGAGTTACGGGAGGATAGGAAATTAGAGGAACTGACCGGTCAGGACAGCACACAGGTCCTCAGTCTGAAGAACAAACTGGAATTCACACCAAAAGCAGTGCTGGAAAGAAACCGACCAGAGAAGAGCTAGGTTTTATAAAAACGCATGGAGTCCTGCCAGATTACCATATAATGATGTGCAACTTCTCAGACATTTGTCACACTCAATGGCCCCTGGGAAAGGAACTTTATCTGAAAACTTTTTGTGGGATTTCATGTCCATGTTACTTCATTCAGCCAGCCTAATTACATGGAGTCTTATAATATTTACCGGGCCAGTTGGAGAAATTTGAGTGCTGAGAGAATTTTTCACAACTTTAATTCTTTGAAAATTCATCTTCTGCCCTTAGGCGTCCAGACATGTGACTACATCGCACAAGTCCTGACTTGTAAAGCTTTAATAAGTTTTCCATTCCCTGTCATATGCTCATGAGACCGAAGCTCAAAGAAAGACCACCTTTGTTGAGTTTTCTGTCTGTGTGAATAAAAGTGCATTTATGCAAGGCAACACTTGAGTGGGACTTGAAAATGTTTGAACTTTGGCTGGCTGAAGCGATTCAGAACACAGAGAAATTCATACAAGCTCTGTCATTGTGTTTTTTTGCTAATTAGTAGTAACGAACACAGTGAGGAACAGAAGCTTTTGCATAGGTGTCCTTTTCGGTTCATGTAAGAATTCTGCACACACTTGTAATATCTGGGCCGAAAGGTTTAGATTGTGTTTCAAAACAATTATCTGTGGTTTTGAGTCTTTTGAGTACAAAGAACTTGTAGTTTTGCAAAGATCATTAAACATGTAGTGCTTTCCGAAGCATTGTTGTGGATAACATGTAAGTGATAACTGGGAGGCTGCTTTGTGTTCATATATAATAAATGTAAAGGCATGCTTTAATTTTGTCACTGTGTTCGTCAGAAGTTTTTTCCAACTTGTGTGAATTTTGCAAATTCCACAAAAAGCATAAATAAATATAATAGGAACATATATATATATATATATATATATAACTTTTTTGTTGTTGCTGATCCAAACTAAAAAGCAGTAATATTTTAAATAGTAAAATATTTCACAATATTACTGCTTTTTAGTTAAATATATGAATAAATGACCATAAATGTAAATTGCCACTGAAATATATGAATTATAAAAACATTAGTTGAATTAGCTTTTTTTCAGGTTTCTTTGATGAATATGAAGTTGAACCACATTTATCTGAAATGGAAATCCTTGTGTGATCATGTGACATTAAGATTGGAATAATGATGCTGAAAATGTAGCTTTGATCACAGGAATGTATTATGTTTTAAAAAAATATACCCCTGCCATAGACTTGAGACTTGAATCAAGAGACAAGATTAAAGATCCAAAGTGTTTAATGTCATGTGCGCAGTGAGGAACTCAAGTGTCCCTGTACAATGAAATTCTTACTTTGCTGAATGGTTTCAGGTCACAAGTCTGAGACTCTAAATGGTTTTAAGTCAGTTATTACTAGGGCTGTGCAATTAATCGCAATCGCAAAAAAATCACAGTTTAAACGCATGCAATTTCTAAATCGCTGCAATTTTATCTATTAATTTATTTAGATTTTTATTCGGAATTTTTTATTCAGAAACGGCACAAAGAAATTACAGACGCAATTACCTATCATATATGCACAGATATGATGCATGC
>JAUYWG010000056.1:9668297-9717189 GCA_034779775.1 Enteromius afrohamiltoni
TGATACTTAATACATTTTATTGCTATATTAAATATAATTTTATGATATAAACTAATTGTTAACACAGCATTGCGTAATTATTTACTGCCTCTTATGTTGTTCCAATCTCATATGTCTTTATTTACATTTTTGAAGAATATCCTTACATTTTTTACAATGTAATGAAAGTGAATCAGAGCTGGGGCTGTCAAGATGCAAAATTCTGAAAAACATTATAAAAATAGTCCATATTATGCACTATATTCTGTCTTCTGATGCCTGAAATGTACCTTATTCACTGAAAAGCTCTTTGAGAGTTCTAATGGCATAAAATGTTTTTTTTTTTTTAATTGTTTGTTTGTTTTTGCTTTGTTGTTGTATTGTTTGCTTTTTGTTTATTTTGTTTCAAGTCAGAACTTAGAATTTTCAGTTAGCTTTTTTGTTTTGCTTTGTTTCGTTTGGTTGTATTTTATGTTGAGTCAGAACTTCTTTCAATTATTTGTTTGCAAATTGGGCTAAACAAGTTCAAGGCCAATGGTTTTGTTGCATATAAGTGAACAACTGCCTTGAAGGTTATCAGTGAACTTGTTTTCCCCATTTAAAGTTATAATATCACTTAAGATTAGTTGTGTAGTGCAGAAGTCATTGATTGAGTCACTGAAGCATTGTATAATGTTGGAGTTAACTGATCTTCATAGACATTCATCATTTAGGCAAGAGAGGCAGAGGACAGCTGTGTGGGGGCACATTTCTGGGTATTCGGTCGCTATCACATTTTTCATGTCCTCTGATTCAGTCTACACATGGGAGGTGGAGGCTGTGACCGCACACTAAATTCAGAGGTGACCTTTAGCTGTGATTTGACACAAGCCTCAGTGGAAATTAGATTTTCGGTTTTGTTCTGTCCAGCAATTGCCAGGACACACTGTGTGATGGAGACATGTTGTGATGTGCCTTGTGTATCACAAGGCCGTGTGATAGCTTGAGTAAATATCAATGTCCCTGCTGCCTGTCCCAGAGTGTGCGATTTATAAATGCATGAAACAAACATGTGAGCATGATATGAAAATATAACCAAGTTTATGAATCATGAAATAGCTTTGAGCCTACCGGTGCCATACGAGCCTGACTGTGATTTAGAAACAATCTGTGAGATGTTCACGCTCTAAATTGTGCTGATTGATGAAACATGCATTATGAAAGTGTGGAGCCTTTTGTAAGGTTGAAGGCTCTTTATATTATTACCACATCAGACACTAAGCAGTCATTACTCAACCATGTAATAGTAAATGTGGCTTTACTATTGTAATTATAGGCCTGCTATCCCCTCTCTATCATATTTAACTAAGAACCCATGTCTAAAGAAGAAATTAAAGTCAATATCGCACAATATGTTTCTAAATGATCATTAACTTTAATGCACTAAAATTGCCCTCCACCAGATGTGTTTCACCCATCACAAATCACCACTTTCATCTATGGCTTATATCACTGTCATCTACAATTATAGTGCAAAGTGGCAGGGGACTTTCTCTCAGGTGCTTAATTGAATCTGCACAGAAAGAATGATGCAAAAATCTTACCCTAATATTGAGGCTGCACAGCTTCCAGCACTGTTGCTGAAACTTACATCAGAGATTCATAAGGGAAGTGTTCTTAATGAAGTTTTTACAATGGGATATAATATGTTTTTTGCAAGATTCTTGTAAATGCATAAACGTAAGTATTTATCAGAGTATGTTTTAGCTAGTACAGTGGCATTGTGTCTTTGAGATGTACAAAGTATAATGCTAAGGTTTCATTAAGTGGATATATGTGTACTTGAAAATGTTATATCATATAATAATTATTTTATAAAATTTTTATTCATATGCTATAAACAATAGATAGGATGATGTGACATGGAAGTAACGACTGCTGAAAATTTAGCCTTGCTATTACAGGAAAATATATTACATAATAAAATAGAAAACAGTTTTTTTTTTTTAATTGTAGTGCTATTTCACATTGTTTTAGGCTTAGTGTTTCAAAATCATGCCACCTGAATGTCTGAACCAATCACTACTGTGTATGCAAATGTTGCAATGACATCATTGTTGGCTGTTAGATTTGCAGGGTTTTATCAGTGTATGCCAATAAGACTTGCTCTTTAATTAAGAGTGCTTCAGATGATCTGATATCTGCTGCAACACAGTGGCTTTATAATCATTCTTGCAGTCGCTGGCCAAGGTGCTGAACATAATTAAATCATCCCATGCAGCAGAAACAAAACTTCACACCTATGGGATCCTCCTTTGAGCCTTTGTGTAATTGTTCCTATGGAAATGTAGCAGTTTATTACTCTAGACTTTGACTTGGAGAGGCATGCATGTTTTTATGCAGTTTTTGAAGAAGTCATATTCCCGCAGGCTGGCTTACTAATGTGTGTGCAAAGTCTGCAAAGTTACTGCATTCATTTGCACAGAGTCTGAGCTGACACCAGAGGCTGTGAAAATAGCACTCATGCCTGCCAAAACGGTGCCTGAGCCAGATAAAAAAGAAACCCCAAAAGCGTGATATTAATTTTTTTTTGGAATATTAAAAGGATGGTGACAATGTGTTAGTGACACTATGGAACCGCAAGGCTGAACGCATAAAATTAAGTACAGTGATTAGTTTTAATGAATGACTAGAGTCTGAAAAATAAATAGAAATAAACCATTTATTTTGCATGCTTTAAAAAAAAAAAAAAAAAAAAAAAAAAAGTGGTTGCCACATTTTTAGTACAATAAATCCATGGTTATTTTTTGTTTTACATCCTTTTTAACATCTACTGCAAAACATTCCCAATGATTATGTTAGCATTAATTTATTAAATGAATACATTTGATTTCCACAGTACTAAGTGGACATGCAGTTCGACATGAATAAATGTTTATTATTTTTATATATATACACTTTTTTTGTTGTTTTGTTTTGTTCCTTGTTTAGTAATATTAATAGTCAGGTATTGTACAGTGCTGACGTCCCTTGTTAACAACCAGAAATAACAACGGCTCACCAACGCGCTGCAGTTATCTATTTATTTATTAGTAATTTGTTTTGACAGAAAATTACCTAACCTTATTGATTTCACAGAAAATTGCGTAATGGTGCATTGTATTCTATAAAAACAGCTGTTAAATCTTGGAAAAACCCTGTTAGTTTTATAAACAGCTGATGCGTCAACACGTGAGAATAACATTTAAATTCACTTACTACCCACCGCTTTCTTAACCCTCATATTCTGTCTACAGTTACTTTATTAATCATTTACTTTTCCTGCCGATCCTTTTAATTAGTCTTGCTGACGTAATCAACACATTCTGCATACATTACAGAAGCAATCCGCAGTAATAGGCCTATAACTACCATCCATTTTAGTTAAGCAGTTTCTTCTTAATACAAATTTGACCCCGAAATATACTGTATGGTAAAACAACAACTAGCAGCAGTGCTCCTTTGTTTCAAAGCACTAGAGGTCCGTTGCTCCATAGATCCCGCATCAGTCCTACATCTTATCGCATGCGTTGATTTCATTCCTTCACTTTTATTCCTTCCTAAACCACAGTAACGGCAGCTTATCCATTCATTAAGAAGCAGATTCTTTCTTCGGATGTGTTTGCATGTTGTCTAGCGTGCGAGCGCGGCTCTCTGCCCCTCCTCCCGGTGAGGTGCTGCGGGGAGCTCCGCCGACCAATGGAAACGCGAGGCTGGGACAGAGGGAATCCTGAGCGCTGCTGTCAGGAGCTCAAACAGCGGCGAGTAACGGACCGTCCGCACGCGCAACGAACCCTCGGCCCGGAGGAATATTGAATAGCTATTATCATAACGGGAATGCAAGTCTGACCTGCTAACTTAAACGCAAGGTAAGCAGAACGCGGATGCGTCTTTAATGCATTGCGTGGTTTTCTGGAGTACTGTAAGTTAAAAGCTGGATAGGTATAATATGCAAGTATTCATTGCAAGCTGTCACACTGCACATGGGCTTAGCTTTCAAGAACATGTACTCACATCGTAAGCATATTTTTGATGTTAGGGGTATGGGTTATGCCTCAGAGGATATGTTGGAAGCACATCCTGGTATACTTCCTGCATGACAATATATCCTGCCCCTGTTTTCATTTCTTTTTTTTTGGATGACTAGTGTGTCATCTTGTGCACCTGTAATAAATCTGCCCCTGCTACTTGACAGCACTTGGAAGTTTTGTCACGGAGCTCTAGAGACGTTACGAACCTAAGCACTTTGGGGGATGATCAGGGACCTCTGAACCTTGGAGCAACTTAAGTTAATGAATAATTGACTGTTGGTTGTAAAATCGTGTCTTGGACAGGGATGCGGTGTACAGCATCACACTCACCGGTTATGAGGTGGATGTTGAAGGTACGCAAATTGAGCTAGACTGTCAAAGCACATCGTATGTGAAGGCTTTTGAACTGTAGGTTAGTGGTTTTTAAATGTTGTATGCAAACATGGATCAAACCATGTAATTCTGTGAGATGGTATTGATTAGTATGAGTCTCCTCTCCTGGTTTGTTGCTGTGGGCCGTGTAAGAGGAGAGTTAACTTAGTTGATATAGGATCTGAAGGATGATAAGGGTGTGTTTTTCAGGGTCTTCAAGGCCATTTAATGCATTTAATATTGATTCTTAATGCGACTCACTCTATTTTCCCTATCACAGGTACATATAGTTTAAATACCCGAGAACTGGGTCAAAATATGATAAATGTGTCACGAGATCTGTTGTTTGATGTCTTGACGTTTCTGGCTTGCCAGTGTGCTGTATAGTTTCTGCAGCTCGAGCAGAGGCGAAGTGAATAAGTAGGTTAACTAACTGCTCATTGACTCAATTATATTTTGCCCTTATTTAGAAAAATGACACGTGAACTGCTGTGTTTGATTCATTTCCCTCCGCTGGCAAAGAGGATTTTGCTTGGGGGGGGAAGAGAAGATAT
Organism: Enteromius afrohamiltoni; assembly: GCA_034779775.1. Taxonomy (NCBI): domain Eukaryota; kingdom Metazoa; phylum Chordata; class Actinopteri; order Cypriniformes; family Cyprinidae; genus Enteromius; species Enteromius afrohamiltoni. Next base: position 9,673,252 of record JAUYWG010000056.1, read on the forward strand.
ACCTAATTGTTGGGAAGGAAAAAAGGGATCAGAGCTAATTATGCCAAGATAAACGCTTTGGTTATTTATATCCTCCAAATCCGTTTAATTATTTTCATTGTCAAAAAAAGCCTGAGATAATGGAACGTATTTATGAGTACACGATTATGTGTTTTATCTAATGTTAAAGTCTGGCGGGTGGGATTTTTTGCCGTCACTGAGGTTATGTTGGAATCCTTTACGTTTTTCAAGTTTGCTAATTAAAGTTCATTCTATTGTAGGCAAATGAGAGCAAAAGAGTTCAGGTTTAAGACTGGTGGGGAGCAAGCTATGTCTTTGCTGTTGACGTTTCCTCCTTCAACAATAGACCAATGCCTTAACACTACTGCCCTGCCTATTTATAAAGGAAGCCTTTGGGGACTTACACTGCAGGCTATCTGCCTGTCCATTTTTATTTTGACCACCACTGTGAAGTTTGTTGTAGCTAAACAGACAGTCCCTCATGTTCTCAAGGCACAGAACAGTTCCTTCAGCATTTTCACACACATTCATGTAGGAGAGTAGTTATCCCCTCTGAGATTCCTCTTCTAGCTCCTGATTCCTCTTGATTTAACTCGAGCACAATGGCGTAGCCGTATCCAAACACACCGATTATGAGGATTCTCTGCAATGAGGCTCTGGACTTATACGTTGGGCCTAATTTACGAGCTGAATGAACTATTCAGAGGTGGCTCTGACTTAAAGGGGTAGTTCACCCAAAAATGAAAACTACTTACCCTCATGTTATTCCAAACTCGTAAGACCTTCATTCAATTTCAGAACACAAATTACGATATTATTGATGAAATCGCTGATCCACCGTAGACAGAAAGGGTCTTTCCACATTCAGTGTCCAGAAATATACCAAGAGCATCAACAAAATAATGATGTCAGTGGTTCAGACGTAATTTTATGAAGCTACGAGAATTCTTTTTGTGTGCAATAAAATAAAATGGATTTAATTAAAAATTCTTCTCTTCTCCATCACTCCTAGCATCATTTGTTGTGCCATGCAACACTACTTTCAGTCTGAAACACAATAAAACATATTGAGCATCCCATAATGAAAAGACAATTTTGCATTTTAGTTATCAATAAAGAAGTTTAAAGGTATCTGAGAGCTTTATGGGCCAGTCCTAAATATAGAAAAGAACTTATATGTTCAGAGCATTTTCTTTGGCTTAAATAATTAGGTTCAATAAAGAATGCTCTACTTCTCAGGAACTATTTTTAGCAGTATGGGTTTTTATTAGTCACTATATGGTCCTTTGGAGATAAGGTTGTACGTTCTTTAGATCATCATGCTGGTTTCTGGGTTATTAAAAGCATCAGATGGTTCTATAGAGCAGGGGTTTTCAAACATTTTTCTGGTAGTATTTTAAAGAGACCCACTGATTGAGCTATATGTTTAAACTGCTATGTACAGACAAAAGACAATAAAGGGTGCAAAATATAATGTTTTCAGTGCTACGCTCAACAAGGCAGTGCAAACGACGGGACAGTCAACCCATTGTACACCTCTTGCCCTTTGAAGACACGACCAAATCCAGCTTCATTTCAATCCAGCATCCAGCTGTTTAACCAGAGCTGCATCGATCTGCCCTAACACACTAAAATTTATTTTTGTGTTAACGATACTTTAGCATTAAATGTAACTTACTCTCTTAAGGGTATGTCTAAAAAAAGGAAAAACGCGAGGCCTTCCACCAATTTCAAAGCGTAGGGCGCTCGCGCTTCTGTAGCATCTGCTGTTACTAGGCAACCATGAAGGCACTGTCAGTTATAAAAACATTTCTGCTTTGGATTTTAAACTGCGCGGCTCTGTTGAAAATAAAGATGTGAATGTGAACATGCATGTGAACGGCCCCTAAACCTTTGGTGACACATAAACACCACAAAATTAAATTGTGGTTACACAATTTAACGGTGGATGGCGCTCAGCCTTCACGATTTGAAATGGCTCAAATATACTTTTTATTAAGTTTTAATTAATCAATAAATACCATCCAAGACTGTCTTTTCCAAGACATACTTTTATGTTAATTTTAATAAATAAAAAAAAGGAAAAAAAAAAAAAATTAAAGAAGTTCTCTTGTTTTATTTTATTTTTGCTGTATCGAAAACATACCGAATTGTGACACCACTGTATCGTATCGAACCGAACCTTGATTTTTGTGAACCGTTATACCCCTTAAACATACAGTATTAATATAATCCTCAGTTCTGAAAGGTCAGCAGCTGTGTTTTATTCAAAAAAATGCACAGCTTTGAGTGCTTCTGGTCCTGGGTATTTCTGCACAACACCCTTAGCAACGATAAATAATATAGGGTCAAAAGCCTATGCATTACATATTTCAATCCTGATCTCATGGCAATTTGTATGTATATAGTTTATGAGGTGGCTAATTCATATGACCTCGATTTTTGGTAAATCGTATGTATTTTAAGAGTTGCCAATTTGTATGAATTAGAGCACGACCGATAAAAGATTTTGAAGGCCAATACCGATACAAATATTAGTATATATATATATATATATATATATATATACTAATATATATTTTTTTTTATTAATTCAGAAATGCGCAACAAAACATTAACAGATTTCCCTAAAATTTGTTATTTGAGTTTTAAGTAACATAATATGATAATGCATTTTAAAAAGAAACCTTTTTCTTGTCACAATAGAACAGAGGAACATCAAAATATATATCAAAATAAGTTCTGAAAAATGAAATGTACAAAAATATAGCAGGTTATACACAAGTGTTGCCAACAGGGACAGTGTAAAGTGCCCTCTGGTAGACAAACTATACAATGTCAACACTCATAACATGGTTGAAGGGTGTTTCGTCCGTTTTTATTGTATTTTTGAAATATTAATTTATATATATCGGTCAGGCCCTAGTATGAATTTGTACATGCGGATTACACCTAACCCTGCCCCTAAACTTACCTGTCACTGGGGTTAAGACAAATCATAAAAAAACATATAAGTGAGGTCGTACAAATTTGATTAAATTAGCCATCTCGTAAAATACATACAAATTGGTTGTGCATGAGACTGTATTTGTTTTTCAGCAAAATTGACTCTTTTTTCTATTTTGAAGTTAGGAGGAAATATTACTGTATTTTTTAGATTTCTGTTTCATGTATGATTTTGTATTTACATATGTCCATACATTTAAACTGTAATGACGCTCACAAACTCACTCCTTGCTGTGAATCAGTGTGTTTTAAAATTAAATAAAAATAAATGACACAGTGGATGGGAAAAGATTTCCTAAAGACAAAACCAGTTATTGGATATTATTTGGAAAGTATTTGAATAGTTTAACAAATTTTCAAATGTTCTAGTGCTAAGAAAGAGACCTTCTGTAGATAGATAGATAGATAGATAGATAGAAGGAATTGCAGGAAAGGTGCTGCCGTTTTGCCTGATGATGTGGTTGCTTTTCTGTATGATTAAGACTTGCTATTCTGGGTGGTGGGAATGGCTCTGATCAGCTTTGCCAATGACTAAGTGCCATTCATAGACACATGAGGAGTTGGCAGGCATTGTTTGAGTGGTACGTAATTATTATAATCATGCTGGTGGTCTGTTGTAAGGGTCTGTCAGGAAAAGACAGAAGAAAATAGTTTTGATTCCTACATGGAAATTCATAAAAAGAATTACCAAGGAGCTCCATAGTAAGTTAAAAAGAAATAGATGATTAGTTGAATGGATAATCCTTAATGGAAATGATCACACACAACATTTGGTATATTATCTAACATTTTGATGGTCTTCAAAACCTATTTGTCTATTCCAAAAAAAGGAAAAGCGGAACACACATAGGCCGCTAGAGGAAGAAAATGATGTAATATGTGGAAAGATCTGATTTAAAGTAAGCATCGAACGAGTCCAATGCATCAGGGCACATCAATACATTGCTGGAAGCTCAAAGATGCAGTGGATAATTGGCACAAATGTATCTGCATGGAGAAAACAAATTACATTTTTGTCCATTCGTTTTGATATTCTCTGTGATCTGGTTCTGCATCGGCCCTTTTTGCCCCACCAACCTGTCCCAGCTAAGCAGCGGACGCTTGTGCGCAATCCTAGCAGGCTATAGCTGGGCTAACTGAGTACTGCAGTGCTCCTGAAGGAGAGTGCAGAAAAAACGAGCACATCAGAGGAAGACTGAAGAGCAAAGTGAATGGAGAACGAGTGCAGGGGCATAGAAGGGCTGGGAATATAGAACAACAGTGTATCATGGCTGTGCGTGATTGTTGTTGCTGTTGCACAAGCTTCTTATACTCTAATCATTTTAACATATTTGCATTCACTGAATTATGGAGATTGAGATTATGTGCGTTTGTGCGCATGCATTTGTGGGGTTTTATGCACCTTCTCTCTGTTCGCTCTGCGAATGGTCTGGATTTTAAAAATGGATTTAATCATGGATCAATAGATTTATGAGAGGATATGCTTATCGCTCTAATTATGTTGTTATTATGAGATCTGCCCTGCACTCTTGGTCTGAACCCTTTTTCACCTGCATCTCAGACTGCAGCTTAGAAATGTGATTATAACTGTCCCAAAGGGCTCTCTGGCGTCTCTTTAATACACAGTGGGTTTCAGACGTCTGAAACCATAGTCAAGTACATGTGTTTTTGATTAATTTCTAATGTAATGCATTACAAATGAATTACATGAAGATCCTAACCAGACGCAACATAATTAAGCAACACAACTAAAAGCTATATATTTCATGATTTTTTTTTATCCAACCATGACAGCTGAAATGATATTCTGTAGATTTGTTGCTGTTGTGAAGGACTGGGTATTGACATGTAACTTTTTTTTTTTTTTTGCATGTATGAGTTGTTGCTAAAATGCACAATATGGACGTACTGAATCATAAGAAGTTTAATGTTTTTAGAGCTATAGATTATTTTCCTTGTGTACTTTATACAGTCAAGTTTAGTGGGGGTAACTGAAATTAAAAGAGAGAAAGATATGTGAGCGGATTCAATGTGATATGATTGGATAGGATATAGATTATGCTTGGCTGTGGTTCATACGATAAACCCTACCTCCTGCATTTGAAAAATTAGTCTAAATGAACAATATAATATCAGGCTAATAAAAAGCAACAACTCAGATATAAACATGTAATAAAAAATGTCTAAATTAAACTTGGAAAAGGCGGGAAAATGATCTGTGGGAGGTTTTGCAAGTGAGTAATCAGCTTGTTGTAATTTAAAATAAATTTCTATTTGTGTGGATAATATGCATGAGCAAGGATATTAAGTTAACAAATAAAATATAATGATCAAACTGTTATTGCTCTGAATTATTATTTTGGAATAAATGTAAAAAACAAAGAATAAAATGATTACATTTATACATGGCTTTAATACATAGAATATTGATTACATTGTTAATGTAAAATATATATATTTTAAATAAAGTGTAAGGAATGTTTAACCAAGAAAATGTAACTGGGACATGCATTTACATTTGATTAGTAACCACTGACTCACACACTACAAATTAGACATTCATCGTAGCCCCACATACAGTGAAATAAAATATGTTGTGATTGTGTGGCATTATGGATTTTCTTTCCCAGTATTAAAAAACGTAGCTTGTCATTTCAACCCCAATGTAGCTTACAGTGATGCGTATTCTCAAGCTGGAGGCTCTTCCTCAGCTGTTTACAGGGATGATCAGAGAAAGAAGGGGAAGTGGAAACAAAGGGAAGTAAGCAGGAGATTAAACATAAGAGCGGGCTGGAAAAAGATGGATTGAGAAGGAGAACGATTGCCTCAATGACTCAAAATGAAGGGATGACACGTTGAAGTAGATGAATGAATGATTGAGGAGAGCAGGGGGAGAGAGGGCATAAGGAGAAATGGGGAAAAATCATAGAAAGGAGCAGACCCAAAATGGTCCTGCTGCAGTCTCGCTCAACATTTAATTTCCTGTCTTTTCCCTTGGCCTCCCACCCTGTTTTCTAACCAGGCCATGACAGCACCACATGCAGGCTTTGGGATGAGTTTGCACTGGGATTTAAATAGATAATGGCGGCCTAACGGTTGTTGGCTGATGAATTATTCACTGGAACCTCAAGACATTGTTGTGATGACATACGCCAACTCTCAGGTTTGCAATATTGATGTCATGGAAGATTCCTCCATTTTGGTTTATGCAACAACTCTGCTATGAAAATGGTGCTGGTTGGTTTTCATGTCTTTGTCTTATGAGTTGGTTCTTCAGGTGAAGAGATATGCTGTTAATAAAGGAGCTGATCACTGTGTAGCTGCCGTATGCATGCTGCGCCTCATACACCTATGAGAGCTGTGTGGTAATTAATACTGCCAGTTACTGACAGTCGCATGGAGATATGGAGACGAGGTTTTAAACAGCCACTAGGCTATTTAGTAAGAGGGAATGCAGTATGCAGGCTGGCGGACTGAGGCAGTGGAATATTTGATCTCCTTTGTTTTTTAATATATAAAAATTCTTGCCTTCTTTTTCCTTCTTTCAAGCGAACTGGGACTAGCTGTCACTTTGTTTTTCTTCACTGATTGTTTCTAAGTGTAAGCTTAGGGTATAGTATTTATCAATAGTTTGAATTAACTTTAGATGTGTTTAGATGAGTTAAAGTAATGGACAATAATATATGTGCACCTACAATATTCAATATACAGTGCATTGTATAGTTTGTTTGTACAATTCTTTTGCTGGTAGACCCAAACAACATTCGGTTGTGCTCCATATTGCACTGCTGTAGAATCAGTACACTGTTCCTTCTGACAGGCTTGTCATGGAGGGGGTGCAAGTTGTTGTCCATGATGTTCAAATTAATTTGGACATCATTCTGCACTCGCCCACCACCTCCAGTGGGTCTAGGTCTAATGATAGAGACTGCCTGCCTTGTTGGTTCAACACGTTGACTTCTCTGCCCACACAAAACAAGACTAGTGAAAAATGTTTTTTACATTTATTTAAGGGGGTTACATCAATATATATATATATATATATATATATTAATTTTAGTCTTACTAATACCCTGTGCATTATGCTAATTGAGCCTATAAATTGGGTCAATGATGCATTTCCACATTTATTAATGTTTTAGTTTACTTTCAGAATAAAGACATTCCTGATAATTTATTAACTTGTGAGGTCCAAGATGTTCAGGTCTATATTTTTCAGTCAAAAAGAAATTAAGATTTTTGAGGAAAACATTTTTCTCCATGTTGTGGATTTCAATGATACCCAATGGATTTAAGGTCAATGCAGCTTCAAAGGATCCTAGCTGGATAATAAAGGTCTTACCTAGCAAAATGATCTGTCATTTTTAAAATAAATAAATAAAATCAAGCATTTGTAATTACAAAAAATACAAAAAAATATTTTTTTAAGAAAATGATCAATTATTTTACTAAATAAACCCGTATTTCTCACTTGGGATCATGTATATCCCTTTGAAACTGCTCTGAAACTACAGTATAGACCTTCTCCATGTAGTGGACTTCAGTGGTAGCCAGTAGATTATTGGCTCCCACTGAAGTCCACTATATGGAGATAATCCTGGTTTTCCTCAAAAACTTTAATTTCTTTTTGACTGAAGAATGAAAGACTTGAACATATTTGGTGACATGGGGGTAAGTAAATGATCAGAAAACATTTATGTTGGAAGTGAACTAATCCTTTAACAGCAAAAATCTAGAAATGTTTTTCATATATACTGTACTTCTAACCAAATCAATTGTATATTTTCCGTTATTTGATAAAGGCATGGAAAAGCCAGCATGCATTTTTTTAGTTTGCTGTTAGGGCAAATGGAAAGCCTTAGAAAACTGTTGTAGTTACCACAATCACAATTTAATTTGGACCAAATCTGTTAGATTCAATTTTGATAAAAGCAAACTTTTGTTTGTGAATTGCCAATCAAAGTCTCCACCCTGAATTAAACATCAGATTATTATTATTATTTTTGATAGACTCCAAGACTATTGGCTGCTGGACTATGAAGCTCTGAAGACAGAAATGAAATGTCACCACATTTATCCAGAACAGCCAACAAGACTTTCCTTTCAGCAACCTGTCAGGGATGTGATTTTTCACAATTTACTCCTGCTTCAGACACTTTAGCTGCTAGGCAGCTTAACGGACAAAGCCAGGGATAGTTTCCACTTTTTTCCTCTCGATATGGCAGTTGTCAAGATGTTGAACCTACCATTAAACCAGAGAGATAAATGGATTCAAATAGCCGCCATTCTTTCTACTTCAAAGTAAAGTTTAGTATAGGGCTCAAGTTTACCTCTGTGACTTGTCTTTGACTTGATTTGATTGGTTGAACAACACTTACACAACCCTTCCATTTACAACAATGTATGCAGCAATGCCACCTGCAGTATCAGAGATTAACCAAGATTATGTTTATTACCTTCAGCCTCGGCAATGGCAAGAATGCTGAGGTCATATAAAAAGACACTATTAGTAACCGGCACCCACAGGCGTGTGGTCTGAAAACACAATAACCTGAAAACCAGCATGACCTTCTCCCCAGGGCGAGGGGCCTGTCAATCCCAATATGGGTAGCGGCAGCTCTGTTTACCAGCCAGCTGATTGAAGCTGAGGTCCTACATGAATAGCCAATGATGGAACTAATGGGACCTCACCTTCGGGAAGGTTGCACAAAGACACTAATTCAACCTGTCAAGAAGGCAAATAAGGAAGATAAGGGGTGTGCTCTGGAAACGGAAAGAGAGGGAAAACTTTGCCAGTTCGCTGCCCATTCTGAATTGGTAAAAAACAAGATTCTTGGCGCCTGTCCAACCACTCAAAGCTGTTTTCCTAATTCAGACGGAGAAGCAAACGCAGATAGAAGGTTTGCTTTGCTGTTCTATCTGTGGTTGCCAGACTTTCTAAGAAAAGGCCCCTGGGGCTACTTTCTTGTTGTTTTGTGAGCTTTTGGGCTTTTCTGTCAGATAGTTGAGAGTGAGAGTGAGGATAGGGGTATTAGGAGTGTGTGTGTGTGTGTGTGTGTGTGTGTGTGTGTTTGATTGCTGTTTGATTAGGATAGATGCTGAGTCACAGTGGGACAGCTTTCACAGGGGTGGTCTTTCGGTGACTGAACACCAGTAAGTAGCACAGTCCATGATTTCAAGTGATCTAACTGGAACGATTATGATGAGCTCTCAGTTGTAATGATCTCCCCATCTTACAATCACACACATTTTTCCTCACCGTCAAACACTCCACGTGATTGCAAGGGATATGTGTCCCTCACATTTGTGACATTCTCTGGAGGGTATTTCTCGAAGCCGAAATGTTTGTTGCTGTTCCATACAAATGCTTTAGACACTGAAGAACACCATTACTGTCACTTGTCAGGTTTATTCATTTTTTCCCATTTACTCACAGATACATAAGGTTGCCTGGTTCAGCCTCAGGTAATTGAGATAAAGTGTAAGAGAAAATCACAGATACGAAGTCACAAATGGATACATTTGGGAGAAACAAAGTCACAGTAATGAGGAACATAGTTGCATTTAGTGACATTGTGAGATATAGTCACAATTTATGTTATTTTCTACTCTGAGGTAGAAAAAGTCCTTCATACACACTTATCTTGAAAATACCCTATTGCCTACTTGCTCTCTATGTCGTTGAAATAAATGCTGCTTTTGTTAGGGACAAACTGTACTTGAATGAATTGAAAGTTATGTAAGCTATACATAAGATTTTGGTTTTAGGAAACACTTCAAATGTTGAGTTTTAAAATGTGGGTTTAAACTTTACCTATCTGACTTGAAGTAACCTTTACATCAGATTCACTTCATGAGAGCAGCCACTTTATTTTTCATTTTTATTTTCAAAGAGGCTAAAGCAGGTTAAGTGATGTGTTTAAGGGAGCAGAAGTTACACCTGCATATCTAGGTCAAACGTCTGCTGCCTTGACCTCCCTGTATGTCTCAGAGAAAAGCTTTTACAGTTCTTTTAAGAGCAAAGACCATTTTTGCTAAGAGTACCAAATTAAAACCATGGAAATGATAGCAGTCCATTTTGTCTGAGAAAACAACAACAAAAAAAACAAACAAATCAGCATGATTTGTTGAGAATCCAGCTTTCAATCACCGGAATAAATTACATTTTAAAATGCATTAAAATAAAATATTGTTTCACAAGACAGTATAATAATGTATTTTTGATCTGATTAATTCAGCTTTTTTTCAAATACTAAATACAAACTTGTGTATATATAACATGTATAACACATTTTTCTATTTTTTATTTCGTTAATTATATTATTAATAATATAAATATAAATGCAAATATTATTTATGAATTAATATCATTATAAATATCCTCTATGTAAATAAAAAATTTCACCCAAAAATGAAATACTGACATAGAAGATAATACATTGTTGAATAAATAGAAATAAATTGTTGTTGTTGTTTTTTATTTCTTTGTGCACAAAAAAATATTATTGTAGCTTTATAAAAAATTCAGTTGAACCCCTTTTGTCACATGGGCTATTTTAACAATTTTCTTACTACCTTCCTGGGTCCTAGTCATGGTAGTATCAGAGATCTCTTGGATTTTATCAAACATACATTCATTTGTGTTCAAAAGATGAGCAAAGATCTTACAGGATTGGAATGACATGAGGGTGTGTAATTAATGACAGCATTTCCATTTTTGGGTGAACTATCCCTTTAATATATGATGTTTGTCTTTAACTAAGACACCATGTAAATCATATGAAACTGAAACATTAATTTACTTTGACGGCTTATTTTGTAAGTTCACAGAATCCTTGAGTATTACAGCACCTTAAGGAAACAATGCCACAAGAGTCAACAACAATTATGGCTTCTGCTATGGCTTCCTCCCAGCGGTGGTGCTCTGCAGGCACACACTGCTTCTGGGGGAGTGACTCCATGCGACACAGCAAGACGCTGGGCCAGTGGAGCAGAGTTGTTTCGAGAAGGCAGAGTTAGCTTCGGAGCAGATCAAAGTAGGCAAGCTGGCAGGCACCAGGCAGCAAACAACCCCTCCTTTTCCCAGGCTCCTCTGTGACCGTGAATTACATTGACTAGCTGTATCACCCCGGGCATCGGGGCTCAGTGCATTAGCTGCAGCGCACAAGCAGGATCCCTGCCCCCATGACTCGGCCTAATGGAATATTTTCCATGCATGCACGCGTAAACCCACGCCAGCTTCAAACGCTGAGCATGCTTATAAACACACAAAAACTTGAATGTCCTCTTCCTGCCTCACTTGATTTTTTCTTAACTAGGGGTGTAAAATGCAGTGCTGCAATTGATCTGACAGCAAAACAGTGAAATCAATCCATTGATTATGTAATTTTAACAATCAGTCACGTTTACTAGCATGGACTAATGAAATGATGCATTATTTATTATGAAAAAATACATCATTTTATTACTTACAGTAATAAGGATCTTGTTGAAGTACATATATATATAAAATCAGCAAAAAAAACCAAAAACTGTTGCACCGATATTTTGGTGTTAGTTCCATGTAAAAATAAGGTATAAATAAATAAACGTAAATTCACTTCTAATAAAAATTCTAAACAAATTCAGCACCTTTCAGACTTCATTATGTCTCAGGTAACTAAAAAAAGAGATAACGCATCATAATAATCTGATTGGCATAGCTAATAAATGTTGCTATTCTTCACATACAAGTTTCCATGGAAACGGCATCCCCCCTACACAGCATACATATTTAACATACTAATAATTCTGAACCTTAATTAATAGTTATTATTGCACATAAGCAGTCTCAACTCACAGATCGCTAGCCTATATATTATTATATGCTCATTATATGCTTCTGCTTCATCCATTTCACTTTTACTCATTCTCTCCGGACCATTGAATCGCAACATTTCCAGATCCGCTTCACTCTTGTGCACATGCATCACCTCTGTGATGTAGTAAATTATGCTTGTGTTTTGACATTAACATCTTTATTTTGTAAAACGGCTTAGAAGGTGCTGTTTTAATCAAATTAAGTGTATATATGTATGCACGATGCAGTTATTACCTGCGGTTCACAGCATTGGCCGTTCATTAAAAAAAAGGATTTAAAAGCCTTCAGCCATCCTCCTGATCTCTGTGCTTGCATACTGATGGCAGCAGCAGGAGTAAGGGGCTTATGGGTGTCAGTCTGTAATACTGAAGCCTTACTGCTGAAGTGTGACGGGATATGTGAGCAGCACAGGTAAAGAGAGCTTCCAGGCTCCAGCCGTGCCTTTAGCTGTCCTTCCTTACTGCCCCCTTCCTACACATATCTGTGGCTGACAGGTGCCTCCGTGGCTCTCGTCCATCAGTGGCTGGTTTACCTCAAAGCCCTCCTACAGGTACACTGTAAACTGTAAATAAATTAGTATAATGCTCCTCACTATTGAAACAGAAATGTCTTCTTATTTTCCATTTTCTGCATTTTTACTTCTGCTGTAGCTTCTGTACTTACTCTTGCAACCCAGTATTGTTGTGCTGCAAATATTGTTGACTCTCGTATGATAAATTGCTTGTGAAGTTCCTCATTTGTAAGTCGCTTTGGAAAAAAAGCTCTTGTATTTTTACAGATTAACTGTAATATTGTGCTGCTTTGGCTCCCAGCATGCACTGTCATATTAAAAATAAACGTTTCAAAAGGGTGCTTTCACAGTGATGCCTTGAAAAAGCTTTCAGTGAAAAGTTCTCAATTTTGTATTTAACTGCTCTGCTTTTGTTTTCAATTTAATATTTTATACTATTAAGTAAATTATGTTTATATATTTTTGAATGAAATCATATAAAGGTGCATGGTTACATGCCACCATACATATAAACAATTACATTTCAAAGCAAATCTCACATTTTGTGATTGAAAATGAATGTCCTCCTGTTTGATCACTTGTTAAAAGCAGTGAAAAATTAAGGTCGTTTAACAAATGGGCTCTGCTCCATCCAGAAATATTACATTGAGTGCCTATTAAAATTTGGAACGTTAGAAATTACTATTAAAGATATCTTTAAAGTGTAAGCATACTGTCCTTTATAAGAGAATGGTTTTGGTATTTCATGAACATGCTACTGTACATCATGTACATCTGCAGAGTACCAGAAAGTGGGTTTGGTTTGTGGGTTTTGTTACATACTGTAAAGTGTATGTAAAAAATTCGGTCATCTATATTTCATTTTGCTTTGAGAGATTGTTTGCAGCAAGTGCAGAAAGCTGTCTGATCAAGCACTTCAATCTTGAAAACAAAGGAAAAACACTAGATATTGATTTGACTCTGAGACACTGTCAACAATCAAAACATGAAATGAAAAAGCATGTATAAATTGCCATGGTAAAAGCCAGTACTGTTTTCTTTGCATGCACTGTTACAGAAGTTCTGAATAAGAGACTGAAACATTTTGTATTTCAGTGATGTTGTCTGTGTTTCACAGATGAAGGTGGTAATCATTTGGCCTTCTTGCTAATAAGGGCATGAAACGATTCTTTTTATCCTCTTGCTTTTTCCTCGCTGCCATGTTAATGTTTTATCTTAATCCATCATAACCCCAGTCCAGCGAGACACAGAGAGGCATTCAGCAAGGAATTTCTTTTTTCGTTCTCTCTCTCTCTCTCTCTCTCTCTCACACACACACACACACACACACACACAATCATACACACACACACATTGGTTTTTGTTATTTATGGGGTCTCTCCAAAGGTGTAATGGTATTTATAATGTACAGACTGTATGTGGTATTTTCACACTGACCCTACACCTAAACCTACCCCTTACAGAAAACTACAGGCATTTTTAGATTTTCAAAAAAACCCACAATTTAGTATGTTTTTTAAGCCTTTTGAATTACAGGGACACTGAAAATGTCCTCATAAATCACCTCCATATTGTAATACCTATGTCATACCCATGTCATTATACAAATTTGTGTCTTCATAAACCAAATAAACATGCACACAAAGACAAACTAGGAGCATGACACTTGTAGCAACCCTGAGGAAGACAGGTGTTGACAAATCATTTTTCTCTAAGGATTGAATATATTGCAAAGGGAATTTGTACTGATACTGTACTGGAGGGTTAAAGGTCATTGTACAGAACATGCATACTTTAAGTATATATTATATATATTTCTAATTGATCTATTATGTAAATGCATTAAACTGATCAATAGTGCCAGAGCAGCACAACTGTTTGTAAAATTGATAATAATAATAAAAAAGAAATAATTCGCGAGCAGCTAATTAGCATATTATTATGATTTCTGAAGGATCATGTGGCTACTAAGGACTGAAGTAATGGCTGGTAAATTAGCTTTGCCATAACAGGAATAATTTATGTATTTAAACAATTTTAATATATAAAAATGCTGTTCTTTTGATCAAATAAATACAGCTTTGGTGGGCATAAGAGATTTAAAAATAAATAAATACAATTTATAAAAATCTTTCATCCTCAATATTGTTTGTTCAAAGCTATTTTGAAAACTAAATATGTGCTGCTAACAGACAATTTTTTTCTTTCACTTTATTCTTTTGTATAGTTTTCCATTGTGGACATACATCATGTTAAATAAAAAAGTTAAAGCGATATGTTGAATTTTTTTTAACATATTTTTGACATGTTTTGTTGTCAGGAGAAAAAATATATATATATATTTTTTTATAGTAGTCAGCTGATAAATGTGGATATTTGCGGAAATGTCAGCATTCTCAGCAAAGCTTGTAGTTTCAAATCAAATTGCGAGAATGTTACCTTAATATACTATCATTAATTAGATTAAAAATAATTATTTGGTTTAAAAGGGTTTAACGATCGCAATCGAGACAATCTCAATCTCCTTTTTCTTTTCATGTAATGACAGTTGGTAAATCCCTCTATTACCTGAGAGATATCCCTGGATATGGAGACCTGAAATATCACACCTGTCTCTATGACAGCTGTAGGCTCTGTAAACAGAAAAAAAGTGCAGGTCAGAATATCAGACTTTGAGGCACTTTCTGGCTGTCAGTCATTGTGTTTGCCCATAAGAAGCGGGATTGTGAGAGTGGGGTAGCTAAAGCAGATCATTCAAGGTTAACGCCACATGCAGTTTCATAAGCACTTGCATTAGTTTGTCATGCGAGAACACTGGATTTTGACAACACAGAAGCAACGTACAGCTTCTCTCTCTCCAACTGTCAACAGAAAGGCCGGATTTCAGAATAAGTGGCTAAATCTGGTAGAAGTGGCTTACCGCAACTTACTTTTTATCACCTTAGTGAACTGAAAAAGGCACCAATTATACAGAACGGCCCTTGCATTGCAATTATTATCTTTCCCATAATGACTGTCTTTGGGGCTGAGTTGAGATCACTGGTTTTCTATCATTGCCCTTCAAGTACAACCCGGCATGGTTTTAATGCACTTGCTGGTTTAAATTCAGTTTGGCGAAACAGGTCAGTTATAATTACGGCAGCGGAATTAGAATTGGCATTTCAATTTTGATGTAGCGTTGATGAAATCAGCTTCGCCCTTATGAGGGCAGGCTGCTCTCTCCATGGAGGTTATTATAGGTGATATGTTTATCTTGCTGGACCTAAAGCTAGTAAAATAAGGCCGCTGTAAGAGCTGGTTGAATATTATTGTGCTGTTGTAAGCAAAAAATACAGAATACCTTTTTGAAGTTTTAGAAATATAGTTCTCATGGTGTCGTTTTCATATTGCTGGAGTGTATTAATCATTTCAGTGCCTTTGATTTGAACTGCCTTTTGCGTAATGCTGTTCGAGAGGTTTGATGTTATTTAACATGGATAGGGGAAAAAAATCTCATTTTCCTCCGTACGAGGGCTTTGAGGGGGGATTGAAAGTAAACTCAATTAACTCTCCACTCGTGGTTTATTTTCTCGCCTCTCTTGCAGGGGATTTAACACGGAGGTCCGTGATTATGTGTCAACTGCAGCACAATGTCAAAGCTCAAGAAACTGCAAATAGAAATGTTTGAGCTGATAAATACGGACAGTAATCAGTGTGTTTTGCTGCCTTTGCTGCACACACACTTAAGTGTACTCATACTACAGCTTTGCCTTAATAGATATTGCGTTCTAATGGAGAGACCGATGCAGACATGTCAGGCTGTAGTTGTGGAGATTATTAGGAAGTTGAATGTCGAAAAGCATCAGACATGCAAACAAAGTAGGCAATGCATTGGTACTGTAGTGAGTGTGTTCACTTTTATCAACAGATCTCATTCAAGGTGAAATGGATACTAACCTCTCTATGTTATATGCTGCTATAATGAATTGAACAGTCAGGTAGCTGTTTATTCATTGTTGGCACTGCATTATGCATTTGGTACTAAGATCTCTTTGATATGGTGTCTTTGCTTGACCTTGGATCAGCTACAATCACAGGAGTTAAAGATTATCCTCCTCTTTCTCTCTCTGGTGTTAACCCAGATATACTGAACCTCATCCCCATTGCACCCTGCCAATGTACCAAGGATTTATTCATTTCAGCAGAGATCTGCAGATGCCCCTTCTTGATCCTTGCATTGACCCATTCAATTGGGCGGCGTCTTTCCCATACTGATTGACCAGCAGGCAAAGACACAAGTTCTATCTGTCTGTCTATTTTTTGGCCTTTTTTCGACTTAGTATGGTATTGAAATTCAAACTGCCTGAATACGCCTTTGAAACTCTGTGTCCTCTGTTATCATCTGCCTGCGGTACCCTGCAGGCCCTCTCAATCACGGCCAAAGCATTAATCTTTTCAACTGAGCAGAATCCCCATATCCAATGATTCTGCCCAAATTACTATATCCTGAAACGCCACATGCTGTCCAACCTTCAAGTGGGTGTCAGAGATGATTACAGTATCAGATGTGCATCATCGTGCATGAATAATAACACCTGTAATCCATGAGATGGCCTTTCACTTTCATAACCACAGTAAACAAACAAGAAGTAGGCTGCTAAGTAATCCCTTCACTCTTAGCCTCAGCTCGTAGCTCTAGCATACAGCATGACCTGATTGTAAATGCAGCGAGAACATGCTGAGTGAAAAGAAAACAGAGGGAAGAAAACATTTTTTAAAAAATTATGAAGATGTTAAACAGAATACACTAGTATGACGTCAACCCCAGTTAAGAGTTGTAAATTATTTACAGCCTCAGAGGTATACATGGGATTGCATGGGATCAGTTCTACTGAAATGCATTAGTCTTTGTTTGTGAACATACCTGTATGTCCTACAAATGAGGAAATTGAGGAAATTAGAATTATAGTTACATATCGGGATGAATTTATATTTTATGTGTATTTTTGTACAACCCAATTTGTACGATTTCTTGCTATTTCACCATCTCATATCAGTCATTACTCACTCAGTGTTGTAAAGTTGTAACCTCTTGTACGTTTTTGGCTGCTGTATTTTCAGTATTTCTGTGCCAAAACCTGGTAAAGTGTTTTTTTTTTTTTATACAATATTAAAAAAAATGTGATGTAATGACCTCGTTTATGTAGAAGAAGTTTTTAAAAATAACATTAATGAAGGCAAGAATGAGTCCCTTGTGAACATCCTTTAACGCATCTATTATTATCTACAAATCTGTCTAGCCTGCAAGGAAAGCATTTATGTGTGTTTGCAGTGTAGATAGTACTGCACTAGTGTGGTTGCATTTCATTTAGTGTAAATTGAGTGTAAGCACCATTTGTCAGCACAAACTTATTTGTCTTTGTTTATCTTCCCTCGTGAAAAAGAAGTGTTGTATTGAACATGCGCTTGTGATGTTCTTAAAATTGTTTACTTATAACTGTACCTTCAAAAATAAATTAAACTCCACTTAAGTGTCCTTGAAGAGAGCAGAGTGCACTTTCATGTATCTTAACTCTTTCCCCGTCAGCATTTTTTAACAAGTTGCCAGCCTCCTTCACCTAAATTTAACGGCTTTCAGAATATTTATTTATACATATATGAACTTATTGAACATCAAAACAAAGAACTGAGCCTTTGCTTTTAAAAAACAACCATTTTATTCTTGTTCTTGTTTTATCACCATGTGAATGCAGAAATACAACATTTTGGACAAAAAACTGTGGACATAGAGTCAATATTGCCTTTCTAGTGGAAGGTTTGGTCATGATGGATACTCCAGCATAACCAACCGGTGAGTGAGAAGAGAGAGAACTAGAAAGGACAGAGAGACATTTAGGCAGGCAGAAGTTAGCAGATGAATCTCAAAGCCAGAGCAGAGTAATGGATGACTCAGTTGGTCGCCATGGCAACCCCATTAAGACCAGTCCCCAATGCAATTTCAACCGCTTAGGGTTTGGGGCTTAAAGGCCGAGGTACGGTAAACAATAGGTATAAACAACAATCACATGCAAACTCTTAAGAAGACAAAAGGAGCCTAAACAATGAGTACATGCACCTTATTATAGATGAAATTAAGCATTGTGTGGCCAGGAGGTGACGACAAGGCTGAACGATAGGAGCAGAGGTATCTAATTAAAACATGCAAATGGCCCACACAAGCAAAACTCGGTGTACCTCCACAGTGGTACACTGCAGCAGAGATCAATATTAGTAAGAAGGCTAAGCTGCAGACCAATTAGAATTGGAATTAAAATGGAGTGGAGAGAAGCAGGTTAATACAGAAGCTTGGCTCGTTGCACGGCTGTTACGGGGTGGAAACCTTGAATGGTGGGAGGGAGTCCAACAGGAACAGACAAACAGCAGTGTTAAGGAACAATTAAGTGGAAAAAGAACATTAGCTTCCCAAGAGCCACTTTTAGTTTCATCTACAAGGACTTGTCTGTAGACAGATGTCGCTGTATCACTGAACGCTGTTTTCTGTGGAGTTAAGTGTATTTGTCTGTCTTCGTATCATTGCATGTTTTCAGTGCAGTTACACACTGATGCACTTTGTGCTGTTGCTGATCAGGCTTCCCAGTCGTGTTGAAGGTATAATGTTGATCTGCTGCTCCATTTTTTCCCGAGAGGCCATAACGCTGGATTTGTGCTGAATTGGACGAGGCTTTAAAGGCTCAATTCTTCTGCTTGATTAGTCTTCAATCATTCGTTCACTCTGACTGTCTGGTTGCTTCAAGTCTTCTGTATCTTATATATTTATTTACTCTTATGTCAATCTAACTGTTTGACCTTTTTTCTTGCATAGAACACAAAAGAACAAACAAGAGAAAAAAATTTCTGACTGATTTTATTGGCATTACTTTTAAAATAAAGATGCACTACAATCCATTGACAACCGTATTGTTCTTTACCGGTGTGAATATCGAAATGTCTCGTTCACACAGCAGGTTTCAGTTGTTTAAAATTCTGTCTGTATGAACGTGCAACAGGAGTAGGCCATATTCCTTACCAGTTAATATAGCGTCAGTGAACGAAGTAATATCAAAGATGGCGATATCAAATAGTTACCAGAAACATTCATGACAACACATAGTGTATGATAGACGTGCAGGTGGAGCGCTTTCTCTCACATTGTATGATGTGATAGACAAGTTGTGCAGTCATGTTCCATTCACACAGCTAGTGTGTTCCGAGAATGCGGTTGTGAAATAACCAAACTGTGTGTATTACTGACTCAAATACAGGATTGACAGCCGCATTCTACCACTGTGTGTACGTAGTCCTTGGGCTAGTGAGTTGTTCTAGACAACATTGCATTGTATCATTGGAATTTGTTTTTTTTTAAATACCTTAAACCTGATTGCTTAAAGCAGTCTGTTGCTTTATGTCCCTTAATCAAAGTATGATAAAGAACACAGTGAGCATATTGATAGTTCACCCAAAAATGAAAATTCTGTGATTAATTACTCACCCTCATGGCATTCCAAACCCAGAAGACCTTCATTCATCTTTGGAACCCAAATTAAGATATTTTTGGTGAAATCTGAGAGTTTTTAAGTCATTTGGAATAATTCTCAGATACTGTATAAACCCAGTTGTTTACTTTAAGCAACTAAATAACCATACTTAGCTTAGTTATTCTTTTATAATACAGTATATTTCATGAAATATATTGCGTTACATTCAGTTATTAAATGTTATTTGAGCTATGTCCTTTGCCTCCAGGATGGAATGCAAATGGAGTGGCATCAGTTGGTGGGTAATAACGCCATTACCACTAATTGCAGTGTTTCCAGCAATACACATATTGCTGAACATCGGCTGAAACAACACTTCCGTCACCAGTCAGGAGCTCAGAGGAATGGATACGTCTGTATTCTCCAGCACTGGGACCCGTGTTAACCCCACAGCCTTCTGCACTAGAATCCATTTCCAGATGAATGAGACCGGATATTGAACTGTCAATCAAATGGTTTTCTGTCATTCAGTACAGAAACTGTCAAGTTTCTTCATTATGGATATCATTGTGTCTCTTCTACCTTTTGGATAAAGACCGAAAAGAGATGTTTGAAGTAAAGACATTTTTTTAGGTGAACTGTGTAGTTTCTGCATTGCCAAAAAAAACAAAAAAAACATTCCAATCCAAACTAATTAGACCAAATTAATCAATGTTGCCGTTTGGAAAATAAAATAGCAAATGGTCTGTAGTACTATTCAAAGGCTTGAATTCAGTAAGATTTTTTTTTTGTGTGTGTGTGTGTGCGTGAAATGTTATTATAATTTAAAAGAACTGCTTTCTATTGTACTATTTTTTTAATTATTATATATTTATTTATTTTATATTTATTCTTGTTATGACAGAGCTAAATTATTTCAGTCTTGAATGTCACATGGCTCTTCAGAAATATGTATGTATATATAATATGTATATAATAGGCTGATTTGGTGCTCAAAAGACACTTCATATGTAACATGAATGTATTTATTTTTTCTTTTGATTGATTTCATGCATTTTTATATTCAAACATTTAGTGCTCAATATAAGTAATAATCTTTCAAAAAATCCTATTGACCCCAAACGTTTTAACAGTAGTGTATCTATTCTCATTTGCACATTAACTGAATCCGTTTTAAAAGAAGCATTGTGTCTCAGATGGTATTAGTTTTGCAAACGTAAATTAACTTATTACCAAACATAATTAAGTGTACGCACAGGTGGTTAGAATGAACACAGGTGTTGGAATGAATTTATCTGAGGCAACTTTGTTATGGATTGAGTATTCTTTTGTATGCATTCTTTTTTCACTTTTGATTTAACGTGTATGTTAGTTTGCATGTATAATCACGGGGGACATCTCCGGCAGCATGTGGTATTCATGACCTTTCTATGGAAAGAGCTAATTATGCAATACGTTAGCATCAGTTTTTTCTCAATGTGTAAGCAAGTGACATTTTTTTATTCATTTATCTCATTGTGGTGGCTTTTTTGTAGTGTGAATTCACAAACCCGTTGTTTGTGTTATTTAGTACTTCAGCACAAAAACCTACAACTTATTCATTAAGTACCCACAATCCAGTTTAACCACATGCTAAATGCATTCAAAATGCACTTACATAGGTACAGTATAAACAATTAATTTTTAGTATGAACACACCTTTTATGTAAATTAGGACTATTATGGATTCCAGTGGAATTCTTTAGTGAATTATGCACTCTCAGAAATAAAGTTAGAAAAGCTGTCACAGTACATTTTCAAAAGGTGCATGTTTGTACCTAAAAAGGGTGCATTTTGGTACCTCAAAGGTACCTAAAGTGTACAAATTTGTCCGTTTATTTCTGAGAGCATCCAGTAAAACCGAACAGGTGGTTCTTGCCATTCAAAACAAATACATAAAAGATGTCAAATTTACAAAACAAGAAAAAAGTAAAAGCATAGATGAACTGTTCTGTATGTAAAATGCCCCTTTAAGTGGAATGGAAATGATCAGTTACAGCAGTTGTCATTGTTTCAGAAGTTCGAACAGCTTTTGTTTTGTATCGAGCAAATCATTGGAGGTTGTTTGCAGTTTTCACTGCAGGGGTCTTTGCTCTAAGTCAGGCTGTAGCAACAGTAAAATCATTATATTTCAGCATCTATTTTATGCATTAGTGATCTGGTACCACAGCTTGCGTGTTATGTTTTAGGCTACCATCATTTGCCATATAAAACCAGCATAGTGAAATAAATGTACTATTGAAGAAATGAGATGCGGTACATCAGCTTTGTTGATTAATAGTATTTATTATATAGATGCAGAGATTGTATTAACAATAGGACATTAATGCATTAAAACAGCATACTAGCTGTAAATTAAACAAACTATACAGTGCTGTTCAGTTGGCTTTTTGAAGCCAGCAAGCATATGGAATAGAGAGAGACAGAGTGCGGGGTTAAGAAATATTATGCTTGACAGCTTTGTTTTGGTGGGATTTATGGGTAATTCTTTGTGAATTTAAATGCTGTATAAACCCTGCCAGCCTTTTCAAAATGCACAAAGACACAAGCGTCTGGTAATGGATGCTTTCGCTACATTTAATGAAACCTTAATGCATTCTGACATAGAGCTATCTTCATTGTTTGTTTTACTTTAAAGAGAAAGCTAAGCTTCTGTGTTTTGTATGCGTTCATTTTGTGGTAGTTATTGTTTATGCAGACGGTGATGGGAAAATGAACTCATTGGACTTTCACTAAGCGCTTTATGTTAGTGGGCGTGTGCAGTAACTGCAGATTCTTTTTTCTGTGTGTGTAAAGATACACTTCATTGAATAGCTATTAGGAGAGAGGTCTCATTAGTGTGAGTATGGTTTATTCAATAGAGAGCAGGGCATTGTGTAGCTTTTACACTTTAATTACCACCAGTTACTGCTTGAAATGCTTACAGGAGATGCAAAACTCAAATACACAAGAAAAGACATTGTGTTGAAGTGTTGAAAAACTGTGTTTATTGTTAATATCATTCTAATATGGGATTAAGGATTTAGAACGATTAAATAAACTTTAATTGTATTGCTTGTTATATAAGAGCTGAATTGGGTTTGCAATTATAATAGTGTTAATTTTAAGTGAACGGATACATATATTGGTGGCAACGCTTTTGTCCAAGTGCACAGGGGCCAGGGATTCAGCCATTTCTAGAGCTGCTTCATTGTCAGAATCATGCCAGAGAAACATTTGTTCTCTATAAATTCCCAGAATCCACCATAAAAACGTCTAGTTTACGAACGTAACCCACGTTCCCTGAAAGAGGGAATGGAGACGTTACATATGGGAACTCGCCGGAGAGACCAGATTGCCTTTTAGCTCTTTACTAAAGGCCAATAAACATTGGCATGCACTGATTGCGCTCAGGTGCACCTCATCACTGCGTGATTATAAGAGGGCACGAGTACAGTGCACCTGCAGGTTTTCGCTGAAGAGCCAAGCCGGCATCAGCACAACCTCAGAGTCATGGCAGGAGAAAGTGTAACGTCTCAATTCCCTCTTTCAAGGAACGTGGGTTACATTTGTAGCCTAGACGTTACCCTTTCGGTCAAATCACTTTCGACGTTACGTATGGGAACACCCATGGAAAAGGCCACGACTCTGGGGCCGCGTTACGCAGAGACCCCCCGCTGACAGGTGAGATCTACTTTTCAAGTTCGTCAGCAGAGGATCTGCACGTAACCTTCCCAACCCTCTGTGGCCCAAGGAGGGGGCACACAGAGTTTCTTCAGTGGTGCTGAAGCAGGTGGTTGAGGGCAAGCACATGAGTTAACACACAGTTCTAGCATGTGGAATAAGGAAATACAATATATCGATACAATTATGGATATAATTTAAGAGAAACACAGCATTCTGGGTGATTGTGGAATTATTGAGATTTGTTGCCACACCTACTGGGCGAAGGAGACCCAGAGGAAGCACGGCCGGAGCTACTCCGCTCTAGATCCGACTGCAGGGCAGGGAGGACTCAGGTTACGCACAGTTAAGGGAACACTGAGAGAAAATAGCACACGGATCCTGTAGGAGTGGCGCAGCAAGCCGGCACCAGCCGGTCCTCTCGCTCACCTGCTGTCCTCCTGAGGATGCGAGAAGACACAGCCTCTACGCAGAGGTCTTTTTCTGTAAAACCTAGCGAAGTTAACCGTGTCGCCCAGCCTGCAGCTCTAAACTATGCTAAGAGGCGCCGTGGGCCTGTCGTATAGAACAAAGCAGCACTCTCTGAGTGAGCTCCCAGTCCTAAGGCAAGGCTTCCCTGGTATAAAGGCAATGGCTTTCACCACCCAATGAACCAACCTTTGTTTGGAGACAGCATTCCCTTTCTGCTGTCTGCAGTAGCACAATCCGAGCTGCTGGAGTGTTCTGACGCTCCGAGTGCGGTCAGTGTAGCGGCGCTTTCTCAAAGCGCGTACAGGACAAGCAACTCAAGGCTGGGTCTGCCTCCTCCCGGGGCAGAGCTTGCGGGTTACTACCTAATCGCGAAGACACAGTAGGAACACTGGGCACAAGCTGGCCGGGTTCTCAGTCGGACCAAGCTCAAGGCACTCTATGCAATTTGTGGGTCTCCTATCCTCCTTAGTAGAGACCAGCGCACTGAAAGGCGCTGTCCTTCAGCACCAGATTTTTTTTTTCACAGGAGCAGATGGCGGGCGAGTTGTGACATGGAGCGTAGTATTTTTTTATGTACGCGATTACCACTGTGTTGTCTGTCCGGACTGGCCTGTGCTTGCACGGCTAACAACTCGAGGCATTTTTATGTAATATGCCAAATCAGCTGGACGTCTGGCTGCTTGCCCGTTGTATACAGCCCCCCGGCCCGTGGACAAGGCACCCGTGTCCTTGACTACGACCTGCCTGGGCATGGCCAATAGATGGCTACACTGTGGGAAAATGCCAGTCCGGAGTGTGCCATGGTGCTGCCCATCTAAGGACCAGATCGTGTAACCAATGCTGAGCGGTCTCATATGAATCAGCCCAGTGGCATGTTTGCATGTGGCCGAGCTGTCATAGGCCCCAGGAGCCTCTTTTTAGAGGGACCGCTGTCTTGTGCCTGACATATCTAGGCAGTTCAGCGTGGACTGCGCGCTCGGTGCAAGGCGGGCAGAGCAATCGAGTCCAGCTCCATACCGAGAAAAAGATATCCTCTCCTCCCTTTTATTTTTTGGGGAGTAAAGTCCAATGACTCAATGACGGGCCGCCGGTTGGGCATCTGCGGGGGTCGGAGCAGGATTTCTGGGTGCCGCAATGGAGCAGACGGCGGTTGTGCCCTGGGGGCCGGCTGGCCGGCTGAGGCATCGCCTCGGTCTGCTGCAGAACTGTGGAGAACTCCTGGGCTAAGTTCTCGACAGTGTCGCCGAGTAGGCCGGCCTGGAAGATGGGGTCATGGAGAAAGCGAGCTCTCTCGGTGTCCCGCACCTGCGTTAGATTCAGCCACTGAAGTCGCTCCTGGACCATCGTGGTAGACATCACCTGACCAAGGGCACGCACTGCGACCTTCATCGCTCGGAGAGTGAGGTCAGTCACAGTTCGGAGTTCCTGCATAGCTCACTGGTCCGGCCCACTCTCGTGCAGGAGCTGCAACACCTTAGTCTGGTAGACCTGGAGTGTTGCGAGCGCATGCACGGTGGTGGCAGCCTGCCCGGTGGCGATTGTCTACTATTGGCGAGAGTGGATGATAGCCTACACGCCTCAGACGGGAGATGCAGACGCTCACCACAGGCGGAGGCACTGCGCGGGCATAAGTGCACCGCCACAGCGTGCTCCACCTGAGGGGTCACCGCATATCCCCTGGCTGCACCGCCATCAAGAGTGGCCCATATAAAACGCTGTCAGACAAGAGAGCAGGAGCAATCTGGTCTCTCTGGTGAGTTCCCATATGTAACGTCGAAGTGATTCGACTGAAAGGGTAACTGAGCATTAGCTGCTGGCTATTTTGCCAGAAATGTTGGCAAGAGACGGAAGTGTAAATATGTGTAGACAAAACCTTTTAAAATATGTTTTGTTTGTAGTTTTTGATTTAATATACAAAAGAAAAGAACTTAAGGAGTTAGTGTTGATAGAAAAATAATTTAATAATTTAATTAATTTTTTTATTTGTTCATTTTTGCTTTGCTTTATTGTGTCTGAATGCCATTATTTATGTGCAGAATCTGTTTCGCTTAAAAAAATCACTTTCATAATGGCGTTGTGCTTTTTAAAAGTTAAAAATGCACAAAACTACATTATACAGCGATTCTGTATAAAGTGTCAGATTGTGCCCAAACTCATATTTATTCTTAAGATATATAAGATATAAGATAATTTATCATAGTGAATGATTTCTGAATCTAAATTGCAACAGCACTGTTATTGAACTGAACTGAATCAACATTGAACAATGAGTCAGAATGAGTAATGCCTTTGTGAGTAACGTGAATTGAACTCATGAACTTTAAGCAGTTATAGAACTGAACTGATTTAGCACTGAACTGACTGGAGCTGAATAATGATACTATTAAGACAACAAAGCTGCTTTAAAGTGCAACTATTATGCCATTTTAAAGGTTGCTAATATTGTTTTATGAGTCTCTTAAAACAGGTTTACATGTATGCAAGGTCAAAAAACAAAAATAGATTTTATTTTAGTCCGTTTCTAAATGATTCGTGAACAACTCGTGTGAAGCAGTTGGAAGAATCAGTCAGTCTGTCTAAAAACACCTCCTTTCCATGAGCCCTCGCTGCTGTGATTGGTCAGATGGCGCAGTCTTTTATGGTCTACTGCCGTCTTTCTGACACTACTAGGGATGCTTTTAGAGAGCATACATCAACTAGTTAGCAAGGACTACAGTGGAAAGTGGTCGTATTTTGCTTTTGTTAGTGAAACGGGCACACCTCTACGTTGTGAACTTCAACATCGTATAATGCATAACACTCTGTTAAACATTGTTTATTATTACTGAAACTAATGAGACAGACATATAGTCAAGCTGCATCAATCACAATGTTTAGACTACATTAGCCCCACAGCTGAACAACAGAACTACAGAAACGTAAGTTAGCCGGTTACCAAGAAATGTGCAGGGTTGTTACACAACATAACGTACACAAATACGTATTGTGAACGATTGCTAGAAAATACAATAATTAATTATTAATCATACTTACAGGTAGATGTTCAGAGGAGCAAGCCGGTCCAAATAAACTGGGCACTGATCCATCTTTTAAGACCAAGTGTTTGGTCAATATTGTGTTATACTCCAAGATTGGAAAAGCAGTCATCAGTAAAATGAGGCGAACACAACAAGAGATTATACTGCTGAGGTGTTGTTGAAATAATGAATTTTAACCATTCATTCTTTGTAGATTCATCTTTCAGAAGGTCATATAAAACAAATGACCTCTCACAGGATACAGAGTCTTCTTGACATGTAATCCACACGAAAATTGTACTATTTGGGGGAGGGGCAAATTGTTCGCGACACAGAATGTGGGCGGACATTATGCAAATATGTTACTTAGTGGCGTGGATCCATAACAGAAAAAGAATCGAATTGCTGACGACTTGTTTAGGCGAATGTGAGCCGATTGTTTTTTTTTGATAGACAATAACTTTATTTATTGTGCACTGTCGGCGTAACAACTTTGAAATGGCATAATAGGGGCAGAATTTGTCTCCTAAATTATGTTTTTGTGTGTGTGTGTTGATAACTGCCAATCTGCATTGAAACAATTCTGTATTTCATAAAGCGATATATAAGTAAATGTGACTTGACAGGACTGGAGAACAAAGTAGCGAAATGTAGGTAAGAAATTGAGATGTAAGTAAGAAATTAAGTTGGAATTGTGAGATATAAAGTTGCAATGAAGCAGTGTTGCAATTGTGAGATATAAAGAATTACATTTTTGGCTCTGTGGTTCATTCCAATGGAAGCCCTTTCCTCCTCGTCTAAGAAGAAGAACCATTGAAGAAACACTTCTCCATACACTGAGATTCATACGCACACAATCTCCCATCATAATGAGCCTGCTGAGAATGCTATTTCTTGTGTCAGAATGGAGCGAGGTGGGACCGTAGATGAACAGAATCGTGCTGACTGCTGATTTCGCTGCATTGGTTCTGCTGTGGGATAGGTTATCTGGTGTCTGTGAAGCTCTTTCCCTCTTTAATCCACATATCATTGCCCCTGGGTCTTTTGCACACTGTGTGTGAAAAGACAGGAGAGGGGACAATGCATCACAAACACAGAATGAAAAGGCAGTTTCTCTCAGGTGCCCCAGTTCACCTCACCAAACCTCTGTCACAGCTCCGGCCAGGAGTATCGCGCTTGCAGGCAGCTGGGGCACTTAATGCCTTGATTATACAGAGAGTAGCTTACTGTATATGTTGCCTTAGCAGGCTATCCCTGAACATAGCCATCGTTAAAAGAGGAGATGAGAAGCGAGTATAAGTTATATATATAATTTAAAACGTGGATATGACATAGCTGCTCATGGCCAAGATCCATTATAAAACAAGAAGAGACAGCATGTGAAAAATTGATGTCGCCTGTATTAGTGGAAGAGGAGAAAGTAGCCTATGGGGGGGTAAGTTATGTCATATATATGACATAATATATTTAGTTTAATTTAATTTAACTCGATTTCCGGCTGTCAGCTTAAATTAGTATAAAACTAACCTATTTTTTTAAATTAAACAAGTTAATTTGTTTAATTGTTTTAAGATTTTTTTTTTTTTTTAGTTAATTGTTTTTATAAATGCTGGGGGAAAAAAAGGGGGGTAATCTCAAAAATCTTTTTTTAGCATGTTATGTTTTCCCCCAGTTTCACAGACAAGGCTTAAGCTAGTCCCAGACTAAATTGCATGTTTTAGCTGTTTTAGATGAAAATATCTTGTTCTGACATATCTTAAATCATGTCCATGTCATTGTTCTGTGTTAAGATGCACACCTGTAATATTTTCTTATAAGGCATTTTTGTAAAAGTTGCTTAAATATCTTAATTTAACTACTGCCTAGTCCTGGCTTTAGTGAAACCGGGAATCCAGTTTGACTAAAATTAACTGAAATGCACATGAAAATACATGTTTTTTGAAAATTGTATCTGTTTTATCTGAGTTATCTGTTTATGCACACACACATATGTAGTCTCCAGACAGTGATGATAGTTTAAAATAAATTTGTTGGATTCCCATAAAGTCACATTTAAATTATTACGTGACAAACACACTATAGCATTTGCCAATCTTTCTTTCAGTTAGAGAAAAAAAAATCCTGCTAACAAATCCAGCAAGATCAGCCATGTCATTATGTCAATGCACTAATATTGAGAAATATTAAATGATTCTACTGAGGATTTTCCTCTAGTATCAGACCAGTAATAATGGCCCCTATAGCTGCACCAATGAGATCTTGCTTACTGTAGTGTGACATTTAGTGTTTCTCCAAGACTTTATGTGTAGGTTTGTGTGTTGGAATGTGTTCATGTGCTTGTTTTGATTGTGTGTGGCATTACTAGCTTTTGCACCCCCATTGTCCAATTAAAGTGGAAGCATCAGTGAGTTTAGCTGAAGGAGGAGGGGGGAGTGCAGGCCTGCTTCAGTCCGGCCTTATTACCGCATAGCTTTGCAAGCATGCGTCCCCCAGGGGGCCTGTCTCTCCCAGCATCCCACCGACACCATGCCTTCATTAACTCCTATACATATTGCGACGTCTTGCCAAACATCTCCAAAACAACTGGATAATTCTGTACCTCCTCAGCAAAAAAGACATCATTTAAATGTCAAGGAAGAGAAAAACAATAGCAAGTCATTAGACCAGCAGTTTTGAGTTTAACCATGCCGATCAAGTCTCTCTTTTCTGGATTCTAGTTTTTAGGAAAGGCAGTTGTTTTGACTTTGATGTAATACCATAGCTTAAACAAATTCTGTAACTTTGAAGATTTGATGCATTTATATTATTGTGTAAAAGTCTGGTGTCAGTAAGATTATAGTGAACGATTTGCTTATTAGCAAACCTATTAATAAGATATGTTTATTTGTACTTAAATTAGTACTTATATATCCCTAATCCTAACCAATACATACATTTAACAACCACCTTACTAACTTTATATAAGCAGCAAATTAGTAGTTTATTGATTCAAAAGTTGTAGTTAATGGTTTGTTAATAGTAAGAACTGGGTATTAAAATAAAGTGTGACCAACATTTATAGGGCCAGTTTTACTAAAAAGAGCGATAGAGTGTCATAGAGCGATTCTAAACAGCGCATATGGGAAGGGAAATTTCTGCAGGTGATGTACTAACAATGTGCAAATTAATGAACACAGACTCAGCATCTCATTTACATATTGACCAATGCAATATATCAAGCGCAGTGCAAATTAGCATAGAACAATGAATTAAAGAAGCCAATTTTTATTTTGATGGTCCCTTTTGAACAGTGTGGTCCCTTTTGAACTCTTTATTGTGATGGTCTCCTAACAGACTATGAGTAACTTTGCAAGTACGTGTCAACTTATCCTAACCCAAACATTCTACTTATATTTATGTAAGTAGATATGTGGGTGCAATATTACTTGATTATGATTGCAAGTGCACTATAGTTTAAAACTTTCTTTTTTGACATTAGATAACTAATTAAATAATTAATAAAGCGCAAAAGTTAGGAAAATGCCTTGCATGATTCATTTGAATACTCTCCTCCCATAACTGTTGCCTCTGAAAACTTCTACAAATGCATATTCAGTAAGGTCAGGCACAAAAGTAACTGTGTCCACACCTTTTCAGCGCTAATTCATCACTGCGTGTAAAACCTTTAGTATAAAACTATTTAAATGCCAAAAGACACTTGCACAGAGGCTATTAGTAATGTTTCTTAATTTTTTAGAAGCCTCTTGTACTTGAGTTTATTCTGAGTTGCTGGTCTTTATTGATTTGTTTTATTGGTTTGTTTATTTCTCAGTCTGCAGCTGCCAGATAAACCAGCTGAAAAAAACAGCTTTTTCCAGACTGGGAGACCAGCTTATAAACCTGCTTAAACCATCAAACCAGCTTAGTCTGACTTAAGCAATTTTTTATTTACTTATTTTTTAGCAGGGCAGCTAGCAAATCCTAGTCGGCTTCAGTATGGTCCATCAGGCATAAATGTGTCATTGCTTTCATTGAGAGATGAAATGCTCCCACATCCCCTTTTCCAACTTCTCTGGCAGCTCTTGAGTCCAGCTTTCCATTATGCAAACAGACTCAGAGTGATTGACAGCTGGCGTGTCTCCATGGCTCCCATATCCCAGCCCTGATGGAAAACCAGCGTACTGCTATTCATCTGAACTTTGTATAAAGGATTGTTTCTATATGTTATTTGATGATCTGTACATGTATCGGATAAACCCTGACAAGATGCGTCTTAAGATTAAGATGCGTTAAGTGCTTTGAGTTCATTCCTGACTTGAATAACAACAGTCTGAGAAGGCATGCAGCAGTGTCACACTCAATTTGATAAGCAATTAAGTGCTGCCAATATTCAAGTAAATGTTCAGGCATAAAATTGAAATGTGGCAGTCATTACCACAGTTTACTTTTTAAAATACTAATTTACAAGATAGATTCAAAATTTTTAAAAGACTAAATTACAAGAAAGAAGAAAATTCGATAGTACCACAATATATCCCATGCAGAGGCTTATAATAATATAAAATATAAAACATAATCATAAAATATAAAAAGACATAAAGATAAAAAAGACGCATTTATGTTTTTATAGCTTTATACTTTTTCCATGGTTGATAAAATATATATTTAGTCTTCCATTTACAGACTTTCTAAATATTTTAAATACAACTGTTAAAAACTGACTGTCCCAGTTATTTATATATTTTATATTGATATTTTATTTCAATGCTGTTATAATATATATAAATATATATTATAATATATATATATAATATATATAAATTCATATTTTAGATAGATAGATAGATACATATTTATACATATTAGATACATATCCATAGATACATATAGATAGATATGATTACAGACCAGTCTTTTGAAAGCAGCATGAAAAATAACCCCCGGAGTGTAACAAAGAATAACAAAACTAAGATAAATAAGTGAAGATAAGAGGAAAAGAAGTTGCATGAAGTGCAGCCATAAAAACTAGTGTAGTCGATCTCACAAGCATATATATTTAAAATGGTTCACTCTGTTGAAACGAGTGCTTTCCTCTCTTCATAGAAACAGATTGAATTTGCATGGCTCCAGTGCCATGGGAGAGAAGAATTGCAGGCTCGGTGTAGATTTAAGCTGTTAACATTAAGAGCTCTGTCTTCTGAACACATTGTGCAAGCAATTCTGTCGTCCATCAGAGCCACTGAAAGTTGCATTTACATCAAGCAGAGTCCTGGTGGAAGGCTGTAAATGGAAGTGTTTTTCCCTAGACACTGCATCCTACAATCCCAGCGTAACTTGGCAGGAAGTGACATTCCCTCAGCCCAGGTCTACTACAGTATGAATAATGCTTCATTCTGATGCAGGCTTTTAGTGTATTGTCCAGTACAGTATACTGCAAAATATATCACAGTGTATTTATATTTTTGCACCTTTTATTACTATTTATTAAAATGTTATTAATTATCTAATTAGGGTGCAGTGTGTACATTTTATTGTCATCTAGCTGTTGAGATTGTGACTTGCAACCAACGGCTCGTTCCCCAGCTCACCCTTCCCTTTATAGAAGCTATGGTGGCCGATACATGATTAACATGTTGTAGTCTGAGACAGCTGCATTAGACAGTAATGGGGTTTCTTTACAAAGGTAATTTAATAAATTATATCACAAAAATTATTTAATAAATCAATAAATTGCTTCTATGTAAGGGGACCCGTGGTGTATGTTGATATAAATAGCTCATTCTAAGTTAATAAAAACATAATGGTTCACTGTGTAAGGTCTTTGTACACCTCTAAAAACATAGTTACATATATTATATTGCATTTCTGTCAATATGCCCTCCTAAATATTGCACACTGCACCTTTAACTAACCTTTAATTATTGTTAATCATTTTGAAATTTACTTACAATATCAGTGGAAACCTTTCTGCTTTTTGTAGTGGCAAGTAGCCTTACGTTTTGTTCCTGAAGCTGAGATGCTGGTTTATGCTGGTCCTTTGCAGGATTATGCTGGTCCTTTGCCAGCACATGACTAGCAGGGACCAGCAAAAGACCAGCTTAAACCAGCAAAAGGACCAGCATAAACCAGCAAACATCCAGCTTAAACCACCAAAAGCACCAGCATAAACCAGCAAATAACCATCTTAAACCAGCAAACGACCAGCAGGGTACTCAACCAGAGTAGGTTTAGCTGCACATTGTTTATAATAAAAGATATTACTTTATTTATGTCCTCGTGTGACTTACTGAACACATGAGTTCTACTGTAGCTTTGTCAAAACAACCCAATATGTAACAAGTGGGCTTGTCTGTTTAGAGCTGAGTAACATCTCAAGTGAGCAAAAGATATGGTCAGAGACCAGTTTGTGTGAAACATTGCTTCTCGCTAATGAGAACAACAGGCAATAACTTTTCATTCTCTAGACAAAGGCACTTTGTTCGTGAACTGATTAGGAGCCATATTAGAGTGGTACTGTAGACTTCTGACGCATACTGTAGTCACCAGTGTATTATGGACTGTCATAATTGGATTATAGCACCAGGCTTTATTACAGAACCTTTAGTAAGATAGTATTATGGAACAGCAAGTGGGCCTCTCAAGGACCATTAGCAACCAGCAACACAAGGATAAATCAATTGCTATTTGGCATGCGCCACCTGGAGGTAAGCAGATGTGATTAGAGGATGTTTAAATGCTTAAGTTCAGTTAGAGATTGAATGCTGTGATGGTGACGGTACTGTGTTTGTATATGCTTCAGCGTCAGTGTTTGCTATAGAGCAGGGGTTTATGTGATTACCCACTAGCAGACAGAGACCGAGCGGGTCTCATACTGTGAGGTTAAACATCTGAGCGCTAATGCTAACAGTAGTAGCAAGCAGCATGTCTCGCTAGACTTTCATAAAGATATAATGGGACTCATGATACCCATGTGGGGTAGTGCGCTCATGCTACCGCCATCTCACTTTCAAGCCTCCGGCTCTGTCATGTGCTGTATCTATCTCGGGTATAATTTTACCCTCCTTTCTCATAGTGTGTCTTTTATATTCCTTATCTCCTCCTCTTCATGCTTTTTTCATTCTGTTGTTTGCTTTAGTAGTCGATTTTGTCCCTTGATGTTCTTGCTTTCTGTATACTTTATATCTGTATCTGTTTAAGGAGTTTTTTCTACTTGTTCTAGGGCTGAGTTCATGGAAATATTTTTTAAGAAAGAAGTTAAACAATTACTTGTGATAAACTCTAAGACATCACTAAATCTTGGGATCGATATTTTTGTCAATTTGTCCTCTTTCGAATGTTCTATTTTGGAACTGATTGGTTGTAGGCCTGATTGATCTTTGTTTTTAAGGAAAGCATTAAAACATTTAATTAAAAGGATAATTACCGAAGTGCATATGCTCCGGTCCATGAATAATCAGTTCCAAATAGAAATACAATGTCTGTCCTAACTGAAAGAAAACAAGTTGATTGATTTTATGTAGGCTGGACATCTGTGAGCAAAAATGAACTGTTAGTTTTAGTCCAATCTAATTGGATTTCGAGGAAAAGAAATTCTGAGTCAAAATGATGGGAACCCAACATGAGGTTTAAGACAAGGTGGGAATGATGTTTTGTCCTTTTGTAATACAATATTAAGAAATTAGCAAAAAACATTTCTAATAAACGTGAAAAACATATTTACAGAATATATATGCTACTTTTGCTATCTGTTCCTCAGCTAGTGCTTTTGCTAGTACAGCTAATTCTTGTCTTTCATTTTTCTCCTCTACTCCTTGTTTTTGAAACTGGGCCCTGTTGCCAGTATTTGGGATTCACCCAGGGTCCTCATTAATCTCAAAGGCAGGCATGCTGGGTAATTGAAAGGTGTACGGCTGGCAGGAGTCCAGCGGTTTTGGATTTATCAGTCCCACACTGTGGCTGGACGCTAACAGATGCCAGCTTTCCTCCCTCTCTTTTACTTTATTGCTTGCTTTTCATCTGTCTCACTCTGCTTCTCCACCCAGTCATGGAACTCCATAAGTGGAGGGATGGGGAAGAGAGAAAGAACAATCATGGTAGCCTTGTCCAGCTTGCTTCATGTGCTGCTGGGCTGAAGGTTGGTTATAATGTCCAACATGCAGAGAAAGGCAGGAGGGGAACAAACATATGTGAGGGGATCTGTTTTTATATTATATATTTCTAAATAAAAAAACTGCAGAAATGAGCTATACTGACAGCACACTGCAGGTGCACAGTGAAAGCATATGTCACACTTCTGGGAATCTGCAAGGGAGACAAAAACAAGACAAAGAGGTATATTTTTGGAGAAAAAATTTTGGACTTTGGAGAAGTTAGACACTTATAAAGGAAAATATCCATCCATTAAAGCAAAGAAGTTGCCGTTTTAGTTTGGGTTTAACCATCATGTTTCCTGTCATGTCGTGATGACAGACTGGGGTTCTTACTAGAGAACCCTAATCATGTTCTGTTTGGGGTCAGAAACAACATTATAGCTTTCAATGATATATACATTTCTAAACCATACATGCCTATTTTGTGATAAAACATAGGTTTACGGCTTCTAGGTCTTTTTAGAGTATAATTGATGGGCGACCCTCATAACATTCTGCACAAAATTGTGTTAAACGAGATTACTGTACAGTATATGTGGTGAAATTACTAGGAAAAATTGGATCTCTGTGTGCGAGAAAAGGTTTGTTCAAGAACATTCTGTGATATTTATGACAATGAAACCTTTGGGTATTTCTCAACCGCGAAACCTTGAAAACTCATGTCTCAATCTACTTCTTGGATTTTTTCCTCCCTCAGAATCAATTGAGTCATCCATTTGATTTATGAGGGACCAAATAGACCTTTCATCCACAGACTGAATGAAGTGAAGAGACTTTTGTGGATCATACACTGAGCAGTGATCCCTGAATTGCTGTAAAGAGACTTTGTTGTCTTGTCTGATTTAGATCACAGTCTATTTCATAGCAGTTTATATGTTAGTGAAGGATTCCCTACAAATCAAAAATGTTATTACTGTGATACAACTCTTGACAGGAGATAGATGGCTTGTATGACAGGTCAGATCTCTGCTGGTTTGTCTTGCTATTATTCGAAATGAACTTTGTCACAGAAATATGTGAACTGGGAAGGTATCCTAGCTTTAATATGTTGTACTGTAAATATAGCCTTATTAATTAGTGCCTTATAAATATTGGTATAAATTAAGTGGAGTTGAGTTGCATTGCTTTTATCAGATAAAGCAAATTCCTAAAAAACTAAAATAATAGTAAATATCTTCATTAGTGCTAGTTAAGCTTAAGCCATATTGTGTCTCTAGCAAGCAATCTAATTTGCATTAACTCATTTGCTATTGGTCATACAGACAAATAGCCCCGCCCCACACCATTGGTTGAGCTATTGTTACTGGTCAGAATTCTCAAACAAACAGCAATGTTTTGACAGCGTCATCAAACTGAATTAACTTGTAGTTCCTATATGTTAAGCTGAGATATGAGCGGAGATATTAAGTTAAATTTAATTTTGGGCCTGTGCCTGCCACCTTTTATATGTCCCTTCCCTTCATTCTCTGACCTGCATGGCGCTACTGTTACTCTTCTTCTGCTTATCTCTATTTCTCCCTGGGTCTCTCTGGGAGCATGTCAGCTTTGAGATGGTGGTTCATGAAGATACGATGACAGGAGATGACAGAACAGACAGCTTAAAACGGTGCGAGTCAGGCGTATGCATATTTGTGTGTATAAATGTTATCCTCCTGTCTTCTCAGACCCTGGGGACAAGAAACAGCAAAGTGGACAGACAACAAAGAGCTTCAAGGGCAGGCTGACAGTCTTGGGGATGATTTACTAAACAGCATCACCCAACTTTTCAGTTATTACAGGCGAAGTGATGGTGCTGTTATTGGCGACTTTCTTTTCGCTTGGGTTTACAGAGTGTGATGAAATTGATTCGACAGCAATAGTGCAGTAACAAACTCTGAGAGAAAAAAAAAAAACAAAAAAACTTGTGAACAAACAGTATAAAGCTTGTTTTCCCCCTGGCTAGATGCTGTATGTACAGAAAAGAAAATGACAGGGGATTGGTAAAGGTTTGGTGCAGAGCAGACCAGCTTTTACAGTTTCTTTGTTATTGTGAGGCGCTGCAGTCGTTTAGAGAAAGCAAAAGTAGATTAAAGTGTCCATTTCTGCAGTTAATGGAAGTGTGGTGTGTGTTGGGCTGAGATCTGTGAAGTTTCTGTTTTGCTCGACTGACTTCAGAATTAATATTCTATTGCTGGCAAAGACATCAAAGCCATGCATTTAATGCTTAATCTAATTCTAAACCAATATAAGCTTGGTGAACTGTTGTTGAAATAAGCTTCGAGCTGGAGTATTGACAAAAAAAATGTTGTGTTGCCCAGAAATATCATACATAGATGATATACTATATTGTACAGTGACTTGAATGCTATTGTGTTTTTTTATTTATGTATTAAAATAAAAAAGTTTAAATCTTACTAATAAGTCTTAGGCCTACAGTATAATTAATATTCTATTATAATAGAAAGTTTTAATCAAGGTTTTAATATTGTTTAAATTGTTAATTGTTGTTTTTTTTTTTTTCTTTAGAATGTTTTTATTTGTCATGGACACTTTGCTAAAATATAGTATAGGATTTAATTATATGAATTCTTTAATAATAATAATTAATTATATTAATAATATTTAATTCTAATTACATTAGAATAACTAAAAAATAGCATAGGATTTAATTAGTATAGGATTTAGAACAGATTGAATTAAACACGAAAATATGAAGAAAAGACTTGTTCCTTTTAAAACATAATCCAATAAACTTTAATTTATTAGAAACTTTGTGAATGTGCACTTGCTGTCTTCCAGTCTCAAGTGGTGAGATCGAATAAGAAAAAGAATAAACACAGAACACAAACCCAACTGAACCGAACAAGTCGACTGAGGATTGTGGCTCTGTTGTTACTCTGCGTGTGATGATGCTGTAGTTCAGTGTGTTTTGATGGAGGCGTACCATGGTGAAAAGAGCCTCAGTCTCAAAGGAGAAAGAGGGAGTGTGTTGGGATCTAGCACAGCTATATTACTGCTGCAAATCACACTACCTGCAGAGCTATACCCAATGCTCTCCTGTGCTTATAGCAGGCTAAATGCAGAAGGGAGAGAGAGACGTACCAGTTGTGCAGTCGTGTAAATGATTGTTTTTGGAGCATTAGATGGCCTGTATTTTCAGCAGGTGACACCAGCGAATGGGACACAGCAGCTGATAAATACTGCATGTGCCTGATGTGTCTTCTCTGTCAGAACTTGATAAGTCTATCAGAACTGTGTTTGCATATAAATCAAACATCTCATGTTTTATTTATAGGACTAACAAAATTAGGAAATGCATTATTATAGGATCTGAAGCTTAACTAAGATAATATACATCACACACATATAACACATACTGTATATATAGAAAATCAGCCTTTCAAAATTTTGAGCTGGTCTACTTTATCAGCACTTTCTGCCCTTCATTATATATTTCTTGTGCCCTGCTATCACTGAGCACAACATCAATTATTTCTCTAGTTTATTCTTCTCTCTGCAGAATTGCTGTGAGCAAATACTATATGTTATAAGATTGAGAGAAAATAATTTTGACAAGTGAAAGCATTATTAAATAATTGAATGTAAGTACTGTAAGTGATTATAAATACAAATATTATAAATAGTTGTGAATTTAATTTATTAAATTAAACAATGAAACTAGGATCCTGGTATGCATTACTTTTAATGTGTAATGTGTAAAACTTTTGATCTTTTTGCATCAACTGACATGTTAAATGAGCACTGTAAAGCGCCAATTTATGAAACTTCAGTGAAAGGCAAAGCCGCTATTTGACCTTTTGATGTGCTTCAGAGGTGTGATCTGTTCTTTCTTCCTGAGCAAAGGGCGCTTCACCACAAAGATGTCCAAATAATTGGCTTTTCTAAGCTTGTGTCAAACCATGTTACCCTGCATTTCTCAAATGGTCTGCTTATTGCACCTGCAGATGGAATCTACATTCTATAATGTTTGATTAACTATATACTTAATTTATTAAACTTTGCTATCAAAATCAAGGGTATTTATTTGCTATAAAATCAAGGGCCATAAAGAATGTCATGGTAACCAGCCATATATTTTGGGGATTTAGTTTCTGCATTTATGTCTAAAGACATTCTGTGATTGTTTTATTCAGACAGACACAGAACTAATACTGCATATCAGTTCTGTTCCTTTTTCTGTGGTGTTGCTTTGTAGTCTCAACGAAATACACAAACACACACACACACACACACACACACATATATATATATATACAGATGTGCATTGTAGTTGTGCATTGACAGATGTTCGCTTGATATCTGAATGTGCTACACTGTGCTGTCAGGGAATCAGATGTAATGTACTATGGTGTTTCTTCTTAGATAGTTCCCGGTGGAAAATTGAGCTGTTGTTTATCAGTGTGTTGCATTTGAATAGGAAACACATCATGTAACGTATTCAAATATAATATGCCCATTTTTTTTTTTATAGCAGTGTTATTATATTATTATAATTAATTAAAAATACTTTAATTAAGAGTATATCTAAATAAATATTAGCTGAAATAAATAAAATTATATAGCAACATTTTGATTAAGTTAAACTGTATATGCCAACTGAAAAAAAAGTAGAAAAATTCTAAAAAAAAAGTAGCATCTCAGTGATATTAAAATAACACTGGCTGATAGCCATCATCAGTGTACATACAGTGCACATTTGTTATGCGAAGGTGCAGCAGACTTCTGGATGTGAATTCTAGAGGGTGGTCAGTGGACAGTGGGGCTCAGATGCAGTGATTTCATCTTGAACCTCTGCAAGTGTTTGGCCATGTTGATTCGTGTCTCTGTGGTGTTTGTGAGGTCATGCACGACCAAGGGGAAGCTCATCCAGATTCAAGATGCTGATCTGGGGAGCTAAAGATGAGGAGGCAGGCCAGAAGGCTGTGGAGCACATCAGCAAGCCCTCTCATACACAAAATAAACACACTTCATCTTCCATGCTGCTCCAGCTGTCCCTCAGCTGCTGTTTCATACAGCACTGGGACCTCTCTCATTTCTTCTTCTACATTAGGTTCAGCGTCACGTAGGCCTGCCATCTCTTTTTGTACATGCTAACTCAGTTTTCTCTTTCTCTATTCCTCTTTATCTTTGCTGCTTCTGGTGTCAAAGGGACAGTTCCCCCAAAAATTCAATTCCAGCATCATTTACTTGCTCGTAAGAAATTAAAAATTCAAACTTTGCTTTGGTGGAGATGTTTTTTTTTTTTTTTTGGAAGCATCAGAAAATGTGCAGACATGCATTTTGGTGTAGTTACTCTGACAGATGTTCGCTTGATAGCTGCAGAATGTACTGCTCTGTGCTGTCAGATAATCAGTTGTATATATACAGTGGTGTATCTGTATCATCCTAACTTGTATCTTCTTAGAATGCTCCTAAGGGGAAATTGAGCTGTTGTTTATAAATATTGTGTTGCATTTGATTAGGAAAAAGCATAATGTAAGTGGTGTATTAAAACATAAAACATTAATTTTGTATTTGTTCATGGCAGTGTTATTATGCTAAAACCATAAAAAAAGTTACTTAAAATAAGTGTTAGCTGATAGATGTAGCTTAAACTGATATACTGAAATAACTGTAAAATAAAAATTTTTCGTGTAAAAATTTGCTGCTGTTTAAAGACTATCATGATCAATCAAAATTAATCAAAATATTTTATGTAATACATGTATGTGTACTGTGTATATTTATTATGCATATAAAATACACACTGTATATATATAAACAATATATCTAAACAAATATTTACATGTTTTATACAATATGCACATTTATATGTACATTTATGTATTAATATTCTCACAGTTTTTTATTAAATATAAATGTGTGTAATATATAAACAGCATATTTTTCTTAAATTAATATATGCATGTGTATATATTTATACATAATACAAATGAATACAGAGTGTACACATATATTCTGTAAACAAAATCATTTATTATGGATGCTATTAATTGTGATCAATGTTTTGACAGCACTAGTAAAAATAAATGAATAAAAAATAAATGCATGTAAAAATTTAATCAATAAATAAATAAAATCCATTTTAAAATATTAATAAAGTCAGTGTTATTTTAGAACATTTTTGAATTAATATTTTGAATGAGTTTATATCTTTTATCGTTTTAATTTAAGCTACAGTTTTGGCAATTTAGTTGTAGTATTTTTTTTTTTTTTTTTACATGTTCTTGTCATTTTTTTATTTCTATTTAGTTTTTTGTAATTTGGATACTAACTAATTTGGTTTTAATTTGTCTACCGGTATCTACCCTATGATTGCTTCATGTCAAAATACATACAGTAACAAACCTTTAGAATTCTCTCGTTCTCTTGCTTCAGTTGATTCTGTCCTGCAGTCTCTCCACTGGTGCACTCTGCAGTGAGCTGAATTAGTAATTCAGTCGGACCACTTCTGTTCATTTTGTCTCAACTGACTCCTGCATCGGTTACAGTACTCAATGGTAATATTGATTTGACCATGGGCTACAGTCATTTGCGTTACAACTGTGGACCAAAAATAGAAATATCAGCCAATGACATTGCTTCGATGTAGAAAAGTAGGGTTATCTGCGCTCCCTAACGTCAGTATAATCATTCTTTACTTATAGCATGCATTTGTTAGCCTCCGCTGTGTTTATGCTGCAGTATTTCTATATTTTTATCAGTGAGTGTGTGTAGTGGTAGGGGTTATTCGGGTTTGTTTCTCTCTGTCCACTGTAATTGGCCACGTGAAAGAGATGAGCACTATTATGTCATAATCGGTGTTAGTTGCACACTGTTATTTTCCCATCCCACTCCACTCTGCAATCTATCTCATAAATACACACTCATGCAGGCTTATTGCTTGCTCATTCTTTATCATTTAATTTCCTCTTTATGTAAATTATTTATCACAAGGCATTTCTAAAAATAAATGTTTCATCCACTCTCCTTTGACACACTTTATTACTTCTTTCCCTCTCTCTTTCATTTAGCTGCTTTGTTAGCATGTTGCTAGGCTAACGGTGGAAATTTGTAACAATAAACATAGAAGATGTTTTATTTTAACTTCTACTTTTCAGTACTGAATAAAATATGTTTATCATCTGACTGCATAATGAAGTTTGTTTTTGGAACAGTCTTTGTTTTGGAATTACACCCATGACACCTTAAAATGCTACCTCCATAAGCAGCTCACCAGGTTTTGGAACAGAGCATCTGTCTCTCTTTTTTCTGTCAGACTTTTCTTGTGAGAAACTGAGGTTTCTGCACAGTTGTGAGGATTAGTGTGATACATCAAGGCAAGGATTGAAAACATTAGAGGAGTTTGATTAATTCAACTTAGTTTTTTTCTTTTGTTCTGCCATCTGGAGCAAGTTGGGATAGTGTTGCAGATATGGTCTTACTAACAGTGTGTGTGTGTGTGTCGATGTTTCATTTACACAGATGCCTATAGGAGTGGAGTTTTTTTTAGCTCATTAGATAAAGGTCATTATTAGTCCATTTTATCATTACCTTTCAACTTTTTCTTTGATTATCATTATACTATTAAACACTGATGAGACTTTTCCAAAAATATACAGTATCATTTAACTCATTTACTGTATCTTAAATAGGTCTAACAACCACATATCCTCATATTGTTCAAAATAGTCCTTATCTTTCATCTTCTCCACACTCTTTTTCACCGTTGTTTCCTTTTCTTCACATGTTCATACACACGTGCTGGGGTTCAAACTTGGGTGCACATTTGTTTAGTGTTGCTTTGAGAACCACAGCTGAAATCTAAACAGAATTATTCATTCCCCTTTGAGTTCTCAAACCATTACATGCATGAGTTCCAGTCTATATCGGCAGTGACAGATGCAGGAAAGGTAATTTGTGGCAGTGCACATAGTGGAAAGTAAAACGGAGTGAGAACTGCTCAAAAAATGTGTTTTATCTGTTCATATTTTTGAAATAATTCATTTTCGACTTCACGGCAAAGCCTCTCAAATAAAAATTAATCAAGCTATATATTTCACTGAGCCTGCCCAGTGAAATATGCTTAGCTTGAAGTGTGATAAAACTTCTACCCAACCGTGTAACTTGGTATAATGTTGTACTAACCATTCTGCAGTCATTCTGAGTCTTATTATCATAATAGCACTAGATTTGATATGAAAATGCAAAAATTGAAAACAGGTGATGCATAAATTTAGGAAACAGCCTTGCTATAAAGACACACCTGAAGACCAAAAGGGAACAGGCTGTTCTTACTTCTCACAAAATGAGGCAGAAACAGCATTATGCCTCATGTACTAACCGCAAATGTTTTAAGGACACATAATTTACCCATTTTGCAAACCATTAAAACAAATTTTAGCTGAAATCTAAATTCTAAGACCCTCATATCTGTTTGTTTGGACCCAAGAACAATATATAATCAATATATGATCTGCACCATCATTCAGGAGAGTAGAAATGATTTAAGCATCAATTTACCACTGATTTAATAATGAATAATTTCTTACCCTCATGTTGTTCCAAAACAGTCGTGGTCAAACAGGCGGAAGTCGGAGACACAGGCAAACAGAGTCAAACAGGGAAATCCAATAATCGTTAACAGTAGTCCGGGCAAGAAGGTCGGGGCAGGCAGCGAGTATCCAAAGTCCAATAAACAGTCCAAAATAAACACGGGTAGATCAACAGAAAAAACGCTCTAAAATGCTCTAAACTTCGCGAAGATCAA
>JAUYWG010000056.1:9798389-9820435 GCA_034779775.1 Enteromius afrohamiltoni
ATTTGGTTTCCGAGAGATAAAAATCTCTATTTTCCAAAAAATGAACACTTGCCTGCCATTTCAGCCTCCTCTACTGCCAACTTAAATACATCAGAAGGCTCTGACCCAACACACAAGTTCAATCTCACATTCAGTGAGTGTCCATATCATGCTGTCTTGGTAGTTTTCTACCAACGATTAACGATTGTGCTTCAGCATGACTTCAAAGCCAGTCGTCTGCTTCCTGCTCAGAAAGGAGGACCTCTTTGAGCCTGACCAACAGGGAGCAATCTAACTGGCAAAAACCAATGCGAAATCATTATGAAAATGATTTCTGTTGTATATGAAATAACCTAGTTAATGGTGTAGCCTAGCAACCCAGAGCTTTGGGTGTGCTTGCGAACGTGTGCGGAAGAACATACTTCCTTGGGCTTTGATGGCATAAATTTGAATAGCATAAGATGGTCCAATTCCATCCCCCACTGTCAGAGAGGTGACGTGGCTCAATGTACTTGTACGAGCACCGCTAAACCAGTGTTTGCTCACTAAAGCAGTCAGTAAAAAGAGCAGAAAGCTGTTTAAATCCCTCTCAACCCTCTGTCCCACTCACAGTACTAATGGTGCATGGGCCCGTAACATGAATAATGAGCGTAACATCCATTAACACACGAGCACCTGGGCTTATTGTACTCTCTGGGCTGGATAACAGTGTGTGTGAGAGAGATAGAAATGAAAAGAATGACTGAGAGGATGAAAGAGGCTGTCTGTGTATGAATATTCAACATATCTGCACCAAAGCACAAGCCTAATAGATCAAAGAGAGTAAAACGGGCTGCTCACGTGATTTTGGGCACGTTCGAA
The DNA here is from genome assembly GCA_034779775.1 of Enteromius afrohamiltoni. NCBI lineage: Eukaryota > Metazoa > Chordata > Actinopteri > Cypriniformes > Cyprinidae > Enteromius > Enteromius afrohamiltoni. The sequence goes on from JAUYWG010000056.1 coordinate 9,799,230, forward strand.
AGTCTCGTCACATCACGTATGCGCACTACTAACATGCATTTCTTTGCCATTTTGTGTCTTACGCTTTCCAGTGATAGTGGTTCATTTCTCTTTGTAGCCTCGCTATGCAGAGACGCCTGATTTATCTACTGTGAGTTTGGTATCAACCACACATCTCCAAGCTGATAAGTGTAATATCTATCTTTGGTATTACCAATGCATGTTCCTGTTCATCCCTACCTTATCTTTTAACTGTATTCTCCCTCCATTTTCTCTAAGCCTAGTTTTTGACCTTCCATTTTGTCCTTCAATGTCTCCACTCTTCCTGATTTTCTTCGGCAGCCTCGTCTTTTTTCTCTGCCTCCCCGGATGAGGGACTGGAGGGGGTTGGGTATGCACTTGCTCACCCTATCCCCTCTTTTCCCAAAAAAGAAGGAATTTGTTTGTAGGTGTGTTAGATATCGTATTTTATAGAGAACAGAATTAGTCATGTGGTGAGGTGTTAGATTTCACAGAAGCAGAACAGTTCACTTTGCAATACTTTTTTCCCGCTTTTTTTTCTCTCTTTGACAGTCTGTCTGGAGAACGATTGATAAATTGCTCCATCCTCTCTTATATTGAGCTCCGGGCTGCCGATGACTTGAGGCACTGAAAGATGGAGAGGAGGAGGGGAGCTGCTAAAAAAGATGGATCAGTTTTTGAAATTAAAGAACACGTTTTTTTTCTTCTATTTTTAGATGTAAAATCTGCCGGAGGGTTTTATTCAACTGTTTACTTTGCCTGGATTAAACGAATATTCCAGGTTAAATACAAGTTTAGCTCAATTGTGTTTTTGGTGAAATGTTGATTTAAAACTAAAGTTAATTTTCACTTGTCCCTCTTTTTTGCCAATAATAATAATAATAATAATAATAATAAAATAGTAATATTATGAAATATTATTGCAATTTGAAACATCTTTTCTATTTTAACATATGTTAAAATTAAAATTTTGCAGTCTTTACTCCTGTCTTCAGTATCACACGATCCGTTGTGTTGCCAAATATTTTTGTGGAAACTTTGATGTATTATTATTTTTTATTGTTATTATTAGTAGTAGTTCCCTTTCTTCTTCTTTTGGGGGGCGGTCGTGGCCTAATGGATAGAGAGTTGGACCTGTAACCCGAAGACTGTGGGTTACACACAGTCCCATGTCTGACAGGGATTGTAGGTGGGTGGAGTGAATAACCATGTACCTTCAATACCAGGTGAGAAACCTTGAGCAAGGCACCGATCTCCCAACTGCTCCCTTGGTGCCACAGCACTGGCTGGCCACTGCTGCAGGTGTGTGTTCACAGTGTGTGTATGGTTGTTCACTTCTCTTTGCTGTGTGTGTGCACATGGATGGGTCAAATGCGGAGCACAAATTGCTAGTATGGGAAACCATACATAATTTGTGTTTATTATACCACAAAAAAAAAAAAAAAAAAAACTACATGGGGCTTAACTTGTATCGAACCTTCATTGTTTGCATTCTGGTTGATACAAGAAAAGTCATGTGATTTAAGCCTTTCATCTTTTTGAGCCTTATTTTGATTGTTCACAACCATTGGCTCTTTTCATGGGAAGAACAGGATCTCAGAAGCTTTTTTTTCTCAGGAGCAGCCAGCCTCACCTGAAGAGAGGGAGAAGAAAGAGTTGGAGATGCAGGAGACAGAAATACTGCCCTCAGGGTGTGAATTCTCATTTATCTGTTAGTGTCCATCTCTCCTTGCTGGAGGTGAAGGATAGAGCGGGCTGGGGAAGGGATGAGGCAAGAGCTTATCTCTTTGAGAGATGGGGATTTAGAAAGAAATCATATCAAAACCCTTCACCTGTGAGGAGTATATGTGTGTAATGGTCTGACTGAGTCCACACACAGTATACAAGAACTGAATTTTTGTGTTCACTGAATTGATGAATTCTGTCATTATTTACGCAATACGCATTTTGATCCAATCCTGACTGATTTCTCTACTGTAAAAAGTGAAACAAATGCTACCATACAAAGATATTTCCACCTTTTATAACCTTTAGATTAAGCTGTGTTGATGTAACCTACTGTAATGTACTATTTAGGCATTCACTGATGTTAAATAATAAATTATTGTCATACTCTTTCTATCTCTGTGGTACTTCTCTGCATTTTTCAGTAGCTTTCTAAGCTCTAAAAACCAGCTGTATGTGACTAGAACTAGGTTATGAAAGCATGTTTCTTAATAAAATCTCATTCAAAATGTATGTAAAAGCTTGCAGTCCATATAAAGCTGTAACTGGAAAAGAAAATGTATTTCTGGAAGACTGAGCCGTGAAATGCAGCCATGCATCTATTTATTTTTACCCAAGGGCTGAAATAACATTTCAATGCAACTAATCACTGATTGAATTGATGTCATATGAGAATTTCTCACATCCTTAACACGCAATGCACCATCATTTCATCAGACTGAAAAGTTGTGAACCTCTGCATCCATAAATTTATTAATTCATCTAACTGTGCTTGGGAAAAGCATGTTTACATGTTGAAATCATTGCTTTGTATGGTACTAGGCTTTAAGGATGTTAGTGCACAGCTTATGCTGTTTTAAAAACATTCTCATGGACAAATAATGACCATTGCAATGTTTCTCTTTCCTCTCTCTCTCTCTCTTTATAGGCCTAAAGTGAATACAATTTTCTCCTATCAGCTCTGCAATGTTCTCACGTCCGTAATGACAACCTCCCAGTCCAATTACAGAAAATTAACGAAGCCTCGTTGAACAATTCTAAATATTTAACGAGAGAGATCTCTACATGCTCGTAGGGCTGAATGGGGCCATCGCTGGGAGCAAATGTGCGTAAGGTTATGTGAGAATAAGATAACATTCTGCAAAAGCCTGGGATGTATCTGCTCTTTTGTATTACCATGCTTAATTTAGCAAAAGTCACTGTCGGAAAAAAGATACAATGACTAGAGCTATTAGGAGGGCAGTGTATGCATTCTTAGCTAGCTGTGCGGAAGTCGTACATCACTAGCATTGTCTCTGTGCTGAATTCAGTTCAATTTAAATGACATTCACCAACACTAATGGCAGAATTTGGAATCTCCACTCATATTTGTAATAAAGACCCATGGCAATGTGCTGCTGAATGATATTATTGTTATTATGTTCATCACTGTTGACCCATAAATTGTATTTTTGGCTTTGTAGAATTTCTCTCTGGTTGCTTAATAATGAAACCAGAAAACAAAATGTGTCATGCCTGGCAGCCCTCAGTCTGTTAGCCCACACACTGATGCTATTACAACTGACCACATGAGAAGGAATAGACTAACATTTTCCTACTGGAGGATACAAAACTAAATTTAAAAGATTTTGTACACCTGCATTTAAATACGTTTTAGCCTTGAGCCTCAAATGGCCATATGTCAAATGATGCATACTGTGCACAAACGTGTCCGAAATCACATTTCCACATTTGTCTTGAAAATATATTCAGGGTGTTGTCTGAGGAAGTGAGTAAATTAAATATCTAAGGTAATCAGAATGAAAAATAATACAGGGAAATGTGAATACACAGAATAAATAGATGGGGATTTAGAAAGAAATCAAAACCCTTCACCTGTGAGGAGTATATGCGTGTAATGGTCTGACTGAGTCCACACACAGTATACAAGAACTGAATTGTGTTCACTGAATTGATGAATTCTGTCATTATTTATGCAATACGCATTTTGATCCAATCCTGACTGATTTCTCTACTGTAAAAATGAAACAAATGCTACCATACAGAGATATTTCCACCTTTTATAACCTTTAGATTAAGCTGTGTTGATGTAACCTACTGTAATGTACTATTTAGGCTAAAGATGAATTTCGGGCCGGACTTGGCCCACAGGCCACCAATTGTATATTCCTGCTTTAGGGTCTTAATAAAAGGTCTCTAACATAGTTTAGTTAAAAATTCCCAATGGTAGTGTAAAACAACACTGTTTTTACCCTGTAAAAAACAGCTTTGTCTACAGCAAGCTGTTTTATTGCATGTTGGTTTAAATGCAAATGAGCTCTGCTCACCCAACCCCACTTTTCCAAGCCGCTTTTTAAGAAATTGTAAACTTTAGTATTATTATTTTTATTTGGTTGAGACTCTGGTTGCTATGATATGGAATATCTGCTATCAGTAATGGCAGATGCATAGCAAATGAAATGTTTCTCCAAACATTATATTTCAAAGTCACAGCGATGAGCATAGCATTTTATTCAAGGTTAAACATTCTTCAGTTCTCGCAATCATTCTCACATTCTCACAATCACTCAGCGCACAAAAGCTGCTCTGCGCTCGGCATGCCTATGCCTTTTTAAAAAACACGGCTTTCCTGCCAACAAACATTTTATCTCAAACTACTTTTAAAAGTGCATGCTGCTTCTGATGACCACTTTAAGAAAAATGTGTGTTAGTTTGTGTTTATGTAAATGGAGGGTTTTTTGATTGCTCCATATGGCTGGCCTTTGCTTGTTGTATATTGGAAAGGCAGTAACATAAGGCTGTGAGTCAGGGATAGAGAGACACATACAGATAATAAGAGAAACAAATAAAGAGACTTATACTTGCTTTCAAGCAGCTGGCGATGAAACAGACAGATAGGCAGCAGCCACATAAACCAGAGTGAAAGAAGTAGGTCAGAACAACGGAGAAACAGAGAGAGAGAGATTGTCTGGAGAGACTCTGAGCTGGTGAGGAGAGGGACAATGTAAATGATGGGATGAGTTTCATGTCCTCTTTTGTTTTCATCTCCATTTTCATCTCGGGTTCAGGGGGTACACGGTGTGATGATGCCATGGGAGGCAAATGGGGGCCAGCTGCCACCTGAAGTGGTGTTGAGTGACACTGATTGACAGAAGACTCTACTAAATTACAGGAAACACCAGACAGACTCTGTTATTCATGCTGAGAAATGTGACCGCACTATGCAATTTGATTCAACTTAATTTTACACACACACAGGTTTCCATGTTTTTCTAATATATAGATTTTTGAATATAATGTTTTTTTCTACTGTACAAACTGTATTGTCTATGCCCTTACCCCAACCCTACACCTAAACACCTTACACAAAATGTTCTGCATTAAAAAAAAAGCTTGTTCCCTTATGAGGGACTAAAAAAGGTCAAAATTTACTATCCTCATGGGATGCACACAAACTCATACACTTCAAAAATCAACAAGACTTATGTATGTTATATTCATAACATTTTCCATCATTTAATTTCCTTATTTTTATTTAGAATTATTATTATTATTAATAATAGCCTAATTAATAATTATTAATAAGGGGGGACCTTTCAAACTAAATAAATAAAAATGTAATTTTGAATTTAGCTTTTAGTTTGAATTTTAGTTTGAATTATATATATATATATATATATATATAAACGTAAATTATATATTATATATATATATATATATAGAAAGTAAAACTAAAATTAATCCATTGCCTTAATACTTTACGAGTTAATCCCAGTTATGTTAGTTTTTGTTTTAATTTGTTGACAAAAATTCTCAAAATTTCAAGCAAGAGCAAGACTTTAAAGATTTAAATTCCTTTTTTCAATTTAATTTACTCAATATACATTAGTTTTAATGATGAAGGTGCTTCAGACACAAGCATTTTCAGCCCAGGCTCATGGCAATTCGTACATATTTTACGAGATGGCTAATTCGTACAAATTTGTACAACCTCACTCGTTCGAATTCATAAGATTTTTGCTAAATTGTGCATATTTTACAATTCGCCAATTCATATGAGTTTGTACGAATGACCTACACCTAACCCTGGCCCTAAACCTACCCGTCACTCGAGTTAAGACAAATGAGGCCAACGAATTTGTACAAATTAGCTCAAATTGCCACCTCATATGAAATTGGTTGAGAGATTGTGTTGACATTTTGGTATGACTGAAAATAATCTTTTCTGTTCAATTAAGCCCAAAATAAATGAATGTTAACTTTTTATTTTCTTTAGCAAAAGCTGTGTGAGAAAAACAAAGATGTGTTTAGTTTGGATGTGATAGAAATCACAACGTTTCCACAAAACACAAATTTTAAGTGACTTACTCAGGGAAAAATAATGACCTCTCACTCTGGTGTACAGTATTCGATATTTAACAAGAAGTGTAAGCTCCTCTCTGCTCTTTTGAACTCAGAGATCACGACAAGCTAGCTGTGCAAATTTAGCTCATTAAAAGTAACAGGCTAATCTCCATCTAATGATCACCTCAACATCTGTCAGCAATAGCTCGCATTTGGAAACGCCACCTGCTTCAAAGACCAGACCCTTATGAACGTCAACCACCTGACAAGCACAAGCCTTTTTTTGTTTCCTTTCATGCTTTTTGTCAATTTTATCTTTGAGATCATAAAATGGGCACAGATTGTGTTGTGAAACAATAAGCAGATTTATCAGTTATGAACATGAACTAGATTAAAGGTTGAATTAGCAGTGAGGCGGCCCTGCTCTGCCAATTGAACAGATTTTGAAAGATGATTTTGACACAATGATTCACTCCAACAAAGAACCTAGAGTGAATCAAATGAAAATAGTAAGTCATTTTTGCACAGCATTTGCTCATCCTCACTCTTGTGTGTTCAGGGTCAATGGCAGCGTTGCTACGCCAGACGGACTGGAGAGTGCTTGTTCTGCATTGTCAGCTGCCTGGTTGTGGTTGTTATTAGAATACAGAACAGTACATCCCTGAAAAGTAAAAGGATATAATTTGTTAAAAATGTAACCATTCATTGGTTGGCTGTCCTCAAAAATAGTTGATACGACCATGGCATTTTTTATTTAGTTATTGCCTCCATAACAGCTTGTATCAAATAAATAACAGTGCCTTTCTTTACTACATCCTTTTTATATCCGAAAAGTCAGGGATTGTGTTAGTTTGCTGTGTTTTGAGAATAATGCTGATATTTGTTGTACTGTACACACACACACGCTTAACTGTCTCTTTTCCTTTCTGTCCCTCTCTCCATAGTTGACTCCGGCGCAACCCTGTCGCGCCCACAGCGCCCCCTCTCGGCCCGGACGGCCCACCATGCCCCGGCCATGAAGGGGTACCAGGTGAGCCGCAGTTTGTCGCAACACTCCTCTGGGCCTTGCTACTGCATGCCTGAGGATTGCGACACTCCACGGGACTATATGCACCACCCCGAACACTACCAGGGGCACAATGACCACCCCTACTACCCGCCTGGTGGGCCCCCCGAATCGTTGGCCATGGTCCCTTCTGGTGGAGGCACCTTCCCTCGTTCACACCCCAGTCAGGCACAGCCCTATGACTCCACCTGTGAAGAGTGCATATCCTCTGCAGGGCATGGGCATGGTCATGGGGCAAAGATGCACCGTATCCCACCAAACCTTTTGGATCAGTTCGAGAAACAGTTGCCCTTCCATCCGGATGGTTTCCACACCCTGCAGTACCAACGCACTGCCAGTGGGGAACAACGCAGCGAGAGTCCAAGTCGCATAAGGCATCTGGTGAACTCTGTCCAGCGCCTCTTTGCCAAGTCACATTCTCTGGAGGCACCCTCTAAACGAGAGTTTAATGGCACCCGTGGGGGAGAGTACCGGGACAGAGATAGAGGGCACCGCAGCGGTGGGGAAGAAAGCGGCGGACATCATTATTCAGGAACGCACCAGTCTCGTTCAACCCGTCGGAACAAGAGCCGAGAACGAAGCAAGAGTGGAGATTCCCGCCACGAGTCTCGAAGCTCCCGCCACCGCAGCAAAACAGCTGGATGGTGGAGCTCCGATGACAACCTGGACAGTGACAGCAGCTTTCTGGTGGGTGCAGGTAGAGGGGGACGTGGGTATCCCACCGGACACGAGACCCTGGATGCTGCCATCCAAGAGCTTACCTTAAGGAAATCTAAGGGGCCACCTCCAGGAGAGTGCCTGGCTTGCACCAACATAGCCATGGCAGGAGACAGCGGACACTCTCTGAAGAGGAGCACGTGGTCGGCCATGATGGTCAGTCAGGCTAGAGAGCTCTATCCATCTTCTCGTGGAGGAGGAGGAGGGGGTGGAGGTGGATATGAGAAGGCATTGGTTCCTCTAGATCCCAAAATGAAGGAACGATCACTCCACTATCTGCAGGTAAGTTCTATCTATCTATCTATACATCCATCCATCTGTCAGGCTAAAAAGGCATTGCCTATAAAAGTCTGAATGGCATACAACCCCCAGTATGTAAGTGAGACAAACTTTTACAATATGAGAGCTTATTTTCAAGTCAGCGCAGTGACCCCAAATTGGCTCCCACTGTGATTTCAATATTTATGTGGCATCTCTGTTCTCAAATACAATCAGTCTGCTGTCCTTATTGACTTGCAGATTCACATTGTCAAAAGAATTAATCTGTCTGCAGAGATGGGGATCGGCACTAAATGACAATATCTGTGAGTGAAATAAATGAAAAAAATAACTTGATGATTATGTTTGTTATCAGCTGCTAGCTGTGAAGAATAGAGGCCGATGCTATTTCCAGCCTCTGTCAGCTCAGTGTGAAAGGGTGAAAAACAGCATTGGAGGATACAGGAAAACAACACATTAACCCCTGGCCTTCACAAAACACACTGTGAACACTCACAAACACTGCTATTGATATCAGCAGCAAGCTGTGTGCTCCATTTCTCCTACTCATCTGCTCAATTGCACACACAACACTGACATCCTGCTTTGCGATATCAAGTATAAAATAAGACAGAATGCTTCATAGCATCATAATTCAGCATTATTGGTTTCATGTCTGGCTACTGATATGGTTTATGGTTTATATGGTCATGAACTGACCTTTGAAGGTCATTGTACTAGCCTGTAAAAACATCCTGTAAGTGTCAGAACTCAAAACTTTCCTGTTAGTCTAAAAACAGCTTATACTGAAGCCACTTTATGGTATAATGGTGTGGCTAAACACACCATTATACCATATGGTATAATGGTGTGGCTAAAGGAAAATCAACGCTTCTACAGCGCTGCCTGTTTAGCCCCGCCCACAGATTCATGCATGTCTTGACAAATGTCTACTGTCCTTCAATTGTTCTGATTGCTTATATTGCTTGTGTCATTTTCAGGTGTCCTTGAGTTTGGAAAAAGCATTATACAATTAAACATTATTATTATTAATATGATTAAGTTTAATTACAAGGGAGGCAAATGCAGAAATCGTTTCATATAATAATGTAGAAATATTCACAAGATTTGGACTGTTTGTTAAACCTATGAATGAATGAATGAATGAATGAAAAATTTGAAATCATTACTGACCATGGCTCTACCACACTTTTTAAAAGAGGAAGTGCAGTTTTGAAATGATTTCCAGTATGTCTCCAGCAATGCTGTTAAAAACACAACTTAAGAAAGCATTGGAAAAATGACACTGACAACTGGAAGTCCTGTCCTTTGATGTACTATGTCCTGCTGTTTTCTTGATGAACGAGAAGCACATAGTGTAATTGGACTCAATTATTGTCTTCTGTCTTTCTCTTTCTTCTCACACATATACTGTTATACTCACCCACTGTGAACACATCTAGACCCACTAACACAAATACTTATTTCTGGACACACACAAACGGGGGAGGATACTATATCTGACATGACATCAGGTTAAATGTGGATAATTGTCCTCCACTCTCTCATACTTCCCACCGGGTGTCAGCATATGGTTATGTTTCTAAGGTAACAGGATGGAGCTCTAGGAGGTTTCGCTCCTTTCCAGGTACAACAGTGAGCCACAGTTCAGCACTACTTAAATGAGGCCTTCAAATTCACACTATCTCTGTGTGTATCCCTGTTGTTTGTGAATAAAACTGCTCTATTCCACATTCATAAATCATAAATTGCGCATGCAAAAAGGAATCTGCACATTTGTGAATCAGGTGACACGAGTTCATTTATTGACCTTTTGTTCGAGTTGATCTTGTTCTGTTCAATAGGATTTTGAGACTACATTTTCGCATTTTTACAGTTTTTACAACACACACACACAACCACCTACACACAAGGCTCCTCGGTTTTCAGCATCGCTGAAACACATGCACACGTTCACTGAAAGACAAGACAGGCAGCTACCACTAGGTGGCAGTCAACAACGTCTCCAAGACACTTCAAGAAAGCTATTTGTAAAACTCAAAAAACTCTGCCCAAGTTCACAGAGTACAAAAGCTGCTGTAAACGAAAAGGATGCTCACACCAAATATTGATTTAATTTAATTGATAAAAAAAAAAGCTTTCTTGAATCGTCTTGGAGATGTTGTTCTGAATTTAGTCTGTCTCAGTTATTCTGTCTCTTCATTTTATCCCAGGCAAACTGGATGATTATCAGATCAGATCTCTGTGTGTAGAAAACAAAAATATCACTGGATTAATGGCAAAATGAATGCTAGGAAATGTGAACTGATTCCTACTACCACACTACAGCAGAAGATAGAAATAACTGACTTAAACAAATTGATTTTTATAGATGTTAAAAAAATAATATTGATCTAAAAATGTTGGCCACCATCACTGTAGTCTTCTTCCTGATCATACTAGGCCTATTTTTACTTTCATGGAATATTTCGAAAATTCGCCGTACAATTCCTAATCAATTTAAATTAGGCTGCATTTTCTGATAGTAAAGAGTCCAAAATTAGATTTGCCTCTGATCTGGAGCTCTATAATGTAATTAAACCATGTAAGACCATGTAATTAAAGTAACCAAAAAAAAAAAAAAAACTAATAATATATAATACAAAACGATCCTGATGCTTAACTGATCCTTCATTTAATTAAATGAAATTAATTGTACATTGTTTCTTTTTTTCCCTACCCATCCAGATTAAGATGATAATTGCCAGCTCTGTACTGCGACTGCCACCTAGTAGTATCTGCCTGACTTGTCTTTCAGTAAACGTGTGCGTGTGTTTCAGCGATGCTGAAAACAGCGGCAAATGAGTCTCAAAATCCAAATGAACCGAACAAGATCGACTCAAGCAAGAAATCAATAAATGCACACGCGGATTCCCTTTCGCACGCGCAAATGATTACATTTTAATAGAAAATAAACATTTATACTCACAAAATTACTTTGAACCCAGCACATTAATTAAATTCATAACTCTGCAGACACCAGTTGAACACCTTTTGTTTCAGTTTAGAAACGCACATTTGCAAGTTTTCCACACGTTAATGGATTGCAGTGAGCCTTGTGTGTAGGTGGTTGTGTGTGTGTGTTTGTTGTGAAAATTGTAAGAATGCGAAAATGTATTGACCCAATTGAACCCAATTGAACAGAACAAGATCGTCAATAAATGAACTCGTGTCACCTGATTCACAAATGCGCAGATTCTTTTTTGCATGCGCAATTTATGATATATTAATGTAGAACAGAGAAGTTTTATTCGTAAACGCGTCTTTATTTGTACAAATCGCTGTACAAGAATTAAATCCTGAATGTACACATACTCAAATTGAAAGGTATTTGTGGGTTTGTAATAAGAAACATACGTTAAATTTATATTGCGCATGCATAATTGTGCGTGCATCTATTAATCATTTTGAGTATAAAATCATTCCATAGTAGTGAGAGTCCTGGCTCATTTGTTACCCTGGGGAAAATAAAAATAAATAAATACAATGGTGGCCAAAATTATTAGTACAGTGGTATTTTCACTAGCTAAAAATGGTTTTGAGTCGGTTATTTCTATCATTTGCTGTAGTAGGAAATACCAGTTTACATTTCCTTACATTCATTTTGGCATTAATTGTACACAAGGAGTCTGACAACATCCAGTTCTCCACACAGAGATCTGATTTCATCGTCATCTGTCTCGATTGACATGAAGAAACAGAACAAACTGCAAAAGACATGATCCAGAAATCTGGCAACATCTCCAAGATGCTAAAAGAGACCAACCTGCAGTGCAAAGCTACATTATGTTTTAGGCACTTGTGTAAAAATGCTGTAAAATGAGGATGTTGTCAAAAATAATGCCATGAATACATTTTCTTTATCGGTTAACATATTAACTAGATTTAATTAAAGCTTGGTGTGACCATCCTTTGTGTATAAAGCAGCCTACTCCCCTTCAGATAGATTTCTCGTAGCATCTCACCGGACTACTGCAATTAATGTCAAAATTAATATTTGAAAATGTAAACTGACACTCCACAGCATAAGATCCTTTTGTGTTCCGCAGATGTATTTATTTATTTATTTTTGTATAAAGCAAACATTCTGTGGAAGGTGTGACTCGACCTTACTAATTTAAAGATAAGTGGGTGTTTCCTGCAGTGTTGTGGAATGGGGGAAGTGGTATGTCAAATAGCTTGTGGCCTTCTAGTTATAATTTTTGTTGCATTAATGCTATGTCGCATCACGCCTGGTCTTCAAACACCTGGTGCTCAATGAAAAGAAGACCCGTTTCAAAACAGTATAAATTGAATAGCTGCTGTGAGAAAGCACAATAAGCATCAGGTGCATCACGTCTCATGGCTGCTCTGTCAGTGGTAGAGAGAGAAAAGTCAATGCTTTGTGGTGGACATAACCAACTGAGCTGTCTCTTGCATTCTCTGTTATTGTTGCCCAGGGCGACAGGAAGGTCTTGCCCCGACACTAATTTAACTTCCTTTAATATATGTACTTGCAAGCTCCAATTACACAGAACATCAGTGTTAGCCTGATAGAAACGCATCCGTGTATTTAATTATGTCCAAATCTTTTTTGAGAATTTGTTTTAAAGATTCACAATTAATCTGCTTGTCTCTGCAATTTTTTTGTAGTAGAACAGTATTATTTAAAAAAAAAAATTCAAGACCGTAAATTTATCTCGTAGTATTTAGTATATTAAGTGCAAATTTAGTGAATTATTATGATCAGAATAGAGATTTTGTGACATTATTTAATTTGTTTAAACAAAAATGTAGATTAATCTAAGTTGAATCTAAAAAAAAAATAAAACTGATTACTCCTCGGCTAACTGCTAGTTAATCAGATATAGATTGAATGGTTCTTCATCAGAATGCCAGCTCCTACAGTACATCATAATACTCTGATGAACAGTTCTCCAAAATGAACAAAGGTCTTACAGGTTTGGAATGACATAGTGGTGAATAATTCATGACAGAATTTTAATTTTGGGGTGTACTATCCCTTTAAAATGGAGGGTAAATTTATGCACCTGGCCACAGATATAAACAGTATCTATTAGTCTCAAATGTATCTCCACTAACCAATTGTGATCGGATCAGTACATCTTGGTGTAAACAGGACCTTAGTGAAGCTTAACTGTAGTTTGAGTCCCGAGTAGCTTGGAAGCTATAGTTTCAAAGTAGATTCTGACATCTTGATAACTCCCAAGCCTGCATATAGACCCCATCAGTGCTCATTCTGTGTTCCATCATGAAGACCAAAATGTGTGAGGTCTTACAGTGATAGCTGAAGGCTAAGCAGCTGACTCAGCTACTCTGGGCCTCTGGGGAGAAAGAAAGCCAGCTGTGGGCTGCAGCTCAGTTGGGGGCTCATTGCGGGAGAGCAGTTTTTTAATGTGATGTGATGTGATCTGAAGACATGGGAATGAACCAGATGAATCCTCTGTTACAAGTCAGTCGATCTGTGTCGAAATTAGCAAATAAGCAGGAGGAAGTGATATGTGTCAATATAATAAGAACAAGTACCAGAGGCTGCTGGGGGTGGGGGGAATAAGAGGATGAGAACAATAACACAGGAGCAAGGGAGGAAAGAGTGTTTTTGTGTGGTGGGGGGATGGGAAATTATATGGACAGAAAAAAAAAAAAATATTCTGTATATATTCTGTGTTCCACAGTGTCATTTTTTTTTTTCAGTGAACTGTCCCTTTAAATTACAATTCTGTAATTATTTGCTCACCTGCACTTTACTATTCCATGCACATCGTGCTATTTTTTTAGTGATCTATTCATTTCAAATGATCAGAAGGAAGCCAATTATTTCAGAGTTATGCAAGTAAAATGGTATGACATTAATGCAGTGACATTACATGTACATTTTTGCAGGAACAAACATTTTTCTGCTGTATTAAAAGAACAAAAAATGGAAGTCTGAGGAAAAATAAAGAGAACAGACACTCAAACTAAGGATTAGAAAAATCGATGATCACCTTCTCCAGAAGAGGCCAATTGAACTCCTGAGTCAAAATTATGTATGTGCATTAGTGTGTTTTTGTGTACATTGTGCATGTGTGTATTAGAAGCAAGATAGGAGGGGGTGGAGCCAAGAGAAAAAGAGATGGATAGAGAGATCAAGTCACATCATCCTTTGAAAGAGATGACCTTTAAGTACCCCACTGAGTGGGCAATTGATAGATAAGGCGTTCCTTATCTTGTGTGTGTGAGCACAAGTGCGTCTCCCCTTGGTCATTTGGTGGTGGGATTATCATCTTGTGTTAAATAGAGTAAAGTATAAAGCGTCTGTTGAAGCACAAAATACAATATTTATAAATAAATAAAATCTGTATTAAACAGATAATATGTATACAGTTAAACAGTAAGGACATCAACAAGTTTAAGGTTTGTTAAACATAGACGACACTGGAACTGCATCCATCTCGCTTTGCCATGAATCGAAAGAGTTATGGTTCTGGCATTAAATGTCTAGCCATACTATAGAGACTGCATAGCTTGTAAGACACCATTTTTTATGTTAGTTGTTCAAAATATGTGACAGAGAGCCAATGTAGAGACAAAAAACAGCAATAATTCGTAGCGATGCTATCAGAAAAGGACATGGCTCTGGAGAGCAGAGTTCATGAAAATAAATAATCTTGCCTCTCCCCTCCATAACCTGCTATCTCCCCACATCTGTGCTCTGTCCATGCCCCAGCCGAGGGGCAGCTCTTGAGTGTGATGACAGCTCTAAATGTACAGCTGGTGCCTTTCATCCCCAGCAGCCAATCAGATTTCATTTTACTCAGCTGCCCTCAGTTCAACTCTGCATTCCCTCTGGGTATGCTGTGGCCAGAAAGCCACAACGATATAATTTTTTCTGATATACATAAACCTTTAGTTGCAATATCACTGCATTTTCAATCATATCAATGATATATGGCTATATGACAGTAAGTATAGGTACTCGAAATTAGCATTTGGACTCTTTCAATCACTCCAGAGAGATCATCAATCTGTGAATTAGAGTTCACTCTTCTTACATTACATTGGTCGATACACCAGTAGATGGAGACGCTTATATTAAGTCATTTAAAGAATAAGGAAAGATACTCACTGATTCACTCAAAATGTCAAGTTGATTCATTCTTAAATGTATCTGTTTTTAAACAAATCAGTGATTCGCTCATTAAGATGAGTCAGAGTTTTTAAACAAATTATTCAGTTACTTGTTTTGTGCCAGTATGAATCAACTTGACTTTTTGAGTGAATCAGTGAGTCACTGACTGACCGTATTTGTTCAGCAGATTTGCTAAATTCATAGAAACTGTAAATATAGTATATACTAAACTATACTTTAGTTTCATAAGTGAAGGACATGTTGACATCAAGTTGTGTGTCTTGCAGGTTCCCTCAGATGACTGGTGTGGTGGTGGTCCATCTGACAGTAGTGGGGAGATCCCGTGCAGACGTATGCGCAGTGGCAGCTACATCAAGGCCATGGGGGACGATGACAGCGTTGACTCAGACACCAGCCCCAAAGCCTCACCAAAATCAGCCCTCATTGCCCAGAGAGAAGCCTTCCGCCGCTCCGTCAGCATGGACCAGCGATCCTCCACCACATCTAAGTCAGCTGTCACTTGGTTTTCGGTTTTTATTTTCAGAGTATGAATGTTTTTTGATGCTATTTTGAGATTTGCACTTGCACTATTAAAAAGTAGCACACTGGACTATAAAATCAATCGTACATGAAAATGGTAAGGGGGTACCAAGGTAATTCCATTTGGTACAAAATTGTACAATGGTAATGCAACTTTAATGTTGTGCTTTATGGAATTGAGAAGTGCAAAATGGGAATTAAATGGTGTGCTTTTCTTCTCAGATACTCATGTAAACAGTGTACAGACGTCTACCCAAACAGTCGAACCACACCTAAAGGTCACGCTCGCTCTCGTAGCGCCACACGCTCTCTGACCAGCGCTCAGGTAAAACCATACAGTGTTCTCATTACATGTAGTTATTTTATTATTATTATTTTTTCAAAAATCATGAAAACCAGAAGTATTACGAATGTTTTAATGCATTGCTAGGGTGTTCAGCTGTTTTGGTTTGGCATAACGAAGACTTAGCTTGGGAGTTCTGGTGATCGCTAAGATTTCTTGCTTGTTGCTAGAGCATAACTAGGTAGTTATAAAACACTTCTGGGTAGTTATACGAGCATAAATAAATGAGGACTTGGGTGTCCTGCTAGTTGCAAGGGAGGTTGGGCTGACTTCTAGAAGATAACTAAGTGGTGGTTTGAATGTTTTGGTAATTGCTAGGGTGTCCTACTAGTTGCTATGGCATAACTAGCTGGTTTCTAGGGCGTTTTGGCTGATTGCTAAGGCATAACTAATTGGTTTCTAGGGCATTTTGTGATCGCTGTGAGTACAGTTGCGCTATATTTCGGTACATTAACCCCTAGGCTATTGCCACAGACTCCCTGCGATTTCTTTCCTGGGGGTGGGGGTGGGGGTGTTTGTTCTCCTCTGTCCGTTCATAATCCGTTTGTGACTGTGTTCAGGGTTGCCAATCTAAGCGATCACATGCTTGACCGCACCCGTTGATGGTCCTGTTTCAGGGTATAACTAGGAAGTTGAGTTTTGGCTTGTTGCTAAGACATAACTAGACAGTGACTTAGATCCTGATAGTTGCATGGGCATAATTAGGAAGCATCTAAACTAGGAAGTAGCTAAATGTTCTAGTGATTGCTAGGGCATCTTTCTAGTTTCTTTGACGTAACTATGTGATTACTGTGGAGTTTTGGGAAGTTGGTAATGCATGACTAGGTGGTTGTAAGAGTGTTCTAGATAAATGCTTATTGGCTTAATGTCAACAAAGTACGCTCCCTCGCATTCTGGTCACTAGGTATAACCCTGATTAGCAATGATGTAAAGTCACATTTAGCATTTACATATCATTTATCAACTGAAAATTTGTATGAACAGTTCTGGTTATTTGCTAAAACATCTGTTCCTCAGCTTTCATTAAAACATAGTTTTTGCATATTTTAGCTGACTGACACTCTGAACCTGTTTGGAGAAATGGAATCACAGGCTGTCGAGGCACTGGACTTACCTGGATGCTTCCGAACCCGCAGTCACAGCTACGTACGGGCTATACAAGCAGGCTGCTCCCAGGACGATGACTGCCTGTCTGTCTTTTCAATGTCGGGTCCACAGGGAAGCGTGAAGGGTGAAGCAGGTGAGTCATCAGCATGTGTTTATGTATGTGTGGGTATACCTAGTCTTGATGCTGTCACAGGGATTAGATTAATGACTTAATGAGTTTTTAGAGCAGTCTCATAGGAATTGCTAAAATACAAGGGATTTAAATCAAAACTGCTTTCCTTCTATCAGTGCGCTCTCCTACCAATGTTACATTATAAACACTAAAATGCTCAAATTGTCATAAGACGTCTGACTCCTTGACTGTCCCTTGGGTTGTAATCAAGATTACGGTTATAATGTTAATCTTGTCAGTGAATTACTGAAATAAATGAATATGACAAAATCTAAACGACAGGACAAAAGGCAAACAGAAATAAAAAAAAAAAATAAAAAAAAAGAACAAATTACACTGTATGGTCAAGATCGCAATTTATTCCCTCTCTCACTAACATGTGGATGACTTTGTCTTTTTTCCCCCAAGTCCTTTATTCTCTCATTTAGAGTAGAGAATCTCACAGGAGATTTATTAAAGCCCTTGTGAAGTGTCAAAAGCATCCGTCTACAGTTTCCCAAGGCAACACTCATGACACACACCGGAGTGTGAGTGTTTTTAAGAGAGAGGGATGAGGAGAGGACAAGAGAGATGGAAGGAGCGCTTAGGCCTGCTTTTTTAAAACTCCTTTAATCTCTGACTGTGTCCCTCTGAATTTCATGTCTCCGTTTTCAAGAGCTTGTGAATGTGTCTGTGTGAGCGGATGTTACTTAAGCCATGAGGATGTGTCTAAAGCTTCTGAATGATAATACTCGAATGGGGATTTTAAGCTATAATGTGTATATGTATATGTATGTTTTTTCCTTCTTGATACAGTGAATACATTTGCATATATCTGTTCTCAAAAATCTGTCTTTGCTGTAAATTGTAGTAGTTTTCTATCTATCTGTCTGTCTGTCGGTCTGTCCAAGTCAGAAGCAGTGTGATTGCTCTGTATAAGATAATATCTGCAATACTATATATTTTTTTACTATAACATTTCTTTACACTTGGTTTGCTTTTTCAAAACTCTTCATCCAGTTGTTCTTTAAAAAGTTTCAGCTTGTCAGTTAGTTTCACATCCAAAGTCCACCAAAACTATCAAAATACTTATTCCTTTATTACCTTTGTGACACAACACTTTGTCACTTTTAAAACACTAACAGTGGCTACTAACGAGGTCACCTTTTAAATGCAGAAGCCTATGTTGTCACTAACATTGTATTTTTTTATTTTCCATTATGACCTAAAGAAAAACAAAAAGCGGGGAGGAGGAAATTACAAAAAAGGCATCCCAATAAAGGTGCCATATCTTGACTTGGCTGTGTTTTTTAATTGTACAATTGTTTGTGTGTCCA
Organism: Enteromius afrohamiltoni; assembly: GCA_034779775.1. NCBI lineage: Eukaryota > Metazoa > Chordata > Actinopteri > Cypriniformes > Cyprinidae > Enteromius > Enteromius afrohamiltoni. Next base: position 9,817,989 of record JAUYWG010000056.1, read on the forward strand.
TATTTTTTCTTACCTACAAAATATTTACCTTGTACTTGAAGCCTCTAGCAGGTTTTGTACTGTAAGTCCTTGCAACCTTTCCTCTGTTCTCCTTACTAATGATTTTCCTTCTTCAGCAGAAAGTTAACTCAAAAGGAAGAGTATGTTTTATTCCTTCTGTGGCAACTGTTTTGAATGAACAGCCCTTCATCTTTCAAATGAATTATGTATTTGAATAGCATTCTTAATAAAACCTTTATGTCTTTGTCGGTCTAGCGTTCCCATATAGGAAAGGACCCCCTCCTCTTCCCCCTCGCATGTCCAAGCCAATGATCTCTGTGACTGCTCAGAGCAGCACTGAGTCCACTCAGGATGCTTACTTCCAGAGTACAGGACAGCCCGCACTGGTTCGGCCCAGACAGCACAGCAACTCAGTGGACCTGACGGAGAGCAGTGGGGGCCGTAGCTCCAGAGTTGGGCACTATCTTGGTGGGGGAACTGCTCGTGTCAGACAGAGCAGCAACTCCGCAGAGAGTCTGAATGGCAGGGCTCTTCAGAGCATCGCCTACCCTGGTGGACCTGGTCCAATGAAACCGAAACACAGCAGCTCAGCTGATAACCTTCTGGAGGGGCCCAGGGGAACTAGGGACCGAGCTGGAGGCAGCCTGGGAAAATCAGCCTCTCTGCCCCAGAACAGTATGTCCCTAGCTAAAGCTCTGGCTGGAGGAGAGGAGTTCAAACAGGAAGGACGAGGGAGGAAATGGAGACCCTCTATTGCAGTGCAGGTATAAGAGGGGATAATCCCATGAGATATTCAGCCTGAATGATGTCTCTCTCTTATGAAACATTTTGTTAAATGTCTTTTTTTGTGTTTTCCAGGTGGACAGCTCAGAGACGTTGTCTGACTCAGACCCAGAAGGCAAAGCATTGAGAGAGGTGCACTCCATAGGGGTTCAGGTGGAGGATGACAAGAGGTAGATCTGACTTGTTTCATTTTTATAACATTTTTGAAATGGCATAAAATGGCACAGTTGATATATTTCCCAATAAGCTGTGGAGTACTGAAGGGCTCCTCATTTAATTTAAATTGCCAATAGATTATAATTTACATAATAGCCATGAATCATGAGTTGCTACATGCTATTGCTGGCTAGTGGCAGTTTGTATTATTGGGAGGGACATTTTCATACTAGAGAGGATTAAATAAATTATTATTAATAATAATTTATTCAAAATACTAAGGATCATTAAGTTCCTTAAAATCAAATCCTATATATAAATATTAATGCATATAAGTCTTCGATTTTTAAGACATCTTTGTTTCGTACAATTACAAAACGTGCACACTTCTTGATGTCAAATGTAAAGTCTTAGCAGTTAAGAACCATTCCACAAACTTACAGATGAACAGATTCAGGACTAAAAGCTACAGCTTCTATTGGCTCTTTCATTTTCTTTAACTGATATTTGCATTTGTTCTCCTGATGTCAGGGGTGGTTAGATTATTTCTGAGGTGGGGTGGAGTGTGAATGTGTCAGTGTTAGATGAGCAAGATGTGCAGGTGCAAGGTTCACACAGACGCAAGCAAGTGCACACGCAGTGGGTGTACGTGCTAGGAACACAGAGTGAGGTGAGAGGGTATAATTAGGCAGCCATTACGCAATACGCCAAAACTTGTGAAATGATGTCACTCATCTACAAATGAGCTTAATATGCTTTGTGTCTTGTGATCATTAATTACTTTTGTCAGCTTCTTTTTTTGATTCAGCAGAAACACTGTTAGTTTGTATTTTTTCAGTCATATTTTATGTATTTTTTGGTAATGAGACATTAAAGTACAAATTAAAGGAAGCGTTCCCCTAAAAATGAAAATTTGCATTAAATGTCTCAAACATTCAAGAAGTAGATGAGTTTGTTTCTTTATCAGAACAGATTTGGAGCAATGTAACATTTTATTAGTGTATTCTCTGCAGTTGAAAAAAATAAGCCGATATATAAAAAACATAATAAAATCATATTAATCCACATGTACACTGCATAGCTTCATCAATTAATCAGTGTGTTGTGAAAAGTGAAAAACTCTGTCAATAAACAAATCCATTATTAAGGTGTTACATAAGAGAGCTTTAGCTCCAATGAAGAAACAAACTCATCTTGGCCTTGGGTAAGAAATTTAGCAATTTTTGGGTGAATAATTCCTTTAACCTCAATCAATGTTGAATACAAAATTAAAAATCCACCTTGTTTTCTTACAGTTGTGGTACTTGCTGTGGAAGTAGATGCAATCTGCAATTTGTACTATAGACACAAGGCATTAAAGTGTCAATATTGTTTTTGGCATTTGCATTAAATTTTACAACTTAGTATGATGAATTGTCAAATGAATATAAGCTTCACATTTCTGAATGTTTTAAATCCTTCAGAAATAGTCCAAATTACTTTCATAGTAAGTACCTTACTGTAATGTA
>JAUYWG010000056.1:9820535-9846317 GCA_034779775.1 Enteromius afrohamiltoni
CTTCACATTTCTGAATGTTTTAAATCCTTCAGAAATAGTCCAAATTACTTTCATAGTAAGTACCTTACTGTAATGTAATGAAGTAATGTTCACATCAGTGCAATGACATAAATGTCAAAAATGCGATGCATAGATTTAAAATAGTGTGCATTGGACACACGTTGGCAAGTGTGACCTAATGCATTGTTTCTAGCATAACTACATTGCTAAAAAAAACTGTTTATTTATATATAATTATTAGTAGATGTGTAATACTTTTATTGTTTAAACTTGACCAATAATTTGTGACCGATATTTTATATGTAGATTGATTTTTCCTATCTAAACTGTTGCTCAAACATGTTTTCTCATCACCACTGCTGCTACATAAATGACATATCACATTGCATTGTAACCTGCTTTACAAGTATGTTTAATGTATTGTATCATTGGTTATGCATCAAAATTTTTATTGCATCATTCTTAGTTATGGAGATGCTCATCCCTACTGTATATCAATACTTCATTCTACCACAACACATGAGTACAAGTTGTTCTATTGTTGTTTTTTCCAGACGAGCACGTTTTAAACGCTCCAACAGCGTGACAGCAAGTGTCCAGGCTGATCTTGAGACAGAGGGATTTGGTGGGCTGACAGTCCCCACTCAAGACAAGGGCCTGCAGTTTGGCTGCTCATTCCAGCGCCACTCGTCTGAACCAGAATCAGCCAGTCAGTTTGCAGAGTATCGCACAGTGCACACACAGGGCCAGTGGGCCTACCGTGAGGATTATCATAGTGGTTACACCAACGAGCCTGGCCCTCCAGAACTGAGGGCCCTGCCCCGCTCCCACTCCCCTCTGCCCCTGGCCCCTGAGCGTGGAGTGGGAGGCTGGAGCGAGGGCCCGAGGAGCCTTCCTGATTCGGGTCGAGCCTCACCCTGCTTACGTGATGGAGAGTTCTTCCTCCGGCTCCTGCAGACAGAAGTCGAGAGGATGGAGGGATGGTGCCAGAACATGGAGAGAGAGGCAGAGACAAATGAACTGTCGGAAGAGGGTGAGTGAGAAATAGATGCAAAGTGATTGTTGGGGTAAATGTGGCATGCAAGTTTCCACTGATTTCATGGGGTCTTGAATCTGTAGTGTTTTGCCCAAAGAACAGTTCCTTCTGTCTTACGACCTTCTGATTGGTTTGTTTTGTGGTTCAGTGTTGGAGCTCATCAGAGGGGCTGTCGGCAGTGCTCAGATGCTCATGTCACAAAGAGTCCAGCAGTTCTTCAGGATGTGCCAACAGAGTGTGGTAAGTGTTTTGAAAGTGTTTCTGTTGTGGATAAAAGTAAAGATGTCCTTACCGTTTTTAGAATCTGTAGTACAATAATGTGTAAAATAGAACTAAAATAAATAGATACATTGGAAAGACAGGTAAATACAAGAACTTAACCTACCTTTACCATCTTCAGGTTTCATAATAAAAAAAATTCTCTACATATCTTCATGTGACCTGTATAAAAATTTTGTCATAATGTGATCTACTTTAAATACCAAAGATTAATTGCATATGCTGCTTCGGTATGCACTGAAGCATGGAAGCTGGTATGAGATGGTTTAAGATGATCTTAAACAGATTATAAGCAGTTTTAAGATGGTCATGTGCTGGTCCTAAGCAACTAGCTCCTAACCAACTTGGGACCAGCTTAAACCAGCTTCAAAACGTACCTAACCAGCCTATGCAGTTTTTTCTTCACTAGACTAGTCCTATTGATCCACTTAAGTAAATTGTAAAAAATACAACTACATTATATTACTACTAAATACCATTATGTATTTATGACATTAAACACCATTAAGCCTATCAAAAAAAAAAAAAAAAAAGAATTACTGGAGGTTCCACTCATTTCCTACAAAAATATGCCATCTTTGCAGCATCCTGTAACACCCCCCTCTTCTCATAGGATCCGTCATCATACCCTCAGCCCAGCACTCAGGATCTGGCCAGTTATTGGGACCTCCTCCAGTTAGCCATAGAGGACGTCAGGGTGAAGTTTCAGGACCTCCAGAGGCTGAAGGACTCGGGCTGGAGATTACCTCCTGAGAAGAAGGTGAGAGTGGAGTTTCGCTCTGCTCAAGTCACTGCACAGCTCCGCTCCAGTGCCAAAACAGCAGCAGGCAGAAGATCCGCTCATGTGCTGGGCCCCAGCAGCTCTCTGCCATCACACAAACACCTCAGCAAGAAAAGGAACTAAACTACAGAAAAAAAAGACATGCATGTTCTGGAATAACAGCTGATTTACTGCCTATGAGCTGTTCATTTGCTTTTAGATATTAAAGCCTAACAAATCTGTAACTAATTTCTCTGTTTTCTTTCTTTTTACTGTCTGCTGCTTCCACAATGTCATGTCTCATCCTAAATACACTAATCCAAATCATTCTTATGTTGCAACCTCATGGTGCTGTCCCTTCTCCGTACATTTCCTGGTCTTCATCCTCTTTGGCATATCCTCTGCTTGTACGTGTGCGTTTTCGGTGTCTTTCCCTGCGTTCCTGTCCATCCCTGCATTGGTCATCCATGCTGTTACGCCACTCCCCTGCTCTTCCTCTCAGGAGGACAAGAAGGTTCCACCTCCATTACCAAAGAAACCAGTCGGTGGCGTGACGGGCAGCCTGCGTGCTGACAGCACGACCGAGGCCGGAGGCATGCTAGTGGTCTCGAGAGGACGTAGCGTTCCCGAACGGGAGAAATCGCTGGACGTGGGTGACCGGCAAAAGCTGGAGACACGGCGCAGGCTGCTCCAGACCAAACGTTCAGCCTCCTTCCGTCAGAATTCTGCCACGGAGAGTGCTGACAGCATCGAGATATACATCACAGAGGCTCAGACGAGACTCTGAGTCGCTCAGACCCTCTTAAAACGACCACTACGGCTCTTCTCTGGCACACTGCACAGACGGCCTTGTTACAAAGCAGCCAGAGAGCGAGCGCAACTACTCACTTTAGTGTGATGGAGAGCTTGAGATGGCTTTTCCATTTCTTTTTTTGAGCAAGTGTTATTATTCTCAGAAAAAAAAGGGCTCAACCAGCACAACCAAGTGTTCCAAGATTGAGACTTTTGTAAGTCCACAAAATATATAAAAATGTTAGGACTGTTTTAATGAACCACGCCAACACATACGGGTGCAATATCATATATTAATAGGATCTTATCTTGTTACTTTAAATAATAGACCTTGTTTTGATATAATCCTGGCTGTGTATGTGTTTCTTAATTGATCCCACAGTGTGGCGGACGTAGCCCCTTTCACTGTGACACAAGCGCACTCTTGTGGCCAGAGTAGAGCAATGCACCCTGATGTAAATTTGGGCCTGAAACTGAATGTCTTAGCAGTGCAGCAGTAAAACTCCTGAAAGCAACTTTTGCAGTATAGATAAATGCCTTTTTAAAGCCAGTTATCAAATTACCACAGGGATTCGTCTCCCGTATAGTGCAATATCACTTCGCAATTGCAGTCAGGCTTCTCATCAGCCCAGACACGTGTCTTAAAAAAAAAAAAAAAGAGAGAGAGAGAAAAACACAACAGAAACATTCATGCTCTGAGACAACAGCCACGCTTCCTGAAACAGAACGGTCTATTTCATAAGACTTCAAAAACAGGGGTGCAGAAGACAATCTTCAATTTCACACATGACCTGCACACTGAAAAATTATCATTCAGAGAGGAGGGGAAGAAGCATCTTGGCCATTTCACCCCCCTGCCTTTTTTTGTAACAGATGAAAGCCCTATAACAGGAAATCAATGTAGCTTCTACATTTTGCCTGAGTGCTTTAATTTAATGCTGTTTTTCTTTTCTTCTATTTCCAGTTCTGTTTTACTCTTAAATAATTATCTATACATTTTTTTTCTCTCTCTTTGAATTTATTTGAGGTGCAAAACTACTTCAGATCCTTTTATAGAAAAGAAGATAATCTGTGTCCACTTCACACCAATTGTTGAATTGTGGAATATTTCGAAAAAAAAAAATGCTTTGTTTGTTTAGATGGTAAAATGTGTGTGTTTTTGAAAGAAAGGAAATATTCGTTAACATATAAATGTGATGTGAAGAACGGATTATGTGTTTGCGTGCATTCAACTTCGTAAAATGGGTAAAATGCAAACTGGAAATAAGATCACATGGTAATTCTTGCAAGTTCCATTTATTAATTTCCCTTTTTTAATGAAAAATGTTGATTGCATGAATGATCTGAATTTTTGGGTTTTTTTATATCTTTTTTTGGGGGGAAAGTAATGGAATAATGGAAAATATTTTATTGGGAGATGTATATTTTATAAATTACATTTTTAGATTAGCAGATAAACATATGTTGTCAAAAGTGATGTTAAAATATGTTATAAAGTGTCTAAAGATTTACAAGGTAGGGATGTGACAGCTCTGTGGAAAACTCACCGCTACAAACTTCAGCGAAATTGTGTGGTTTTCCTCTTATTTCTTTTGTCAACCTCGACAACAGACTTGCTAAAGACTTTTGACAAAAGAAGAATAGATGGTTGACAGCTACTTGCCATGTTGTCCATGGGCAAAACATATAATCTGTTTTCTATGTCTTGACTATCTACACGTGCCTAACAGCACTATGTGTGGCTTTTTTTTAATCTAACTATTCAATATTATATTCAATACGAAATATATAACTCACACAATATGTATTGTTCTAATAATTTGATTTGTTACACCTGATCCAGCTAATAACCACCTCACACTGGATGTTTCTATGTAACCTGCATGCTTTTATTAATCCATGAAAAAATGAACAAACTTCTATCAAAAGTGTAGATCTTGATCCACTGTCTGTAAAAAAAGGCAGGACTATTTATCTAATTATTTATAATCACTACACCTACATTTCTGTATCTAAACTTATTTATTTATTTATTTATTTTTTAATAAATTATTTCAATGTATTTATTTATTTATTTTTTTCAGATGTTTGTACTTTTTTCATTTACTGTTGCCTACCATCTCTTTTTATTTATGTATTTATTTCGATTTTATTTATTTATTTTATAAATACATTATGAATACATATTTTTTTAAGCTTGTAAAAATGGTTGTAATCACAGTCGAATAACCCTTTTTTTTTTTTTTGGACGCAGCAAGTCTAAGGTGACAAAAAAGCACAACAGACTATTTCCTCTTCCACTGTGAAGGACTTCCTGCCTTCTCAAAACACTGAAAGACTATGTACAACACGCCATTGGGGTTTCCAGTGCGAGAAATAGGATGATCTCTTATCAGGGCCATATGTTTTTGATATACCAACGAAACTTAATTTCGAGTAAGACTGACCACACTTTGCCCTTCGCAAGTTGTTTGCCTTCTCAGGCACACACAGGAATCAGTCGGACACTCAAACGGACTTCTCAGAAAGACTATTTTGATGGCCTTTCTATTCTAACCACCAATTTCCAATGTAAATCGATTGATGGAACCTAGTCAAATACGATATTTAATGGCTGTTTCCTTTGCTACATCATGTCAAGCTTCCCATGCCAACACATGACCCGATGGTGCGCTGATCGTCGGTTCTTGAGACATCAATTGTCAGAATGGATGGCTGAAACTACCATTGCTCCTTTAAGCTGAAAAGCGAGTCTAAAAAGTGTTGGCGAAGCCTCTGTATATGCCGTAAACAGATTTAGCTAGACTAAGTGATGAATATTTCTTCGTAGCACAGAGGAGCTTGTAGCAGTGTGATGTAGACGTTACGTTGGATTCTATAACGCATTACAGATCACTGGAAATTACATGGGTCATAGACTTACAAACAATTACTGTGTAATTACAAATACCTTCTCACGTTCCGTTGTATTATGTACAGTAAATATATCTGTTGCAATTGAAGTTGTTATTATTACTAGTCAATGGATTGTTGATGATTACTGGTATTATTAATAATTTCATATATAATGAAAAATGTTATTGCAATTATGACTGAGAAAATCTATTCTGTATTCTCCGGGGTGTTCATGTGTAAAGAGCCACCCGATTTAGATTTTATTCTATTGTTTGTAATTGCTGCTAATGTAGAAAATAGCCCTGTGGAAGATGAGACAAATTGAAAAATTACAGCTAATGTTAGGCGCATCTCTTGTAGCAGTTGCGTGCAAGTCTGCAAGATTACAGGAAATGTCAAATGAACACTTAGATTTGAAGAAGGAATATTCCCCTTTCTTAACAGAAAAAAAGAATATATATAAATAAATGTTTGGCCAGTTTGTGATGTAGCAAAAAAAAAAAAAAAAAAAAAAAAAAAAAAAAAAAATCTGTTCTTTTTTTAATTGTTCATGAAGTTGCTCATAACATTGTGACAAACTGGATTATTAACATTATCACGATTTATGGTTGTTATTCATTTATTTATTTTTAAAATCATATATATGTTTGATACAGTGCCAAGGTAAAATAACTTTTTTTTTTGTGTCTATACTTTTTACATTGTTTTACCAAACTGCAATAGCTTACAACTTCATCTTTTTTCAATATATTATTTCCTGGATTTTAAATAAATAACAATCTCTTACCATGTGTTGCAGCTAAAGGGTGAAGGCCTTCTGATGAACAGTGGCTTGGAATGAAGTAAAATACATGGATCATGTTTAGTTTTTGGTCACTGAGATGTTCAGCTCAATGTCTACTAGAGATGGCACACTGTGATGTGGTAAACCTAAACACAGAATGTAATATTGTCAAAGGTTGTAAACATTTTCTAAAAATTACTATAAAGCTATTTTAGCAAGGTAAAATAAATGCTGTCCGCTTAGTGTCCTTTTTCCTCATGACATTTCACAAAAAGGGTAGACTAAGTACTTTTGAAACGTGCGCGGTTTAAACACCTCAGATTGCTTCCACAAGAACCCGAGCCGCATGCATTTTTTTTGTGTCTCAGCTGTACAAAATACAGGTACAGTTGAGACAAAAAAATGCATCGTGTTAATTTATGATATTTTAGTACATAAAACAATTGAATTAACATCAAAACAATCACTTCATTTCAGCATTTATGTTTTGTGTAGTGATGAAAAAGATGAAAAGTCTGTTTAAAACGTACTCACATAAGAAGAAGCCTGATTCAAGTTCAGTTTAAAACAGGAAAGATAAGGATGTTGAGGTTATGTTTATTTTAAGCGCGCACTAATCAGCGTCGGCGTCATGACGAAATTTTAGTCAGCAAAAGAAAATCTCCACGTTAGTACGCTCACGACTTTCAATAAATAAATTAATTAACAAAAATAAAATAATTGATACTTCATAGTGGCAATCAGGTTATACTTCTTGACCAACTAGCAGTTTCCAATGGGTAGTCTTTTACAATACAAATAAGACCAATCTACCTTTTCATAACTGAAAAAAAAGTTATAACCAGTCTTGACGAAAAAAAAGAACAAAACACACGACTGAACAGTTCAGGGGTAGGCAACGTCGGTCCTAGAGTGCTACTCTTCAGTAGGCTACAGATTAGGTCCAACCCTAATCAAAAACACCTGAACATGCTAATCAAGGTCTTCAGAATAACTAGGACTACAGGGAGGTGTTTTTTTTTTTTCCTCAAGGTTTGGAGCTAAACTTTGCAGGACTGACATTGCCTACCCCTGGACAAGCTTTAACAGTCTGCAAACGGCCCCAGGTTGGGATTTATAGACCTACTAATGTTAGGGGCAAGGATAAGCATTCCCTAAGGTGGTGCTTTTTGTAGTTGTAGCGAGGTTAGGGTCAGTGGTGGAGGCATGTTATATTATCCTAAACTCTGCTCTAAAATCCAATCAGATGTCTGGCCTGGTCCTACTGTCCTGAAACTGCGATCATGTGTGGCACTTTAGTTCTGTACCTGGGCAAATCTCACTGGTAGACAACTGGTAAGTTTGTGTAGAAGCAACTCCATACTAGTAACAATGCATACTAATTATAACCACATATTTAGATGGCAAACTACCACTAATATACAAGTCATTTACTTACCGCCATATCATTTCACTACACAAAACTCCCATTTATCTTTAATACAAAGATATTTTTTCCTAGTCTATCAATTCTTTTAGTGTTGAACTGGAAATTTCATGCTGGGCATCCGGCCAAAGGGGAAGTGCCCCCAACTAAATCTGGTTTCTTCCAAGGTTTTTTTTTTGTTTTCTCTCCATTCACTCAGGAATGAGGTTGTGGTTCCTTGCCGCTGTCACCTCTGGCTTGCTTAGTTGGGGGCACCTAATTTCTAGTGATTATCATCATTTTAATTCCACCTCTGCATTTCATAAATAAACAGTTCGATACATTACATTACCATCACTCTATTCTCCTGTTTGATAATGATCAGTGCTTTGCTACAATCTGCATTGTTAAAAGCACTATATAAATAAAAGTGATTACTGTGGCAAAACATAACCATGCGTGCGTGACAAGAAAACAAGCCTTATTTAAATTCTTGGCCCATATATCCACTAAAGTACTTGTCCAGCATCAATCAACACAATAAGACTGTGTACAAGCTAAAAATACCCAAGCAATATAAAAAGAAGTGTCACTTATAAGAAGGCGGCAGAAACAATAGTACAAAAGGAGGAAATAAAAACTTTAATTGTTCAATCAGTGATAAAAATACAAACCACAAAAGAAAAAAACAAAAACATAAAATCAAATTAAGTGACCTTCAGTCCTTTTCCTAGATGCAACCGTATGAGAATGAGCTGAGGTGAGAAAACAGAATAATGAGCCATTGCCTTTTGGTCCTTGTTAGAGCTCTCTGCTGTTTACCACCATGGCTTTAACTCTAGGAGGTGCAGACTGATATAGAGAAACCAAATACAGATATGCAGGGAACTTCTGGGTAAAACTTATAGATGTGAAACAGATCTCTATTAAAATCCAACATAAATACAAATGACCAGGCCAAAACTTTGTCAGAAACCATTGCATTACTCCTGGGTCTCCATGCTTTCATCTTCTCCCTCTCCACCTTCCTCCAATGCTTCATCCTCCTCTTCCTTGCGCTCTGGGGGTTTCTCATAAGCTTTTTCAGACGGGGTGACAATCACTCCATCCCATGTAGACATCTCAGTAGTGAGATCTACAGATAAGTATCAAAAACATCAGCCTCAGCAACAATGACATTTGAATGCAAGTACACCAATCGATTTAACCAGGAATAAACCTCAAACACTTACAACTGGCATCTCCTTCAAGGCCCAAGATTTTTCTGTATCCTCCATGAGAGAGAACCCTCACCAGTGTTTGGGCTGTGAAACACACCATGTCCTGCAGAAACATATCAATTAGATTACCTGTATTTTTAACACTAAATTACCTACTGACTGAAGTCTGCATTACCTGCTGCTCCAGGGTCATTACAGTGTGCACACGGAAGTTTCCGCTCTCACACGGATCAGTGATTCCTACAGAGCCTGGCAGGAAAAGACCTGCGGCAAGCATCTGAAGACAGCGCCTGCAACACACACACACCTCAAAATCTACAGAGTTTGATGCCCATTACCTCAAGCAAAACAGACATGCAGCACCACCTTACCTGTAAGCAACGTTGAGTGGCAAGGGCTGCCTAGACGGGTTGTTCATCACAGCAGAGTGCCCCTGTGAAGAGAGCAACATTACAGGTAAATCAGCTGGTGTAGTGTAAATAAGGTTAGACAATGTTAGACTCTGGAAACGACGCTCACCAGCAAATCTAGAATCCACGGTGTGAGAGGCTCAAAACCAGGGAATCTGACTCGCATGTCTTTCAGCAAGCGAATCAAAACTTTCACACTGAGTTAAAAGAGAAACCAAAGTAAGCCACAAAATGCATTAGATTCATTTAATTCAGTAAGAGAAAGTATACTTGCGTTGACTGAGAAGCGTTCTCCTCAAACCAGCGAGCATGACGAATGGCTGCCAGAGCACTTTGCAGAACCTTGATGTCCACTGCAAAGAGCAGAGATATATAAAAAAAAAAAAGGATATTTTAGGTTTGCTGAAGATTATGTTTGTGTTTTACCTGTTAAGTGTTTTTTAACGAATATTACATGATAGCAGATGACAACATAGGTTAAAATCAGTGTGTACAATTAAGTCTCCAATACTGACATGAATGAATAACAAAAAGATAAGAGCAGCGTGGTACAGATAACTAGTACATCCCTAGTATGAAAAGCTAATTTGTAGAAGACGTGAAGTGTTTGAGTGTGTAACATACAGTGGAGCTCTGGGTCCAGTTTGCGCAGGTTGGGTGGAACTGTGGTGATGAGGATTTTCACAGTGGCATCAGCAGAGCTGATCTCAAAACCCGTCTCGTTGGTCAGCATGGACAGTACTGAAGAGCACAAAATATTTAGTTAAGCAATTCTTTTTTTTTTGGTCATTTTTTTGAATACACAAGATTTTTCCTTCTATGTACTGACTGGCTTGCCAGATTAAAACCCACACTTACCCTCAGAAGGGTCCTGTGTACGCAGGGTCTCAACTACTTTGTTTCCCAAGGCAGCAACAGCTTCCACTGAACAAAAAATAATATTAAAATAAAATAATAGGATTCTCAATAAACTAAGCATACTCGGGACAGTACTTAACATTAAGAGCTAAACAGAACATCACAATTTATGAAATAATGTGACACTCACATGTGGGCAAGATCTTCAGGATAACCACGAGGTCAGCCACATTGTGTCCTGTTGTCATGGTGCCCTTTTTATAGGAGCCAACTTGTCTTACTTCCTCAATTTGCTGCGAATTGTTAGACGTTGATTATTATTATACAAAAACAATGAGATTTGATTTCGAGTTTTTTTTACATGACTTATTCAAATGTTTTCTCACCACTTCAAAGTTTCCAGGTGCCACAATTAGGTTGTCGATGACGTTGTTAATCTTAGTGACCAAGGATAAAATGGAAGCCTGGGAGAGAAACAAACAATAACAAGAATTACTAAAATAATAACTTTAAGTTGTAACTTAAGTGATAATATGAAGGGTGGTATGGCAATATTATCTGCTGATATTTAGCATGTACCTGTTCAGGAGAGGTAGGAGTGAGGTCTTGGTTTCTCTTCAGCAGACATTCACTGAAAGAGGTCTCATCAGGGGCAGGCTTTACTCGAGGAAAGGCCATCTCGCACTGCAAGAAGAGATTCATGAGCTGGATGCTTGTTGTTTCACAAAGCAAAGAATCAGTGTAGAACTGTACTTACAACATAGAAGTCAAATGGTATGTGAGGGACAAAGGGACGATACCTGGGAGAATAGAAGGCATAGACAAAGTTAGGTCAACAAGAAGAAAATAAATTAAGCTCGTTTACAAAATCAGCCAATGTACATAATAAATAACGCACCCCTGGACCAAACCTCCGCGGGAGCCAAACCGGCCACCTCGGCCCCTGCCACGATCTCCTCTGACAAAAAAACAATCATTTCAGTAAATTAAAGAAGTAAACAAACAATAGTCGACAACAGTGGAAAAATCTCATCTGTTTGTTAGATTAATTTCCGACCCAAACAAAAAATAACCGTAAAGAAAACATCATTGTTCAGTTTAATGCTCGATTCTTCCTTCTTTCGTTCATTCATTCATGAATTAACAGTCTAGTTTTTTTGGATACACCGCGTTTGAAAACACTAAATGAAGTTTATTACAAACGCATCGTTTAATTAGTATTTACGCACGTACTTTAATAATAAACACCATTTATTTATTTTATTCGTCAAAAGCACTGCGGCTAGTAGTACAACATGCTAACAGGCACCGGGCTAGCTTACTACCAACAAAAACAAACAATTTCTAGGATTCTATAAACCTCGGTATTTGACGCAATAACGCACACGTTGTTTTATTGAAATAAATAATGAAACCACATGTACCTCATTGCGTAAGACGTTTTGTCAATTTAACAAGAACACACGCTGGTGAGAAAAGCACTGCCTCCGTCTGCAGTTCGCCGCTGGTCTGCGCTTCCTTGCTTCGACGGATGTTGCTTTTCATAATACAAGTCCGGGATAATAGTTTATAATAAAAGTCCGAGAAGTTATAACAAAAGTTTCATTCGAACGAGTCACTGGATAACAAAATGCCATTTTAGAAAACAACGTAATGAAAATTAAGAATTACTTACTCAGCTGCTATTAACATGCATTAACATACATAAAATAATTTACAAATATACATAAAAATACATACGCAAAGATCAATATGCCATAATTTTGTCATTTAGTATGTTTTCCAAAAAATGTAGAAATGGGTGTTCCTCATATTACCATGTCAGGGGTGGGCCTGAACAGTCATACACAGCGTTTATCAGAAACGACCAGACAGAAGAAATTTTACCACCCACAGCCAATCAAATGCAAAAGCCGTACCCATTTTACGTCAATTACGCAGACATCAAGCATGTGCTAAAATAAGATAAGATTTGTTTTCAAATGTTTAAAGTCACCTTCACCAGCACTAGAGCAATATGCCTCCATCACCAGACCACAACTTTTTACAGATGTAATTCAATGCAATAATAACACAAAAGGTAAGAATCTTAAAACAATTTTTAAAATAATATCAGATCCTTAAGTCACATCTTATCTACACTAGAAGAAATAAATTATATGAAAACAATTTTTACTCAGAAATGGGAATTAAATTTCACAAACAATTGAAAGGAAATGGAGTATTAAACAAGGAATTTTGAAAAATGTGTATTTTCTTGTAAAACATTAATAATTTATTTATTTTAATAATTTATCATGTAATTTATAACGTCAAAATGTTTACTTAGAATTATGTTGTAAAAAAAACCCAACATTTGTTAAGAAAACCATGCATGTTTTGCTTTACTGCATTTCTCTATTTTCCATGCATTTCATTGATAAAATCTTTTGTATACTGTATACCATTCAAATAACTTCACCTTTGCATTTCTCTACACTTACTTTGACCTGAATTTTAATGATTTTTTGTTTTATTTATTTTTAATACTGTAGTACACAATGCAATTACTTTATATTTGTTTTCAGATCACAATTCAGCCTTTTAAAAACCATGTAGCAAGCAGCCATGGCAGACTCCAGAGATTATGGTAAAGTTCACTGCATTGCTTAATTTAACACAAATTTAACTGTGATTGTGCCATGGATTGTTTATTAATGCAGTGCAAATGTTCTCTTTCCCAACAGTTGGAGACTTCCTGGCAGAATTCAGGGAGCAGATAATTACAAAGGTGACTCGGGTCAGTGACATTGCTGAGGCTGTTATCTCTCAAAGTCTGATCCATGAAGCAGCAGCTCAACAAGTGCAGGCTGCTCCAACCCAGGAGAAGGCAATGCGGCTCCTGTTTGAGGCTTTGGAAAGAGAGCCACCCCTAAACATGGTGTCCTTCCATCTCATCCTGAGAATGACAGAACCTGAACTGATTCAAGAACTAGGTTAGAAATTCTAATTCATTTTAGTTGATAGCAATAGTGCCATTTAACCATAACCTGACCTGTCCAGTCTGTGAATGGTCATTATATATATATATATATATATATATATATATAGACTATATACAGTGGATACGGAAATTATTCAGACACCCTTACATTTTTCAGTCTTTGTAATGTTGCAACCATAAAATCATTTAAGTTAACTTTTTCCCTCAATGTACACACAGCACCCCATATTGACAGAATTTTTCTTGCAGATTTATTAAAAAAGAAAACCTGAAATATCACATGGTATTAATATCACATGGTATTAAAAATTGAGCACAGTGGCCTTCCTAATCCTTAAATGGAAGATGTTTGAGATGACCAGAACCCTTCATAGAGCTGGCCATCCGGCCAAACTGAGCTATAGTGGGAGGAGAGCCTTGGTGAAAGATGTAAAGAAGAACCCAAAGATCACTGTGGCTGAGCTCCAGAGATGCAGTCAGGAGATGGAAGAAAGTTGTAGAAAGTCAACCATCACTGCAGCCTTCCAACAGTCGGGGCTTTATGGCAGAATGGCCCGACGGAAGCCTCTCCTCAGTGCAAGACACATAAAAGCCTGCTTGGAGTTTGCAAAAAACACCTGAAAGACTCCAAGATGTTGAGGAGTAAGATTCTCTGGTCTGATGAGACCAAGATAGAAGTTTTTGGCCTTAATTCTAAGCGGTGTGTGTGGAGAAAACTAGGCACTGGTCAGTGAAGCATGGTGGAGGCAGCATCATGCTGTGGGGGTGTTTTTCAGCTGCAGGGACAGGACGACTGGTTGCAATAGAGGGAAAGATGAATACAGCCAAGTACTGGGATATCCTGGATCAAAACCTTCTCCAGAGTGGTCAGGACCTCAGACTGGGACAAAGGTTTACCTTCCAAAAAGACAATGACCCTAAGCACAAAGCTAAAATAACAAAGTGGCTTCACAACAACGTGACTGTTCTTGAATAGCCCAGCCAAAGCCCAGACACAATCGAACATCTTTGGAGAGACCTAAAAATGGCTGTCAACCAACGTTTAACATCCAACCTGACAGAACTGGAGAGGATCTGCATGGAGGAATGGCAGAGTATCCCCAAATCCAGATGTGAAAAACTTGCTGCATCTTTCCCAAAAAGACTCATTGCTGTAATAGATCAAAAGGGTGCTTCTACTAAATACTGATCAAAGGGTCTGAATACTTAGGACCATGTGATATTTCAGTTTTTCTTTTTTAATAAACCTGAAAAAATGTCCACAATTCTGTGTTTTTGCATCAATATGGGGTGCTGTGTGTAATGAGTAACAAAAATTACTAATTAATTAATTAAATAACTGCGATATGACAAAGAGTGAAACATTTAAGTGGGTCTGAATACTTTCAGTACCCACTGTACAGTATGTTTCTGTGTGTGTGTAATCTTTGTTATTATCATTTTATTTCTATTTTTTATTATTTGCAGAGTGGAGACAACGCAACAGCAAGCATACACAAACAGAAAGAATCAGTCCACTCAGTTCTCCCAAAGAAAAAAGAAGACAGGATGACAAAAATGGACATACAAGTGACATCCAGAAAAGAAAAGACTCTCTAAAAAGGCGTAGACTGGAAACAATGCGTGCCATTGAGCAGATCGAGAAACTTTGGGAAGGAACTAAGCAAGAAAAGACTGAGATAGACAACATGAGACAGAGGATTCACCAACAGCAAGATGAGATAGTCAGGATGACCACAGAGAAAAGACAACTTGAGACAACCATTACTTACATGAAAGCCGAGATGGACCACATCCGCGAAAGAATGGATCGTAATAAAGAAGAGGTAAATAGAGAGAGGGAGAGGATTGAGCAAATGAGATCTGACCTCCAAAGCGAGCAAACCACCCTGGAGCAAAAGCGTGAAGAAATCATGAGAGAGAGACAGCATTTGGAGATGATCAGATATGAGACTCTGAGACAGAATGAAGTGCTGGAGAGCAACCATGAAAGCACAAAGCATGAGATGGAACGAATGGAGCAAATGAAAAGTGCCATACAAGTTCAGATCAATGAGATAGAAGTGAAGATTGAGGAAACACAGAAAGCAAAGTGCCAGATGGAGCAGATAAAAGCTGAAATAGAGGAGGAGAAAACTGAACTGGAGAGAAAGAAGTGTGACATCAAGAGGCAAAGAGATGAATTTGAGCAGATTAAAGCTGACATACAGCAAGTAAAGATGGAAATGGAGCAAAGGTTGCAGGAAACAGAGAGAGAAGGGCTGGAACAGGGAGCTAAAATCCAAAGAGAGAGAGATGAACTGAAATACCTGCAGGACGAGATTCAAAGAGCAAGTGAAGAGGTTGAAAGAAACAGAGAGTTTTCAAAATATGAGAATGAGAGAATAAACCAGCTGAGAGCTCAAGCACTTACAGAAAACAGCCTGATTGAAAAGAAATGGCAAGATGTCTCAAGAAAAGAAAAAGATCTGGAAGAGATAAAACATGAAATTGAGAGAGGCAGAGAGGAATTGGTGATGAATGAAGAGCTGGTCAAAAAAGAATGGGAAAAGATTGAACAGGCAAAAGCAGACTTGCAAAATCATATGATATCAATGGAAGCCAGAGTTGAGGAAGTAAAAAGAGAAACTGATAGGGTGAAACATATGAAAACAGAGATGCAGAAGGACAAAGATATTCTAGAAAAACAGAAGGATGATATTCGAAAAGCTAAAGAAGAAATGGAGAAGAAGAGGTATGAGATAGTGACAGAGGAGCTAGAGCACAGAGCTCGACTTCAGAGGGAGAGAGATGAGCTGGAGAGTTTAAGAGTAGAGACACAAAGGGCTAACGAAATGGAGAAAGCAAAGATACTGAAGCAGAAGGAAGAAAGTGTTAAGATAAGAGAAGAAGCTAGACAAGAAAGAGAAATGGCACAACTAATCAAAGCAGAGACCAAGGCTGAAAAAGACAGCTTGAACCAAAGACAAGAGGAGATGCTGAGGGAGAGACAAGAGTTAGGGAGAATTAAACGTGAGATGGATAGAGCCAAAGAAGAAATTGAAAATAACCAAGAAGTCACAATCCGGGAAAATAACAAAATGGAAAAAATGAAGGCTGAAATTCAAGGACAAATTGAAGATATTGAGAAGAAAATTGAGGAGATTCAAAAAACAAAAGAACAAATGGAGAAGACAAAGGCTGAGTTGGAGGCAGAGCGGGGAGAGCTGGAAAGAAACAGAGAATCATTGAGAAGAGAGACCGAACAGTGTGAGTTCCTCAGAAGTGAAATTCTTAGGGTGAAGGAGGAAATGGAGAGCAGGTGGCATGAAACAGAGAAAGAGGAAGCTGAACTCAGAGTGAAAACTCAGCACGAGTTGGAAACACTGGAAAAATTAAGGGATGAGGTCCAAAGCTCTCAGAAAAACATTGAGGAGAGCAGGATAGAACTCTTGCATTGGAGAGACAGGGTTGAAAAAATGAAGGTTCAGGCAGAAGAAGACAAACTTGCCTCAGTTAAACAGATGGATGAGGCTAAAGCAAAGGGAGAGGAGTTGGCAAAAATGATAGAACACATGGAGAAAGAGCGTGGAGAAATTAATAACAGCAGAGAAAAGGCTAAACAAGAAGTGGATGAAATCAAAAGCATGAGAAATGAGCTACAAAGACAACATGCAGAAATAGAGAACATGATTAGAATTGCAAAACAAGAAAAAGAGGAGTCAAGCCGTGCCAAACTTGCAGTGCAAGAGGCTCAGATGCTCTTAAAAAAGCAAATAGAAGAGTCAGAAAAGAGACGGTATGAAACCATAACAGAGACGTTGGAGCAACGAAATGAAATACACAAAAAAACAGAGCAGTTAGAACAACTAAATGAAGAGATCCAAAGAGCAAGAGAGGAGCTGGAGAAATTGAGGCATTCTGAAAAAGAGAACCTGCAGAAAATGCTGGATGATACACAGCAAGAGAAAGAGTCTGTTGAGCAAATGAAAATAGCTGTGCTGAAGGACAAAGAGGATCAGGAAAAGTATTTAGCTGAGATGGAAAAGGAGAGACAGGAGCTGAAACAAATTAGAGTTCAGATCCAGAATGAGAAGAAAGATCTAGAAAATCAAAGGTATGAAATTATGAGAGATGCTGTAGAACAGAGTGCTCAAGTGCAGAGACAAAAAGAAGAACTTGAAAAGATCAAGACTCAGCTATTTCTAGACACAGAGACCATGAACAAAAGCAGAGAGTTGGCACAACAAGACAGAGAGAAAGTTGAACATCTTATGACTGAGATCCAGGAACAAAGAGAGGAAGTGAATAAAAGGTTAGAGGAGACAAGACGACGAGAAGACGCTATGAGGAAGATCAGAGAGGATATGGAGCATGAGAGAGAAGATCTGGAGAAGATCCGTGTGGAAACGCTAAGAGGCAAAGACAAATATGAAGAAGTCAAGGATGAGATTAACAGGGTGAGAGCAGAAATAGAGAGGTTATGGGATGAGGCTGAAAATGGAGAGCACGAGAAACATGAGAGAATGAACAGGGAGAAGGAGGAGATGATGAGGAAGATGGAAGCTATGAAGAAGGAAATGGGTGAGATTGAAGACATGAAGACAGAGTTAACAAAACAGAAAAATGACATTGACGTTAAGATAGAAAAGGCAAGGTTGGAAATGACTAATCTTGAAAAGATGAAGGCAGACCTCCAAAAACAGAAAGAAGATATTGAACTCCAAATGATGGAAACAAAGAGTGAGAGAGAACACATGGAACTGATGAGGACTGAGGTCTTAAAACAAAAAGAGGAGGTTGAAAGGAAAATGGAGCAAGCAAAAGTGGAAATGGACAAAATTCAGCTTGTCAAAGAGGAAATACAAAGACAAAGAGAAGAGCTGGAAGAAAGGATGCAGAAAACCAAACGAGAAATAAGAGAAATGGAGCTGATGAATAGAGAAATGGAAGGGAAAAAGAAAGAACTTGACCAAAGGATGAAATTGACAATGAGGAAGAGGGATGAGATGGAACGGCTGAGAATGGAGATACAAAGGGCAAAAGATGAGATGGAACAAAAAAGGGAGGAGACGGAGAGGAAGAAAAATGAAATGGAGCAAGTTAAAGCTGAAATCCAAAGAGCGAGAGAGGAGTTTGAACTTAGGATAGAGGAGAGAGATTTAGAAGAAGAGAAAGGACAGATGAACCTCACAATAATCAACCTTATTCAGCAGATTGAGGGTACAAGAGAAATGGTGCGGAAAGCGAAATTCCAGATTGATAGCCGAATGACAGGAAGTCAGATGGAAACAACAGACAAAGAGGAGATGAATGCTGAGATGCAGAGGCTCATTCAAGAGATTGAACACATCCGAGAAATGCTGCAAGGTCTTAAGGCTGAGGTTGAACACAACAAGGAAATGATGAAGAGAGACAGGGATGAGATGAGGCTTTTGAAGAATGAAGTTCAACGAAAGAAAAAAGAGATTAAATATAGAGAAGAAAAGATTCTGAGAGAACGAGATGAACTAGAACTTATGAGAAATATGATACAGGGACAACGAGAGGAACTGGAGGAGAGGCTGGAGGAGACCATTAAAGAGAATGATATGGTGGAGCAGATGAGAGAAGATGTGAAAAATGCTTTGGAGGACATAGAACAGGTCAAAGAAGAGATAAGGACACAGAAAAAAATAATTGCTCTAGAAAAGACAGGCAAAGAAAAGGTAAGTCATAATGTACTTGCATTTAACGGATGTTTCATTATGTTATCTGCATTATCCATATTGTCTGCAGCAAATGGACTCTACATGAACTGTCCATAACTTATTTTATAAAGATGCCACTTATTACAGTTAAACATGACTTCTTGAGTAAAGCATATTAGCATATGCTTATAGCATATTTGAGTAAAGAATATTACACAAAGAACTGAAAATCAATGGAATTATATGTATTAGACAATTAAATTGAGTCAACATTCTACTGAAGATGGTGAAAATTAAATTGATCATGAACTATGTTACAGGAGAATTACTGTATATTGTATATTGTACATAGTATATCTAAAAATATATTGGGAAAGAGGTGCAAATGCAAACAAGAACCATTTATTTCAGGTTCAACCAGCCATCATTCCAATCGAGAGACAGGAGTATGTAAAAACAGATGAACCAGCTGCCATTAAAGTGGAAGACTTTGTGAGTGATGTACAGAAAGAAAGACAAGAACTGGAACAATATAAAGAATTCATTTTAAAAGAGAAACACAAATTGGAGAACACAAAAGAGGATGTACAAGTCGTAAAGAA
The DNA here is from genome assembly GCA_034779775.1 of Enteromius afrohamiltoni. NCBI lineage: Eukaryota > Metazoa > Chordata > Actinopteri > Cypriniformes > Cyprinidae > Enteromius > Enteromius afrohamiltoni. Next base: position 9,840,229 of record JAUYWG010000056.1, read on the forward strand.
GGAAACTGAAGAGAAGATGAAAAGATTACAAGAGGAGGAAACAGAGATGAGAAATAAACGACTGAGTCTACAAAACTGGGAAAGACTGCTGCAATCAGAGAGAGAAGAGAACCAGAGGGGTTTAGATATAATAGGTAAAGAGAAGGAGCAGCTAGATCAAAGAAAACAAGACCTTGAGAGTATGGAAGTCAATCTACAAAGAGAGAAATGTGAATTGGAAAAAATAAGATTGATGGAGATTGCACAAGTTGATGTACAAATTCAAACTGACTTGATCGAGGATGCAGGAAAATATCAGATTATCTTGACTATGGAGGAGCTGGATAAAGAGCGGCAAGCTCTGGAGAATTTAAAAGAAGACTTGCTTGCACAAAAAAGTACAACTGAAAGGCAACTGGCAGAGATAAAACTGAGCCAGGATGAATTTTCACTCAAAGAAGCCGCACTCCAAACTGCAACAAAAAACACAGAAGACATGGAGTCACAATTACAGCTGCAAAAACAGGAACTAGAACAAACAAAAGATGAGCTGGAAAGGACAAAGCTAGAAATACAGAAAGGATGGGAAGACCTGCAGGTTGAGATTACAGAGAGCAGAGAAAAAGAAGACATGATAAGAACAGAATTAGAAAAAGCGAGAGATGTCCTAAATCACATTCGACAAGATATAGAAAAACAAAAGCAAACGATGGAGGCTGACCTTAAAGACACTTTTGCTAGAGAACTAGAAGATATAGAAGCTCAGCGAAAAAGCATAGAGGATGGAAAGAGAAGGTTACAGAACATGAAATGTGAGCTGCAAAAAGAGTTTAGTGATATTGAAAGATTAAAACAATATGTGCAGAAGGAAAAACAGAGTATGGAGAAATGGGCAGAGCAGCTTAAACAAGAGAGAGAGGAACTAGAAAAAAAAATTAGTGATATGCAACAAATACAATTAGAAATAGAGAGAGAAAAGAAAGATCTAGACAACCAGAGAGAGGAGAATGAGTTGACACTGAAGGAGATCAAAATTGAAAGAGACAATCTTAAGAAAATAAAGGAACACATTTTACAGCAAAAAGATGATTTTGGGAATGAAAAGGAGGAAATAAAAAAAAGACAAAATGATCTGCAGCAAATGCAGGCTAATATTAACAGACAACAAAAAGACATGCAGGATATTCAGAACATGGTTTTAATGCAAAAAAGTCAACTTCAGAAAAGCCAAGAGGAAATAGTCGAAAAGCTAAAACAGGTAGATGACATCAAGCAGTTCACACAAAATGAAAAAGACAATCTTGACAGAGAAAGGGCGGCTATAATGGAACAGAAGCAGCAGATGGAAAGCAACTTGACAGATGCATTAAACAGAGAACTTGAAACTGTGGAGCTTGTGAAAAAAGAGGTACTAAATGAGAAGCAACTTATTGAGGACTGCAGAATAACTTTAATGAGAGATATAGAAGATCTGGAGCAGAAGAAAATTACTTTGAGTAGTCAGGCAGAGGAGATAAAATTACAAAGACAAAGTATTGCAGAAGAGAAAAGCAAGTTAAAACAGACTGAATCTGTGCTGGAAATAGTAGCTGAAGATACTGAGAAACTAAGACAAGATACACTAGCTGAACGAGAGAAACTTGAAATCACTGCTGTGCAACTTCAGAAAGAAAGAGATGCTATTGCGAGCCTTGCAGATGAGACAAAAAGAAAGAAAGAGAACCTGGATAAAATGCAAGCTGATGTAGAAAAGCAGGACAAAACATTTGAGATATTGAAGGGCATGAAGGCTGATCTGCAAAAAGAAGGCGGTGTCATTAAAAATCTTGTCCAAGCTGTTCAAGAAGACATACAAACCATAAAAAATATGGAAGCTAAAGTTCAAAATGAAAGACAATACATTGATAGTCTAGCTGAAGAGATAGAAAAGAAGTCCAAAGCTTTGGATGAGATGCACGTGGAGGTTGAAAAAGAAAAGCGATATGTTGAGTCTGAGAGAGATGTGCTAGAACAGGAAAAGTCTAAGCTTAGAGATCTCAAAGAAGATTTTTGTCAGCAAAAAGAACAGAATGTTAATATACTGGAAGAGATAGAGAAAGAAAGATATAATCTTGCACAGATGAATGAAACCATCTTAAATCAAATGCGCATTGTTGAAAGTGATAAAGAAAATTTAATACAGAGAGAAAATGAACTGAAACAAAAAACAGAGGAGATTGAAAACAAACAAAAACAAATAGATGAGTTGAAGAGCAGTTTAAGAATGGAAAAGACGCAAGCTGACCAAGATCAACAATGGACAGTTGAACATGAAAAAATAGAATATGTTAAGATTGCAAGAGATAGAGAGGCAGCAGATCTGGAGAAAGACAGACAGAAATTGGAGAATTTGAAAGAAGAACTGAGGGTAGAATATGAAAATGTGGAGCTCCAAAAGAAATATTTAATTGAGCAAAAAGAAGTATTTGAAAGCCGCATGAAATCACTAGAAATGGATGAGGAAGACATAGAGAAAAATAAAGCCATACTGCACAAAGAATTTGAAAACCTGCAATTTCAAAGGCAATCGTTTGAGAAAGAGGTACAGAAGGTGAGAGCTGACCTTCAAAAAGAGACTGACAGTATTGAAAGAATAAAGAAAGAGGTTGTGATTGAAAAGCAGAGTATAAAAGACATGGCAGTTCAAATTCAACATGAGGGAAATGACAGAAAAGAGGCTTTGGAAAGGATGCGCCTTGAGCTAGAAAAACAAAAGCAAGACACTGAGATGGAGAAATGTATACTAGAAAACCAGAAGTTTGAAGTGGAGAAAAGCAAAAGAGACATAGCTAGAGCAAAAGAAGATACTGCTCAACAGAGAAAAAATGAAGCTATTGATTGGTCAGAGATGGAGAAGCAGAGAGATTGCCTTGAGCAAATGAAGATGAATATCTCACAGGAGGAGCATAATATTAAAAAAGCGAATGAAAGTTTGAGAGAACAAGAAAATGAACTATATATACGTACATCACAACTTCATGCACAACAGAAAGAAATAGAAGCGATTCAGGATGTTGTCATGAAAGAGAAGAGTCAGCTTAATCAAATGCAGGCTGAAATGGAAAAGCAAAAGAGAGAATTAGAGAACATGGTGGACAGACTTGAAAAAGATAAGACTAATGTAATGGAAGAGAGACAAAGACTTAATGGTACTGCAGTAGAACTGAAGAGGGAAAGTGAAACAGTGGAGCTGATGAAACAAGAAGTTCTCAGAGAAAAAGAATCTGTTGAAAACAGCAGGAAAAGACTGAAAAAAGATCTAGAAGATATACAAGAAAATAGAACCATCTTAGCTGAGGAGTTTGAGACTTTAAACTACCAGAAACAACTGACTGGCAAAGACAAGCAGGAGTTGGATAAGATGAAAAATGAGCTCCAACAAGAAAAGGAAATTCTTTCTAAACTAAGACAAGACATAGAAAATGACAGGCAAAAGGCTGAGGAAATGACGATCAAACTCCAAAAAGAAAACAAAGATATAGAAATGTATTTTGCAAGGATAAGATCAGAGGAAGGAGATCTAAGAAAACAAAAACAAACAATTGAATCTGACAGAGACACTCTTAAAAAGGATAAGTCTGACCTCGAGAAAACTAAAGCAGAGATAGCCAGAGCTAAAGAAGATCTTGATATTCACATTGAATCACATAAAAGACTAAACGAGGTAACACTAGCAGAGATACAGAAAGAGAAACACACTCTTGAGCAGTTAAGAATGAACATATCACTACAGGGAGATGACCAAGAAAAGGACATTGAACAAACAAGATACAAACAAGCAGAGCTGCAAAGTCTAAAAATTGAAATTCAGAAAGAGCAAACAGAGATAGATGAGCAGAAAGTGATGATTGAACTAGAAAAGAGCAGGCTGAAAGACATTAAAGCTCAAATAGATAAAGAGAAAAAAGAGGCAGATGAAACCAAAGAACAAATTAAAAAGGAGAGAGATGATATAGAGAGAGAAATGGCAGAATTAATAAATCAAAAACAACACATGAAGGCAAATTTGAAGCAAGAATTAAAAATGGAAAGTGAAAAGTTAGAGTTCCTCAGAAAGGAGTTGTGTAATGTAAAAGAAGGAATCGACAACTGCAGGAAAATAATAAAAACAGACATGGATACATTGGAACAAACAAAGCTTGATGTAGTGAAAGAGTTGGAGAACATTAAGCTTCAGAAACAAATGATTGAGGATGAGAAAGGTATGACTGAGCAGATAAAAGCTGAGCTAAAACGAGAAGTTGAAGATAACGAGTATAATACACAGATGCAGGAAAGGGCTCTACTTGAGCTGAAAAAAACTGTAACTGATATAGCAAGAGTGAATGAGGATCTTAAAACCCAGCTTGTTGAAGAAAGAGAAAAGAACAAGATCACACTAGCAGAAATACAGAAAGAGAAAGACATGCTGCTTCTTCTGAGAGATAGTATTTCAGAGCAACAGGACAACATTGAAAATGAGAGAAAACAAATGAGTCTGAGAGAGACTGAACTTGAACAACTCCAAGCTCTGATTTATAGACAGCAAGATGAAGTGAAAGCCACACAAAAAGCTCTCACAATGGAAAAAGACAGCCTTGAAAAGACGAAAACTGAACTAGATCAAAAACAGCGAAAAGTAAATGAAATCATGGAATTTACAACAGGAGAAAAGGCTTATGTTGAGAAAGAGAAGTCTGAAATGCTAGCACAGAAGCACCACATGAAGACTGAACTGGAGCTCTTAAAGGTAGAACTGAATAATGAAAAAGAAATGTTGAAGAAATTCAATGCTGACTTAGACAAAAAAAGAGCAGCCATAGAGAGAGAGATGAAGGAGATGAGAGATGAGAAAGATGATGTGCAACAGATGAAGATAGAGCTGCAAGGACAAACTGAAGATACAAGGAGACTAAAAGAAGAAACACAAATTGAAAGACAGAGTTTGGAAAAAATGGCTGAACAACTTCATAAGGAGAGAGAAGATATTGTTATTCTTGCCGAAGATACAAAGAGAAAGAATGAAAAACTGGATAAAATAAAAGAATTACAGTCCACATTAGAAAATCTGCAAAAAGAGATCATGGAAAAACAGGACATAATGACTGAGCTGAAAAGGAAGTCTGAAGATGTTGAGCTTCAGATGAAGGTGGTATTGACTGAAAAGGAAATGATGGAAAATGACAGACAACTGCTGAAGAGAGACATGGAAGATCTGCAACAAAAACTAGTTAATGTAGAAAGAGACTCAGAGAGTCTGAAACTTGAGAGAGAAGATTTGGAGAATGAGAAGGAAATTATAAAACAGATCAGAACTGACCTTGAAAGAGAAACACAAGAGATAGAAGAGATCAAACTACAAACACAACGTGAAAGTCAAAGACTGGTTGAAATGACAGCTCAACTCCAGAAAGAGAGAGCAGAAATCAATGATCTTATGGAGGAGACCAAAGAAAAAGACAGGGGCTTGGATGAAATGAACAAAGAAATTCAAGTGAAAATGAAAGAAATTCAATCTGAAAGAGACATAGTTGAGAAGGAAAAACATGAACTGGACAAAATGAAAAGGGAATTTGCTAAAGCAAAGGAGCAGCTTGAAAAAGACAATGAAACGCATATAATCCTACAGGCAGAGATACAGAAAGAGAAAAACAACATAGAAGAGATGAATGAGACCCTCACAAGACAAATACATGATATTAAAAATCAAGAGGAACAGATGAGACAAAAGCAACATGAACTTGAGCAGCTGCAAACTCAAATTCAGAATCTGCAGAGAGAAACTGACAATGACAGAAACCTTATAATAAATGACAGGTCTAAGCTTGATCTGAGACAATCTGAGCTAAACAAACAACAGACAGAAGTGAGTGACATTAAGGAAGAAATGAAGAATGAGAGAAACCAACTAGATAAAGATAAACAAGAGATGGAAGAACAGAAACAGCTAATAATGAAAGAAAGAGATAATGTAGACGAAAGCAGAAAAGCTCTGACTAAAGACTTAAAGATGATGACATTTCAGAAACAAGTGTTTGAGGATGAGAAGAACAAGTTAGAAGAAATGAAAATTAAGCTGCAAAGAGAAGCTG
>JAUYWG010000056.1:9846417-9872247 GCA_034779775.1 Enteromius afrohamiltoni
CTGCAGTGATCAGGGAAAAACAGAATATGATGACTGAGCTGACAAAGAAGTCTGAAGATGTTGAGCTTCAGATGAAGGAGGTATTGACTGAAAAGGAAATGATGGAAAATGACAGACAACTGCTAAAGAGAGACATGGAAGATCTGCAACAAAAACTAGTTAATGTAGAAAGAGACTCAGAGAGTCTGAAACTTGAGAGAGAAGATTTGGAGAATGAGAAAGAAATGATAAAACAGATCAGAACTGACCTGCAAAGAGAAACACAAGAGATAGAGAAGATGAAATTAGAAATACAAGAGGAAAGACAAAACCTGGATGAAATGGCAGTGCAACTCCAGAAAGAGAGAGAAGAAATCAATGATCTATCTGAGGAAATTAAAAAGAAGGGAGATATTCTGGATGAAACTTATACTGAAATACACAGGAAACAAGAAGCAATTGAGAGAGGAAAAGAATTGATTAAAAGGGAGCAGTCTGATTTAGAGAAAACCAAAGCTGAGATGTCTCAAACCAAGGAAGAGCATGAAAAACAGATTTCTGAACAAAGACGAAACACTGAGATTACACTGACAGAGATACAACAAGAGAGAAACATGCTTGAACAGATGAGTAAGAAAATAACAAGAGAAAAAATGGCATTTGAAAATGAAAAGCAGGAATTACAAATAGAAAAGGAAGAACTTGAAAGAATGCGGGCAGACATCAAAAGAAATCAAGAAGAGAATAAGTTTATTGAAGATGAAATGAACAAACTGGAACATTTTAGAGCTGAACTGCAAAAAGAAGCTGAACACATTAAAAATGAAAAGCAGGACATGCAAAAGGAAAAAAAGAAGCTAGAAGAAATAGCATCTCAACTTCAGCTAGAGAGAATAAATCTTGAAAGTCTTAATGAGGAGATTAATGTTCAAAAATGTAACCAACAAAAGCAAGAAGCTGAGTTTGAAATAGAGAAGACTGCTCTAGAGAAAATCAAAACAGAGATTGCTGAAGCCAGCAAACTTCTTGTAGACCAGCAAGAAGGGAATGAGATGACAATAAAAGAGATGAGGACAGAGAGAGACATTCTTGAAGAAACGAGGATGAACATCTCAAAACAACTGGAGACTATTCAAAAAGCGAATGAAAGCATTTCTTGCAGAGAAAATGAACTTGCAAAGCAGCAGGAATGCATTTTACAACAGCAGTATGAAATGGATGAACTGAAAAACACAGTCATGATTGAAATGAATCAGCTGGACCAGAGACAAACTGACATTGATCAATTACAGCAAGAGGTTGATGATCTAATGGAATTCACAAAGACAGAAATGACCAATGTAGAAAAAGAAAGAGTGGAAATGATGGCACAGAAGAGAAATATAGAGATAGATATTGTCAGTCTAGAGGAAGAAAAGGAAATCTGCAAACAACTGAGACTAAACTTACTTGAGGAAAAGGATCAGATTGAAAAAGACAGAGAGCTGTTGACCACACATGTGGATCTTATGGAGAGGCAAAAAATGGAGATGGAGAAAGAGTTAAAAAACCTTAAAGTTGAGAAACACACATTTGAAAATGAGAAGGAGGAACTAGAGAGGATGAAAACTGACCTTCAAAGACAAGCTGAAGACTTTGAGAAGACAAAGAATGAAAGGCAGAGGGCAGAAGAGATAGCAGCCAAAATTAAAAATCAATTAGACCTCAGTAGTATTACAGCGGACTACCAACAGGTGGAAGAGCTCATGGATGAGACAGAGATGCAAAGAAAGGAAACTCAGTCTGCCAAAGACTTGCTTCAAGAACAAAGATCTGAGCTGGAAAAAACCAAGGCTGAGATAAACCGAGCCATGGAAGAAATAGAGAGACAAAAAGCTAATTTAAAGAGAGATGATGACATTCTGAAGCAAATGAGAACAAATAACTTGAGACAAAAAGCTCAAATTGAAGATGAGAAGGAAAAAATACAACACAAAGAGATTGAACTAGAACAGATGAGAACAGAACTTCAAAATAAACAAAAAGAAATGGATGACATGAAAAACAACATAATAAAAGAAAGAGCTGACACTGAGAATCTGGTACAAAAGAGAGCTGAGTTGGTCAGAGATTTGGAAAACCTCCAAAATGAGAAACAAGCTTTTGAAAATGAGATAGATGAGCTGAAAAAGAAGAGAGAGGACATTAAGAAGTTAAAGTTAGAAGTTCAGAAAGATAGTCAGCGGGCTGCAGAAGAATTAGAAAAAGAGAGGCAACAATTTGCTAAGGAGATCGAAATGCAAAATGACACCCTGAACGAAATACAAACTGAAATAGAAAGACAAAAACAGGCAATTGCTGTAGGAGAAGCGATTGTTACAAAGGAAAAGTTGGACCTCGAGAAAAACAAGGAACGATTAAGAAGACAGTCAGAGGAGAGTGACATCACTTGTGCAAATTTGCAGAAAGAAAGAGATATTCTCGATCAAATGAGTGAGGAGATCTTGAAGCAAAAACATGACATTGAGACAGAAAAATATGAACTGTTAGAGCAGGAGATGCTAAAGAAGTCCACTGAAAATGTGGAACAACTGAGGAAAGAGCTTATGGATGAAAAGGAATTGATTGAGAATAGCAGAGCACAACTGAAACAAGACATACATGATATGGAACAAAATAAAACAAATCTACATAAAGAAATTGAGGAGATAAAAGTTAAAAGACAGGATATCCAAGATGAAAGAGTTCAACTAGAGCAAATGAAAGCCGAGTTAGAAAAAGAAAGAAAAGCAAATGATGAAATGTTGAGAGAGGCTAAAAAAGAAATGGAGAATTATGAGAAAATCAAGTCAAATATTTTAATTCAAAAAGAAGAGTTTGAGACTAAAAGACAATCAGAAGTAGAGGAACTCATTGGTATGAGAGCTGAAATCCTCAAACAGAAAGAGGAATTAGAGGACAACATACATAAGACTAAACGTGAGATGAAAGAATTGAAGCTTCTTCAGAATGAAATGGATAGTAAGAGAAAAGATCTTGATCACAAGATGAGACAGGCAGCGAGAAAGAGAGATGAGCTAGAGAAAATTAGAGCTGAAATTGAAAGTGCAAATGAGAAACTTCAAATGAACAGGGTCATGTTAAGTATAGAGCATGATGACATGGAGCAAATGAAAGCAGAAAAACAACAAGTTGCAGGAGAGCTACACACTCATATGGAAGAAAGAGATGGAGATCTGGAAGAGAAAGAACAAATAAACACCAAGATACAGAGGCTTATTCAAGAGGCTGAAAAGACTAGGGAAATGGCCTGGAGAACAAAACATGACCTGGAAATAAGTATGCAGAGAGATGTTAATGTTCAAGTGGATTCAGAGGAAAAGCACGAAATGAGTTCTTACATGCAGAAGCTGATACAGGACATTGAGCATGTCAGAGAGGTTCTCAGAAGAATGGAAGATGAAGTCAAAGCTGCTAGAAAAGAAAGAGTTGAACTGGAGAACATGAGACTGGAAGTCGAAGCCATGAAACAGAGCATGAAGGAAGCCTATGAGCAACAGAACAAGGAGATACAAAAAGAAAAGCTGCAAATTGAGAGTACCAACGACTTGTTGAGGAACTGGCGAAGTGATCTTGAGCAAAATAGAGCTGATTTGGAGAGACAAAAACAAGAAATGGCATTGGAAAAACAAAAACTCCATGATGAAAATGAACTGCTGAAGAAAGAAAATGTTGAAATAAAGAATAAATATGAAATTCTTAAAAACCTTCTAGAAGAAACGACTAGAGAAAACAAAGTACAAACAGTTAAATCTTCCAGAAAAAAGAAAGCCATGAGGAGAGATTCAGAAGAATTAAGGGAGAAAATGGAAGCATTAAGCATGCATGACCAACAAGAAGAGAGGGAGAGTCAGGCAGATGAAATTAATAGACAAATAGACAAACTAATAGAGTTGAAGGCTGATCTGGATCAACAGCAGGTAGAACTTCAGAAAACTAAAGCAGACTTAAAACATCAGATGGAGGAGCTAGAAAACATGAGGTCTGAGATACTGCAACATAAGAAGGACACAAGAGAGGTGGAACTGATGGATATACAGAGACAGAGAGAAGTCCTAGACACAAGGATTCAAAAAATGATGCATGAAAAGGAAGAACTGGAAGTCTTAGGGTCTGAAATAGTCCAAGAAAAGAAAGATCTGGACCAGAAGATGATACAAGTGATGAGAAGGAGGGATGAGATGGAGAAAATAAGGACTGAAATAGTAAAGGCCAAAGAGGAGATCAACAGAGATCGGCAGGACCTGGAAATACTCAGGAATGAGTATTTCCAGCTATTGGTGGAGAAAACAGTGAATCCAGAAGATGAGGAAAGCACCAATGCTGACATCCAAAGACTAATTTTAGAGGTTGTGAAAATCAGGGAAATGGTGAGAAATCTAAAAGTTGGCATGGAGAGCAGGATGGAGGAAAGTAACGTGGTGAGAGATGAAAAGGAAAACTTCACGTCTGAGATTCAGAGGCTCATTCAAGATATTGGACAAATACGGGAAAATCTTGGAAGCCTTAGAAAAGAGATAGAAACCATCAGAAGAGACAAGAATGAACTGGAGAAGATGAGAGCAGAACTTCCAGAAAAACAACAGGAGGAAAAGAACATAAGAGAAATGCAGAAAGAAAGAGAAGAACTGGAACAGCTAAAGGATAAGATAAACAGAGAAAAGGAGAATGTGGAGAGCAAAAGAGGGCTGGTTACGGTAGATATAGCTAAAGAAATAACAGAAGAAGAAACAAGAAAGAACCAGGAAGAATTGCAAATGGTCACTGAGGAACTCTTGAGGAAAAACCGTGATCTGCAACAGTTCAACAGAGATATAGAAAACCTAGTGCAAACCATTGAAGAAATGAAAACTCTGCATGAAAAGAAAAGGGCTGAATTGGAAGGCATTACTTCTGAAGTAAAGCAGGGAGAGCAGATACTGGAGAAGCAGAAACATGAGTTGGAAGAGAAACGTTGGATTGTTGAAGAAACAGAGAAAAAGAAAGATCAACTTGAAAAGATCAATATGGAAATACTGAGGAAGCAACAAGACATAGAAAAAGAAATGGACAATTTAAGGCAAGAAAAGCAAGAGCTGGAGCTTTCTAGAGGTGAACTACAGAGACAGAGTGTTGATGTTGAATCCTTAAAACATGCTTTGATCATGGAGAAAGATCGGTTAGCTGATGAACAAGCTGAAATTAATCAACAAAGACATGAAGTGAGTGCTGCCATGAAGGCTTATGAAGTGGAACTGAAAAATCTAGAAAATATGAGGATTGAAATAGAAAATGACAGGGTTAAACTTGATGAAAAGCTTCATGATGTAACAAAAATGGAGGGAAAACTACAAGAGATGAAGAGCAAACTAAACAAAGAAAAAGAGCAAGTGGAAGAAATGAAGCAGATGGCTAGGAAAGAGAGACATTTGATTGAACAAGAGAATGCGGAACTTCAGAAGAAGTCAGAGATCACTGATAGACTTATTCAGGAAGCAAACAAGGAGAGAGACAGATTAACAGATCTCAGTCTAAAACTTCAAACACAAAGAGATGATATTGAGAATATCATCACAGAAATAGAGACCAAGAAGCAAGATCTAAATATAATCAGCGCAAAACTCCAAGATGGTAAGATACAACTGAAAAATGACAGGGATGTTTATGAAAGGGAAATGGCACATCTGCAACTGAAGAGGGAAGTGTTAATGAGAGAAACAGAGGACCTGGAAAGAAAAGCCTTAAAGCAGAATGAACAAGATGAGGTAGTGAAACAAGAGATTCAAAATCACAAAGAGGCTCTAGAGCAAATGCAGGTAGACATTCTGAAGGCAAGGGATGACATTGACAAAGAGAAGAAAAATGTACATTCAGAAAAACAGAAACTGGATACACTCCAAGAAGAAATACAGAAAAAGAAAAGTGAGCTTGAAAACAGAGCAAAAACTTTAATGGAAGAGCAGCAGCAGCTGAAACAAACTCAAGATGAAATTGATGAAATCAAGAAAGAGAATCAAAGTAATCTGGATAGAAAGGAGGCTGAAATTCAAGAGGAGAAACAACGATTAATGGAAATGGGTGAAACAATTATAAAAGAACGCAATGAATACAGAAAGCTGACTGAAGAAGTACAGAAAGAAAAGGAGCAGCTTGAAATCAGCAAAATGTTAATGGATCAAGACAAGGCTGAACTTGAAAATATGAAAAATGCACTAGAACAGACAAGAGCAGAATCCATAGAGATCCAAAATGTTATCAAGAAGGAAAGAAAAGATCAAGAGATATGTTGGCTGGAGATTGAGGGTGAAAAGCAAAGAGTGTGGGAAGGAATCAGACAATTAGAGAGGCAGAGGGAAGAAACTAACAAACTTCACAGTGAGTTGCAAATAATTAGAGATGACATTAAAAGTAAGATAGAAAATATTGATAAAGACATGGAAGAATTATTGCAAAAGAGGGGTGACCTGGAAAGAATAAAAGTTGAAATTGAAAAGGATTATCAACGACTTCAAGATGATACATTTATTCTTGAAAAGACAAAATCTGAGATAAAGATACAAACAGATAAAATGATAATAAAAGATGCTGACCTAAAGGAGAAAGAAAGAGAAATGAAAATCCAATTAGATAAAGACAGAGAAGAAATCAAATGCTTGACTGAGGAGACTGAAATAAAAACGAGGGACCTTGATAAGGCCATAAATGAGATGGAGAGACAAAAACAAGAAATTGAACAAACAAAAGTGTTGCTTGAAAAGGAAAAGAAAGAGACCAACAAAGAAAAGAAAGACTTTGAAAAACAAATGATGGACATGATTGAGCAGATACAAAAGGACAGACTGGCCCTTGAGGAGATGAAGGAAGAACTTCTTCATCAAAAACAAGAAACAGAGGAAGAGAAAAATAACTTGATGACTTTAAGAAACAAACTAGAAGTTTTAAGAGCAGAGATACAGAACAAGCAACATGAAAATGAAATTTTAAAGAAGAAACTTATTTTTGAAAAATCAAACATTGAGGAATGGCAGGCTGAGGTGCTCAACCAGCAGCATCAGAATGATAAAACCAGTGAGGAAAACAAAAAAGAGAGAGAAGATCTGGAAAAACAGAAATTTGAAACTGAACAGCAGAAACAGATGCTGGAGCTTAACATCATAAAAATAAATGAGGAGAAGCAAATACTTCAGAAGGCTAAAGAAGAAATGGAAAACATAAAATATATTACCACCAAAGAAAGAGACAAGGTTGAACAAATGCAAGGTGAAATACACCATCAGATTCAATCAATTGAACTACACAAACAACAGAGAAGCATAGAATTAGATGGAATAGCAGCACAGCTTCAAATTAAACAGGAATATTTAGATAATGTTCTAGAGGAAAACAATAAGAGACAACATGCTCTTGAAGAGATGCAGATTGATATAGAACTGCGAAAACAAGAAAATGATAAGGAATTTGAGTTACTTAAGAAGCTACGGCATGAATTAGACAACGAAATTTTAGAAATTAAGCAGAAAAAAGCTGATCTGCAGATCTGGACTAAACAACAGAAAGATGATGTTCACGTCCAGTTAGAAGAGCTAGAGAAAGAAAGAGAAAAACAGGAAAAAATTAAGATAGAGCTTCTTACTGAGAGACAACAAACTGAAAAAGAGAAAGCCAATATAAATATGGTAAATGATGAAATTGAATCAATGAGACAAAGAGTGATCAATCAGAAGACTGAGCTGGAGCAAAGAGAGAAATATACCAATGAGCAGCAGGAAAGACTGGATCAAAGTATAAGAGAGGTAACTGAAGAAAGAAGGGAAATTGATAATTTGAGGATTGAGCTAGAAGCTCAGAGACAAACAATGCAAGAAGACATGAAAACTATTGCAAAGCAGGAAGAAGAACTTGCACAACTGAAAGTTGAAATACAAAGAGACAAACAAGACATTGATGAAAACAGAAACATGACTAATGAGTTGATGAAAGATCTGGAAATCACAAAAGCCAAGCTGGTGGAACAACAAGAAGTGATTCAAACTGAAGCAGAAAAACTCCAAGAGGAAAGAAAACTGGTTGACCAGAAAAAATCTGAGGTGCAGAAGGATGCTGAAAATCTGAAAAGCATCTCAGAAGAGATCAAAAGGGAGCATGACAAAATGGAGATAAGGGAGGCCCACCTTAAAAAAATGATGGAGCAATGTGCCAATACGGTGGAAGAAAATAAGAGGAAGACGAGTGAACTAGAAAAGACTATTTATGACATAGAAGAGCAAAAACGACTGATTAAGACTGAGAAAGACCATCTAGAAAAAGAGAGAAATAACAACGAAAAGGAAAAAGAAGATCTGCAAAGACAAGCTGATGACCTGGAGATACACATGACTAAACAAAAAGAAAAAGAAGTAATGACTAAAAGATTAATGGATGATGAGAAAAAGGTTCTTGAGGAAAAGGCTAGCAACATTCTGAGACAGAGAGATGAAATAGAGAAAGAAAAGGAGAACATGATGAACAAGTGGAATGAGCTGGATGTTCTCCAGAAGATATTACAAAAACAAAGAAACGAAATGGAAGAAATCAAATATGAGTTACAGACTAAAAAGGCTGAAAATAATCAACAGCAGCAAAGACTGGAGGAGAGTATAAGAGCTGTGAATGAGGAGAGGAGAGATCTGGAGAACCTGAGGAATGAATCTGAAGAATATAGTCAACAAATGGATAAAGAGATAAGAGTAAAGCTAAAGAAGGAGAGTGATGAGCTTGATCAGATAAAGCGTGATCTGGAAAGACAGAAAACTGAAATAAATCATGAACAGAGGAAAATATTTGATGACAGAAATATGATTGAAGAGGAAAGAAATGACCTGGAGAAGATGAGGTCTGAAATAATATTACAAAGAAAGCAAATAGAAGAAGAGAGAGCAGAACTTGACAATAAAATAAAATCGACTGATCTAGAAAAATCTAATTTTGAGAAAAACAAAGATATTGTACAGAAATTATTGGATGAGGTGGAAGAACAGAGAAATGATATTAAACTCCATGAAGAAAAACTTGAACTTGAGAGACAAAAGATTAACAATGAAAAAGATTCTCAGGCTCAAATGAAGGCTGAACTGCAAAAAGAGAATGAACAAATCAGATGCATAGAAGAGGAAATAAAGAAGGAGAAAGAAGCACTGAAGGAAATGGAAGGACATCTACAAAAGGAAAAGGAAGAAATTGAAAGTGTCACTAAAGAAACAAACAGACAGAAAGAGGATCTAGAAAGGATGAGCACAAACATAAATGAACAAAAACAAGAGCTGAGTAAATATAAAGAGCTTCTAAAGCAGGAGAGAGAAGAACTGAACATTAAATGGACAAAGTTACAGCAGAAACTTGATGAATTTGATACTCAATCTAGGCGACAGAAGGAACAAGACTTCATAAAACAAACTGAGATGAAAGAAGAAAGAAAAAGTCTAGAACAGACCAAAGTCAACATCCTGGAGCTGAAAGCTAAAGTAGAGGAGGAACAACAAGTGATACAAGTAAAAATACAAGAGTTGAACATACTGCAAGATCATATTATGAATGAAAAACAGAAAGAAGAAGAAATGACAGTAGAAGCAAAGATGGAAAGAGAAAAACTTGATCAGATAAAGAGGGAATTGGAACCAGAGAAAACTGAAATATACAACAACAGGAAAATAATCGAACAGGAAAGAGAAGACCTGGAGAAAATTAGGTCTCAAACTATAACACAGAGAGAACCAATGGAAGATATGAGTAAAGCAATCAAATTAGCAGTCACAACACAAGAGACTGATCTAGAAAAGAATGAAAACTACATAGAAAAAGTTCGGAAATTACTAGACCAGGTAGATGAACAGAGAAATTACATTACACTCCAAAAAGAAGAACTAGACTCATTGAAAGAAAAGATTGTTAAAGAAGAAGAAATGAGCATAAAAGCGAAGATGGAAAGAGAGGAACTTGACCAGATAAAGAGTGAACTGGAAAGAGAGAAATCTGAAATTCGTCTTGAGCAGAAAAAAATTAATAATGACAGAAAGGTAATGGAACAGGAAAGAAACTACCTCGAGAAGATAAAGTCTGGAATAGTGACACAAAGAGAACAAATGGAAAAACACTTGACAGAGAGTATGAAACTAGAACCATCAGCACTTGACCAGAAAATGCAAGAGATTGATCTAGAAAAGGATGAAACTGAAAAGAACAAGGCAATCATTCAGAAATTAATGGATGAAGTAGAAGAGCAGAGAAATGACATTAAACTCCAGAAAGAAGAACTTGACCTTGAAAGACAATGGATCACTGATGAAAAATACATTGTATCTAAAAGTAAGGCAGAACTTCAAAAAGAAAGTGAACAAATCAAATACATGAAGGAGGAAATAAAGAAGGAGAGAGAAACACAGAGGGAAATGGAAGGTCATCTACAAAAGGAAAAGGAAGAAATTGAGCGCGTCACTGAAGAAACAAATAGACAGAAAGAGGATCTGGAAAAGATGAGCAAAAACATAAATGAACAAAAACAAGAGCTAAAGAACTCCAGAGACCTTCTAGAACAAGAAAGAGAACAAATAGAGCATAAATGGACACAGTTACAACAAAGAACTGATCAATTTGATGCTCAAGTCAGTAAATATAAGGAATATTATATGAAGGAACAAAAAAAGATGGAAGAAGGAGAAAGTCTAGAAGTACCCAAAGTTAAGATCCTGGAGATGAAGACTAAAGCTGAACAGGAACAGATTGCAAAGGAAAAAGAGAAAGAAGAAACAAGTGTTAAAGCAAAGATGGAGGAGGAGAAACTTGATCACATAAAGAGCAAACTGGAAAGAGAGAAAGCTGAAAAAGATCATGAGAAAAAGAAAATGGATCATGACAGCAACTTTATTGAACAAGAAGGAAAAGAACTGCATAAGATGAGGATTGACATGACGACAGAAAGAGAGCAAATGGAGGACATGAGAGAAGCAATCAAACTAGAGAGATCAGCACTTGACCAGAAAATGGAAGAGACTGATCTAGAAAAGGATGAAATGGAAAGGAACAAAGCAATAGTTCAGAAATCAATAGATGAAGAAGAAGAGCAGAGAAATTATATTAAACTTCAGAAAGAAGAACTTGACCTTCAAAGACAAAAGATCATTGATGAAAAATTTCTTCTAGCTCAAAGTAAAACAGAGCTGCAAAAAGAAAGTGACCAAATTAAATACATGGAGGAGGAAATAAAGAAGGAGAGAGAAACACTGAAGGAAATGGAAGCCCGTCTACAAAAGGAAAAGGAAGAAATTAAAAGTGTCACTGAAGAAACAAACAGACAGAAAGAGGATCTGGATGAACAAAAACAAGAATTAAAGAGCAGCAGAGACCTTCTAGAAGAAGAAAGAGAAGAAATGAACCATAAATGGAAAGAGTTACAACTAAGAATTAATGAATTTGATGTTCAAGTCAACAAACAGAAGGAAAAATATCTAACAGAACAAAAAGAAATAGAAGAAGAAAGTAAAAGTCTAGAAGAGATTTTGTTGATGAAGACTATAGCTGAACAGGAACGTCATGATGTAAACTTAAAAATACAAGAGTTGAACACACTGCAAGAACAGATTGTTGAAGAAAAAGAGCAACTACAAGAAATCAGAAGTAAAGTTTTAAATGAAACATTCACACTTGAGATGAGAGCTGCTGAGATAAATCAACAAAAACAAACACTGGATGAAAATCTGAAACAGATAAGATATGAGAAAAAAGAACTGGATAGGATGGAAAAGGAATTTCAGGTTGAAAGACACAAACTGGAAAAGGAAATGAATACCAAAACTGGTGAATTAATCAGAGAAAGACAAGAAATTGAAATGAGCAAGAACATGATAAACATACAAACAGAGGACATGAACATCATGAAAGCTAAACTTATTGCACAAGAAAAGGAAATGCAAGTTAAAAAAGAAAAACTAAATGAAGACAGAAAAGAATTTGAGCAAATAAAGAGTGACACAGAAAGAGAGAAACAAGAACTCAGTAAGAATAAAGACATCATAAACACACTAAAAGAGAAACTTCAACTGGAAAAGAAGAGAATGCAAGAAGAAAGGGAAGAGATGGATGTGAATAGTAAGAAGGTTCAATTACAGAGACAGGCAGACAAAGAGATGATAGCTGAAATGAATGCCCAACTCCAAAATAAGAAAGATGAATTGGACCATATCAGAGGAGAACTGACAGAGAAGGCAGAAGAAATTGAGAAAGAATGGGCAGCATTAGAAGCAGAAAAACAAACTCTACAGCACAAGAGCAATGAAATCTTGAGACAAAGGGAAGACACAGAGAAGGAAATAGAGGGGATTTTGAAAAAGAAAGAAGAACTGGAAAAAATTAACACTGACATAAATAAACAAAAACAAGAGCTGGAGAACTCCAAAGACCTTCTAAAAGAAGAAAGAGAAGAATTAAATCATAAATGGACACAGTTAAAACAGAGAATTGATGAATTTGCTCAGGTCAGTAAACAGAAAGAAGATGATATGAAGGAACAGAAGAATATGGAAGAAGCAAGAAAAAGTGCTAAAGAAACAAAAGCTACGATCCTGGTACTGAAGACTAAAGCTGAACAGGAACAGATTAAAAAGGACAAAGAGAAAGAAGAAGAAATGAGTGTTAAAGTTAAAATGCAGAGAGATCAGATAAAGAGGGAATTAGAACGAGAGAAAACTGAAATGGACAATGACAGGATGATAACTGGACAAGAAAAAGAAGACCTGGAGAAAATGAGGTCACAAACAATAACACAGAGAGAACAAATGGAAGATATGAGTGAAGCAATCAAGTTAGAGAGATCAGCACTTGACCAGAAAATGCAAGAGATTAGTCAAGAAAAGGATGAGATTGAAAAGAACAAAGAAATAGTTAGGAAATTAATGGATAAAGTAGAAGAGCAGAGAAATTATATTAAACTCCAGAGAAAAGAACTTGACCTTGAAAGACAAAATGTCTCTGATGAAAAAATTCTTCTAGCTCAAAGTAAGATAAAACTGAAAAAGGAACGTGAACAAATCAAATACATGGATGAGGAAATAAAAAAGGAGAGAGAAACACTGAAGGAAATAGAAGCCCATCTACAAAAGGAAAAGGAAGAAATTGAAAGTGTCACTGAAGAAACAAAGAGAAAGAAAGAAGATCTAGAAAAGATGAGCACAAACATAAATGAACAAAAACAAGAGTTGGAGAGCTCCTCAGAACTTCTAAAAGAAGAAAGAGAAGAAATAAACCATAAATGGAAACAGTTACAACAGAGAATTAGTGAATTTGATGCTAAAGTCAGCAAACAGAAGGAAGATTATCTGACAGAACAAAAGAAAATAAAAGAAGAAAGAAAAGATCTAGAAGAGACCAAAGTAAAGATTATAGAGCTGAAAACTAAAGATGAGCTGGAACATCAACACATAAGCCTAAAAATGCAAGAGTTGAACATACTGCAAGAACATATAACAAAAGAACAAGAGAGAAATGAAGAAATGAAGGTAAAACACAAGATAGAGAGAGAAGAACTTGATCAGATAAAGATTGAACTGCAAAGAGAGAAAACTGAAATAGATCATGAGCACAAGAAAATGAATGATGCCAGAAAGATCATTGAACAGGAAAGAAATGACCTGGAGAATATGCAGTCTGAAATAATGTTACAAAGAAAGCAAACAGTAGAAGAGAGAGCAGACCTTGACAACCAAATAAAACAGGCTGATCTAGAAAAATCGAATATGGAGAAAAGCAAAGAAATTGTACAGAAATTATTGGAAGAGGTGGAAGAACAGAGAAATTATATTAAACTCCAGGAAGAAGAAGTTAAACTTAAGAGACAAAAGATCACTGATGAAAAAGATTGTCTGGTTCAAATAAAGACTGAACTGCAAAAAGAAAGTGAACGAATAAGATACATGGAAGAGGAAATTAATAAAGAGAGAAAAACACTGAAAGAAAAGGAAGCTCACCTTCAAAAGAAAAAAGAAGAAATTGAGAGTGACACTGAAAAAACAAACAGACAAAAAGAAGATCTTGAAAGAATGAACACAGACATAAACAAACAACAACAAGAGTTAAAGAACTGCAGAGACCTTCTAGAAAAAGAAAGAAAAGAAATAAATCAAAAATGGACAGAATTACAACAGAGAATTGATGAATATGAGCAGTCAAAGTCTGAGTTGATAGACGAAAAAACAGAAATGGAAGAAAAACTTAAACAGGCCAACAAGGAATATGAAAGTGTCATAGAAAAAACAAACAGGAGAAGGGGTGAACTAGAGAAAATTATGTTTGATATATCACAACAAAATCAAAACTTTGAGACAGAGAAAGCTCTTCTGGAAAAAGAGAGAAACATCATTAAAAAAGAAAGAGAAGATTTGCAAAGAAGAACTGATAACCTAGAGATGCACTTGACAGAACAAAAAGAAAAAGAACAGATAAGTAAAAGATCAATGGACGAAGAGAAGAAGCATCTTGAGCACAAGACTGGTGAAATCTTGAGACAGAGAAATGAATTAGAGAAAGAAAAAGATGACACAATGAAGAAGTGGAATGAGTTGGATGTTCTCCAGAAGACATTACAAAAGGAAAAAGATGAAATTAAAAAAGTTGAATATCACTTACAGACTGAAAAGGCTGAAATTTATCAACAGCAGCAAAGACTGGAGAAGAGTATAGAAGCTGTAAATGAGGAGAGAAAAGATCTGGAGAACATGAGGAATGATTATGAACAATACAGACAACAAATGGAAGAAGTGATGAGAGTGGATAGAGATAAACTTGATCAACTGATGGCCATGGTATTGAAAGAACAAAAAGAAACTAATAAAAGCAAGGATCTGATAGACCATTTAAAGAAAGAAATGGAGCAAACAAAAGCCGAACTCAATGCTCAAGAGGAGAAAATCAAACAAGAATTGCAAGTAGTGCAAGATGAGAGGAAAGATCTAGAACAGGCCAAAGCTGAAATTAAGAGACAGACTGATATAACAGAGATCATGAAAGAGCAGACACACCATTTAGAAAAAGAGAAAGATGTATCTGAAACATTAAAAGCAGAACATCTATCTAAGCAGTTTCTTCAGCAGACGAGAGAAAAAATGGACTCTCAAGGAAAACCGATACAGACAGATGAAGTCAACAGACTCGTGTCTGAGATTCAAAGGGAAAGGGAAGAACTTGAAAAAACCAAAACAATCATTGAACATCAGACAGAGGCACAGAGAAAACAACCAACACAGAAACTAATTTTGGTTAGTTCTGCTACACAAACATCTTGTCTAGACGACATACCTGTAGGTGACATATCAGCCCCTCAGGAACAGATTGTTGATGATCACACAGGCATTCATAAGGAATATACAACTTTCATTACAAAAGGGAAAGAAGATGAATTAGAGAGAAAGAGAGAACAGGAGGACACAGAGCTCAAAATGAGAAGTGAAGAACCTGAAACGGACTTAAGCCAAGGAGACACTGCTCTGACAACAGAATATAAAGATATACCTAATCCATCCATTATAGTAAAGTTGGAGTTCAATAAAGACGAAGCTGATGGCCTTAATGAAATGTTAATGACTGAGAAGAGGGAACTAGAAAAGACAAAACTTGTTTTACAGAGAGACCAGAAAGAGATTGAGACAATGAAAAAACACTGCGACACAGAGAGGAATAATCTGGAGAAATATAAAGCCGCTATTGAAAAACAACATGAAGAGCTGGAGATATGCAGACAGAATATGGAAAATGAAAGATCTGAGTTAGAAATGACTCAAGGTAAAATTATGATGGACATGGAAAACATTCAAATGGAGATCATGAGCAAACAGGAGACAATAGAAAATATGGAAGCTCAACTTCAAGAAAAGAAGAGAGAAATGGAAACCATGATGAAACAGAGACAAGAGGAGTTGGACTTCATAAATACAGAGATAAAAAGAAAGAGACAAGAGGACACTGCCATACTTCCAAAGAAAGAGGATTCTATGAAAAGACACCTGGAGCAATTACAGAACCAAAATGAAGCATTGCAGAAGGAGAGGGATGAAGTTAAAACAAAGCAAAAAGAAATGGAGCACACTGAAGAATTGAGACAAAAAGAGCTTAATCTAAGGAGAGCAGAATTTGATAAAATGAAAACTGAAATTGACAATGAAAGAGAAGAAATTCAGAAGATACGAAAGGAATGTGAAAGAGAAAAACATGAACTGGAGCGAATGAAAACAGATTTGCAAAAAGAAGAACCACAGAAAACCAATGTAGAAGTGCAATGCGATGAAACACACAGTGTTATGAAAACACTGAAAGAAGAGAAAGAAGAAATAGAAAGGATGCATGCTGACCTCCAGAATGAGCGGAGAGAAAATGAAAACCTGATAAACATTATAAAAAGAGAGAAGGGTGAGCTGGAACAGAAGAAAGCTGAAATGCAGCAAATAAGGGACACAAACAGTGATAAGAACTTACAAAATGAAATTATGCAGATTAATGCAATCCTCAATGAAACCAAGAGACAGAAAAATGCCTTTGAACAGATGAATGACGATTTAATCAGAGAGAAATCAGAACTGGAAAGCACTTGTCAGTTTCTAGAAAAGGAAAAGAGGGAGGCAGAAACTAGATTACAGGATATGGTAAATGAACTGAATATTAGGATTAAAGAATTTGAATATCAACAGAAGTCCAAAACAGAGGAGAACGAGGCAGAGAAGGAAAATATGGAGAAAATGAAGGATGAGATGGTTAAAGAACAAGAAAAAATTCAAAAGCAGACAAAAGACCTAGAAGAAATGATTAACAAAGTGACAATAGAGAAGAGTGAACTAGACCAAAAGAGGAGTGAAATATACAAACAAAAACAACAACTGCAGGACACACAGAAAGCTGCAGAAATAAAGTGGGCTGAGACACAGGTAGCCACTGAAAGGTCCAGAGAAGATGATAAGGACATGCAAATCTTAAAAACAGAGAGAAAAAGAGTAGAGTGTCTGAAAGAGCAATTACTGAAAGAGAAAGAGGATGTTGAAACCACCAAAGAGAGAATGAACAGAGAGATGGAACATATTGAAAAGATGCAAACCCAATTAAATGACCAAAAAGAAGAGATCAAGCTTGAAAAAGAAAAATTAGAGGACACAAGGACTGAGATTCAAGAAAAGACAAATGCTTTAGAGGAAATCATGCAGGACCTACAAAAAGAGAGGGAAAATCTAAATGCTTTAATTATTGAACAGCAAAAAGAAAGAGATGATATGGATAAACTAGCAGAAGAAAACAGAAGAACAAACAAGCATGCTGAAGTTGAGATAAAAAGACAGTTACAGGATATAGAAAATTCCATGGTGGGTTTGGCAAAAGAAAGGGATAAAATTGAACAGATGAATGCAGAAATACAGAAGAAAGATCAAAAACTAGAGAAAATAATCAGACAGCAGCAAGAGGAGATTGAAATCAAAGAGAATGACATGCAAAGAGAAAGAAAGGCTTTGGAGAAAATGCATGTTGAACTAGAAAGGAAAACAACTGAAATGCAAAATAAAATTGAGAAAGTAACTCTCTGGGAAGCAGATGTACAGAAACAGAAAACCAAAGTAGAAGAGCTAAGGAACATCTTAGAAAGAGAGAAAAGTGAACTTGACAGAGAGAAGGAAGTAGTAAAACAAGAAAAGCAAGAAATGGAAAACATTCTGAAGACCATCAAGAGTGAGTTGGAAGACCTAGAGCAATTGAAAATTAAATCTGAGGAAGAGAGGAAAGACATACTGGACAGACTGTTAACAGAAAAACATGAAGTGGATCAACTAAAAACTGAGTTACAGATGGAGAAGAAGAGTGTTGAAGAGGAGAAGAAAATGCTGAAGCAGTTGATGAACGAAACTGAAAATAAAAGATCTCAGCTGGACAGCAACATTGTGCAAATGAACATGGACCAACTAAATATTCAAAAAGAAAAAGACTTGCTGGAGGAGATCAAGGCCGATTTACAAAGAAAGTCTGAAAAGATTAATGAGGAAATCAGGAAAACAGACCAAATCACATCTCAAATCAGTAAAGACCAAGAGGATATTACAAAGAGACTGGATGACATGAGAAGAAAAGAAAAAGAGCTCAGTACTTTGCATGTCAACATCGAAAGGCAGACAAAGGTCCTGCAATCAGATCAACTGCTACTTCAGACACAAAAAGAGAACTTAGAAAAGAGCATAGCAGAGAACGAGACTCTAAGAGAAGATCTTGAAAAACAAAAAGAAAAGAATGACTTAACAGAGCAAGAACTGCACACAGATAGGCTGGCCTTGGAGCAGAAGATTACTGATGTAACAGAGTTAAGAAATACGGTGGAAAGCACAGAGAATGAAATAAGACTTAAAGAACAGGATCTGGAAAACAAAGAAAGAGAACTGGACATGCAAAGAAAAGATGTAGATAACCTAAGAGACATTGTGATGGCCGAGAAAATGCAGCTAGAAAAGAGGCAAAATGTTATGAATCAACAGCAGCAGGAGGTTGAGGACCTGATTAATGAAAACAAAAAAATGAGAAATGATTTAGAGAGCATGAAAACACATCTGGAGCAAGAGAGACGCCAACTACATGAAAGCATGAAAACATCTGAAGATAAGAAGAATACTTTTGATCAAACCAAAGTTGATGCAAAGCAACAGAGTGATGAGTTTGAGAAAATCACAGCAGATACAAAGACGGTAAAGGAACCTCTTGGAAAGAAAAGAGAGGAGACTGATTCTTTGGAAAAAGAAATCCATAGTAAGAAAGATGAACTGCAAAGTTTACATTTTGAGATTACAGAAATTGATCAACAAGTCAGGACCAAAATAAAGAAGAAAGATGTCAAAACAACAGTAGAGACTGAAACACAGATCCCAATGGTCAGAGAGGACACAGAAGAAGAAAAGACTGCATTTCAGGCTGATCTTCAGAAACAGAAGGATGAGCTAGAAGAAGTAAGGAACACAATTGAGGTGGAAAAATATCAGATTGAAAAGAAAAAGCTCACATTAGATCAACAGCAGCAGGAATTAGAAGACATCATGGCGGTCATCAAACAAGATAGAGATGTGATTAAGAAAGAGTCTGAACTTGATGAACACAGACATTTCCTCAATAAAAACATAAAGACAAAACAAGAACAGCTTGAAAAGCTTAATAATGACATTCAAAAGGACAAAGAGGAGATTGAAATCAGCAAAAAGATTTTTGAGAATGAAAAACGTTGCATCAAAAAGGGGAGAGCTGATTTAAACAGACTAAAGGAAGAGGCTGAAGTCAGCAAACAAAGCATACAACATGAGAGAACTTTGCTGCAACAAGATAAAGAGGTGATACAGAAAGAAAAGGAGGACATGGAAGGCATTATAGAAGAAAAGACAAGAACAATGGAGGAATTGCAAGAGCAAATAAACAGACAATTATCTGAACTGAAGATGTTAAACATGGAGATTCAAGTAAAGAGACAGGAAGCAGAAATGCATCTCTTACCAGAAGAAATGAAAGCGAAATATTACTCAAAGAGGGATGCTGATGTCCTAAGAGAGGATGTAGAAGTGCAGAAACAAAAACTAGATGAACTTGAGATATATCAAATAAAGACCATTCGAACAGATGCTGAAACACAAACAACTTTGGATGACTTTAAGAAAACAGATGACAGCAGACAGAAGGAATTAAAAGACGAAACAGCTGCAACAAAGTCAGAGGACACACAAGAGGAAGACTCTTCTTTGGAAAAAATACAGATAATGATGAAAATAAAAATACATGAACTGGAACAAGCAAAATCTGACATTCAAAGGCAGAGGGAAAACTTTGAGAGAAATATGAAGGAAGCCATGAAGGAGATGTCAAGAAATGAAGACAAACTGCTACAACTCACACAAGACAAGGAGGACTTATCAAACGACCTTGATAAGAAAAATAACGAAATAGAGAGCATCACAGAAACATTCATGAGAAAGTTGGGACAACTGGAAAATACTGTAGCGTCACTGAAAGAAGAGAAGGACAACATTGAAAATGAGTTGCTTCAACAAAAGCAAAGTGAACAAGAGAGGCTAAAACTTATGGGAAAAACAGATGATACTTCCATTAGAAGTGACAAGGATGCTGAGAAAGTAATTTACAAAACAGGATTGAAACAAGTACAAGACACTAAAGAGGAGAAAAAAACAGACAAAGACAGCACTCTGGAACTGACCGAGATTTATTGGGCCAAAACAGATGGAGAAAAGGAAGCACAAACTTCTAAAACTGATACCCAAGGAGAGGTTCTTCAGCAAAAGGAAGGCACGACTCTTGAAAGAGATGAACTAAACATCATGAGAGCTGAACTACAGAGTCAACGTGATGAAACAGAGAACAAAATAAAGATCATACAAACTGGCCTTGAGCTGAAGAAGGCCAAGGATCACCTGCATAAACTTAAAGATGAATGTAAAACCGCTGAAGAAGAAAAGTCAGTGATCATGGTGAGTCTTGAGAAGAGGAGGGACAGCCTGGAGAAGGTTCAAGCTGAGGTACTGAGACTTACTGTGGAAATTGAGCATCTCACACGAAGCTATGAATGCAAAAGAAGAGAACTGCAACAAATTGAAGCTGATGCACAAAGACAGACAAGGACTGTGAAGACTCAACAGAAAACTAATGTTCAGAGTGAACAAGAAGACCAAGAGGTAATAGCGACTACAAAATTCATTCAAAAGCATACAGAGGATGTTAAGCAGAGAAGAACTCAAGAGACACAAACTGAAGACCAGGAAAGAGAAGTTCTTACAAAGTATGAAGAGATAGATGCAATGAAAAGGAGAATACAGGAAATGAAAGACGAACTAATGAACAGATTACAAGTCATACAAAGAAAGGAACTGGAAAGACTTGGAATGCAAAGAGAAAAAATCGAGTTGGAGCTACGAAAAGCTGAAATGGAACAATCTAATGAAGCCCTTCAACGTGAGAGAGAAACTGACAGACTCAAGCTCATAGAAAAGGAACAGGAAATACTTCTGTTAAGGGAGTGTATGCTGATTGAGATCAATCGACTAAGGAGCGAAGAAACTGAAACAAGTAGTCAACGATTGGAGATTATGGAGCGCCTCATTAGAGATGCAGCAGTAAGAGTGGACAGATTCAGAAGGGTAACGGACAGAGCTGTGCAAACGCTGATGTTGGAAGAAGATGGAGATCAGTTTGGAGGAGCTCAAAGAGTGAGGACTGAACAGGTGGAAAGTGTCAGTGGAAGGATGGAGATTTCTATGGACGTCCTGAGTGAAGACAGGGAGGAAGGAGCAAGAGGAGAATCCCACAGAGAGGGCATAGTCAGGCCAACTTCACGGAGATTGCGGCTACTGCACTGGATCAGACGGCGCTGCTGTAGCTGCTGTCCCAGAAACACTGTGGAGGACACTAATGAAGACATTTTATAAACAAAGGTCTTACACTTTCATATAGAATTTGACAGAAACTGAGAAGAAAAAAAAACAATCTATGCATTATCAGTATTTTTATATTATGCATATATTTATAAGTAGCATTCTGTGGGAGGAAATAAGTGCACATTCCTTTGCAGATGAATGCGAGAGGACGGAAATCCTAATTTGGTGACTCCACCAGCATGAGTGCTTAAGTTCGTGTTTGATGCATTCACATTCTTGCAGCTCTGCATGATAGGAGTTTTGCAGATGTGCCCTGTATAACAGATGCACAGAAGCTGCCGTGAGCAATGGATTTCACACAGTATGCCAAAGAGCCACCAGTGAACTACACTGCAGGATAATTACAGAGGCCATTTGATCACCAACTGAGCAAAAGGAGAGCTTTGTTTAAAAAACATGCAATGCATTTTTAAACTATAACACCATCAGGTGTCCATTAAGAGGATCAAACACCCATGAGTTCCAAAACAATTCTATATCCCAGACTGGTGTACACACACACACACACACACACACACACACACACACACCACTTTTTTGGTTGTTTTTTTCTTCTTCTTGTTTTATGTATTGCTTTGCAATTTGGAATTAAATAAACATAAATCTGAACCTAAAATATTTGTAATGCGTTCATGCTTTCAGTCAGATTTGACTTTTTATTGTGATCTATCTTACCCCATATTCACCATTGTGATGACAAACCATGGCATGTAGGCTGTTAGAATAGAGTCAAAAAGAAACAGAGAAGCATGTTTAGAAATTTATTCCAGAATAAAATATTTTAGTTGTTCTTTAACTCAAGTTAATACAAGTTTGTTTGTTTTTCTTCTTTCTGATCAGTGGCTCCATCAGTTTCCCTGTTATTTCTATAAATATCCACTTAATTTGCAGTTCAATTTTAAGCACATGTCAGATTGTGCTGACAGTTTGTGTCCGCTTCCTGAACAGTATTTGGTGAATAGTTTCAGAGTTTGGGTGCTAAATAGAAAAAAAGGTCTGCCACCCGCAGAAGATTTTGATATTCTAGGTATTTATTATCAAATGGCTAGAGTTTTGAGAATGCAGCGGACGTGGGGGACTATAATGTGATAAGAGTCATAAACGCATGAATTAACATTTCATTTGAGGTTGACAGCATAGGTCGCAATTTAGATATGTTCTTTATCAACATGGGTATTAAAATCACCAATCAATTAAGACTTTATCTGCAGCCAGTACTAAGAAAATCAACAAACTCTTCAATAAAGTCTGTGTTGTGTAAATATCACATCACCGTCGGCGGTTATTTTGTCCTCAATCACTAAACCTCCGAACGATTCGTTCAAGAATCAGATTTGGTCCTACCGGATCTTGAGTCATCAACTCAACAAGGCATTTGTTCGACGTCGTAGTTAGCTTATTATATGGATGATTTCACCGATGTCCTGGGTAAGTTACGCAAACACATCAGTCCACTGCCATTCACCAATTATTTCAGAGTTAAATTCCAAAACTCCTTCAAACGTTTTTAAACTATAGAACATATTTTGTGAATTAGCGTATATTCGCTTTATGTTACGTTTGCAGTAGTGGCATAAAGTTTTTTTTAGCGGATGTTAAGAATTTACAGATATGGTTTTGTTTTCTCCTCAGCAATTCCAAATAAAGTATGTTTTTCCCACCTAGTCCTTCGTCACATGCAAGCCACGTGTTAATCGCGCGCGCCTGTAGTTCAGGTGTTTCGTGCAATGTAGCTGAGGAATTCATAAATTAAATAAGGGATGTTTTAACATAGTTTCGGGAAGAGCACGCTAAGTGTCACCACAGACGGTACCCATCGACGCTCAATAGTATTATCGCCCACTAGCTATTAATTATCCCTAATTTCATTTATCCGCCTCGGCATAAATACAACCGTCTCACTCCTCTCAGTATCTAGTTACGCATGATCCCACCTTCCTCCCCTTCTTCGCCTTTTGCCTTCGCACCTTCAAGGGGGGCGAACGGGACCGAGCCTCGCTCCGAGCTCTGCCCTCGCTAGGGCTACTATTCAGCAGGGCTCAGGTTCCGCCGAGCTCCTGGCTCGCTCCCCGGACAGCACGCCAAATTTGCTTATTTAATTTAACGAAGAAGTGCGAATTCGTGAAATGTAGAGTAAATGTTATTTTTCATAAATTTTAAGAAAGAAGCAATTTGATATAGTTTTTTGGTAGATATGATTGCATTTTTTGGAATCAAATTCAAGTAACATGCGCACATTAAAATTAAACAATACAAATATATATATATATATATAAAATTGTACGTAAAATACCACGGAGTATCAGGAACCGGTTGAATTGTGATTGCATCCGAGAAATGTAATGTCTGTCCAGTCGCTTCAGAATGAAAGTTTCAATCCAAACACAAGAGGGCATTAGAACATCATTCTTACTTCTTCAAAACTCGATTTTCCTCTGTGAAGTAAAAAAAAAAAACATTTAAAAGAACATGCCGATTCAATGAAGCAGACCTAAAACATTTAAACGTCCCTATGTGTTCTAATATTAAACGATACCATTTTAAAGCAAACCGTAAAATAGCGGCTTTAATTACTTCTACTCAAAGAATTTCTAATTGGCATTAAATATTGAATTCCCCTTCCTGTTGTAATGCTGCAAAAAATAGTTTACACAATTGTGCAACTGACACGGAGCCAAAGAGGTGAGAAGTCATAAATATTGATGGTCCAGAAGTGCTGTGCTGGTTTAATTAGCCTTACTGATTAAAAGAAAAAACCTGAAACTTAAATATATATTTCTGGTATCTATATTACTGCCCTGTAAAATAAATAGAGAATTGACTTGGAAAGCAAATGCAAAGTATTTTATAATTCTGTATTAGCATCATTAAAAGTGGAATAGAGACAGTGGGCAGTGCAGTGCCCGTTTAGTCTTAATGAATGGAGTGACTCAGCTGTGTGGTAGAGGCTCATTAGCAGACTTCAGTCAGGGTCTTGCGCCCCAGGCTATAGCCTCTCATGTACAGCCTCCCCCCTGCTGGATGAACCACATTTGGATGTGCTGTAAAACCAGGGGAAGCTATAGAAGATGTATGGCCACTAAACCCCAAATGCGTGATGGTTATGCTCCTTCATGCAGGTCAGTGGATAATGTAATTTAGTGTAATGAATCTAAAATGCAAGAAGGATGTTCACATTGCTGTATGTGTACACAAACACCCAGCATTTGAAATAAATCTATGATTATTCCTCAGCATTTGTTCTTGGAGCAGCTGAAACCCGCCATATTTCATACTGGCACATGTGACAAGATGTTTACTGCAAGCACAACCAAGCAAAGGTCACTTTCTTACCCTTTGCTGCCAAGAGCTGTCACGCGTCACATTCCTGCGCAAACATCCCGTGCGGGAAACACACAGCACATCTCGGTGTCCAGTAGACAAAGCCTGTGGATTGTTTCTATTTATTATGCAAATGTTAAAACATATCACTAATTGGTTTTCTGCATGAGTGGCATCTTTGAAGTGATTGTCTGGTTGCTGGTTGACACACACATATTTAACATAATGGGTTGTCCTATTGCTGTCTGTCTGTGCAATCGGTATATTGGAGACTAAATACACAAGACTTTCATTTTAACAATGTGATAGGGCTATAGGTTATACTCTGTAAGGGGTTAGTTTTATACGGGTTTACAGGAAACATGACATGATTGAACCTTAATTATGACAACATCAGTTCATATATCAATCCTTATGAATAATTAAGCATTAAATATTACTGAAATGGCTTGTTTAACTGTAATTCGTTGTAACAAATAATAAATCTTGTAGTAGTTAGTGATGAGTTTTATCCTTTTTGAAATATATATAATGTATAGATAGATAAATATATATATATTGTCACGGAGGCAGACAAGAACTGAATGATTGAGGAGAGTCCCCTTGTAGCGTGACGGAAGACTCAAACGCAGAGTAACGCGAGTGAGCAGGTAGATCACGCGATTCAATCTGAGAACGCTCCGTCTAGAAGTTGAGATTCCCACCGAGGAACCTGCGTTCTCACACGCACACAGACAGGAAAGAAAGCTGAGAGATTACTCATGTGAGTAGAGTTGATAGTTGGGTCGATGAAGAGACCTGACGACAAGCTTTCCATGAGCTTAATGTCTGGTGCTAGACAAACACCTGCTTCTTGCTTAAATAACTGCGTGAGGTTACTTCCGGGTCCTCGTGACCTCACGTGATCCGGTGCGTGTAACATGGAACAATCGTCCCGGAGGGTGTCGACGGCGGTGCTGGGTGAACATCAACCTCCGGTTCCTGATGTTCAAACATCGGAGGCTGATATCCGTAGCATACCTCGAAAGGGCTTAGATTC
>JAUYWG010000056.1:9874964-9886063 GCA_034779775.1 Enteromius afrohamiltoni
ATTTGTTTTGAAATAAAATAGTTGTTTACACACTAAAAAACGTAAGTATGCATTTAATTAACACATAATGCAACACTTAGGCCCACATATGTATAAAATGATTATCATAATGATTTATAACCAGTGGGATGTAATTCAGATTTTGTGTACTATCAGGTCCTTTCAGGCCCTCTTAATTACATTCCTGCCCCATGTGATGAATGCAGAGTGCTGATCTGATAGTCTTTTTTTCTTTTGATCTGCGCTCTTTCCCACTGAGGCCAAATGAGGAGAGCTAGCACCGTACGTTCTTTTAATCAGGCTAATTACTGCAATTGTTTGAGAGAAAGAAGAGGTCTTATGAACGATAGCCTTGCTTTTACAGGCCGTTTATGTCCTTCCTTGAGGAATTTCACACAGAAATAGGAAATGGAATGTTGTAGCTCATTTATGTTTCCTACTCTAAAGAAATATGTAGATACAGTTAGATGTGACAAGATATATTCACTTAATTGGTTAGTATTTATTCTTGTCATGTAGTTTATTATGTTTGCTTTTATAATCGAAATTGGATTCTAGCGTTATAGAAAAGCTCTTTCATCATCATCGCTCTCTCCAACACAACACAACACAACACTATGATTGATAAACTGCAAAAGAAGAGAGAGCTGAATTTCAGAGTGGTTTCAATAAACCAAATTTATTGAAAGGAGTACTATAGACAGTCTGATGATGGATTGTTATAATTGCTCTGTGTGCAGACAGAGATGTCTGATCAATTGAAATGTAAAATTGCATCTTTACGGTCAGAGGAAATCCTGATGTTAATTTGATTTACTTCACATTTGCTGGACTGGAGTGTTTTTTGATAGGCCACATTAATGTCTGCATTAGTGGATAAAGTGCAGACTCAGGGCTGGAGAGCTTTATAATTTCCTTTTTAGCACCGACCTGTGATGTCACCCAGCACAATTGCCTATTAAGAGCTGCATCTCTCTTCAGAGACTTTCTGTCTATGCTGTAGAGTTTTTATGGTTGAGGAATTTGGGTTCATTATTCCTGTTTAAAAGGGATATTTTTCCTTTGTCTTTTTAGTGGTCATTGTCATTTTAGCTGTTTGTTGTCGTTTTAACTAAGTTTTGTAAAAATTAAACAAAGAAGACTGATTGATTGAACATCTGTTGTTTAGTTTTTTTAATTTCATAATAAATAATTACTGTATGTATTAATGCACATTTTGTATATTTTTATGTTATGTATTATGTATTTTTTGTATACAGACCTTAGTCATTATTTTTAAAATGAACTAAAATAATTCTTGAGTCAAGTCTAATATACATATACAGACCTTAGTCATACAACAAATTAAATTTAATATGAACTAAAACGAGTCTAAATTTTCATAACTAGGTAACTATTCAAAGTTCATATAGTCATGGTAGATGCCAAATGTAATTTAAAGTTTTAAGACTTTGCAACTGTTTATCTATTAATGTACACAATCCAATATACAGTCAAGACTAATTTTATAACTAATTAACTTTTATTTAATGTATTCATTAAATGTTCATGACTTACACCAAATTTAATTTAATATTAAGTTGAAGCTAAGTTTCATAACTAACTGACTAGAGTCAGCTAGCCCAGTCTTATAAGTCAAAATCACACTCTTTATGCACATTTTTACCCTCAATATCATTATAATATTTTTTTGTATGTACAAATTTATATGATGTAGTATGATTCTGTTATTACATAAAACTATTACACGTTGTCATGAGTGTGTTGCTTGTGCTGCTATCTTTCATATCCTTGTTTTCATTTGCCTCAAATTAAATAGGCCATCTATTCTGACTAAGATCCATTGTGCTTATGATGATGAATTTCTTATGGCAGCAGTGAGGATGAGAAATAGACAAAAAGTGTTCGAATCAGAATTAAAAAGCAATTAAAAAGTCATGTACGAATAATTAGAACGGTATAGATGCGCTTCCTAATATCCTGCTAACAGCAGAGGAAGGCGTGAAGAGGGATGAGCCCTGTGTTTATCCCTGTCTCAACATCACAAGAGTGACTGTTTACAGTCACGAAGTAGAGTCACATCTCAATGTTTTTCCCAAATAATTATCATACTTCAGATTGGATGGATCGGATGAACAGTCGTTTTGCAGTGAATTTTTAATGAAACTATTTGATGCAAACAAGAGACCGCCCATATTAAAATGGATGTTTGCATCTGTGGTGAGAATATTTGGGTAAGAAGGTCTGTAATTTTTCAGCGTCTTGCTGACTCATGAATTAATTATGAGCTGGATCGTGTCATCTCAAACAAACACACAGCAGTGAATGGAGTGTATGTGGTGAGATGCAATTGACTCGTTGAAATTGTATCACTAACATCCTTTGACCGGCACTAATGGAAGTTGTCTGAGAGTTTAAGTGTTGTTTGTTTCTGCTTTGTACACACTTGTTACAGCGCATAGATGTTTATTTATTTATATATTATTTTTTTTATTTTGCTTTTAATTGGAATGTAGGAGTGTAAAATAATTCATCCAACATCTATCTGTCTATCTATCTATCTGCTATAATTGCAACAAAATGTATAATACAAATTATAGTAATTTAACAGTATTTTATACTGAAATTTTGTTTATTTTTAATAATAGTAATAATAACAATAATAATTAATATTCATAATATTTGTGACCTTTTGATTATTTATTTAATTAATTAATAATTCATCTTATAATTTAATTAATTAATGAAACACACTAAGTAAAGTCTAATTGTCCATACCGTTTTAAGAAAAAGGAACTTCCCCTATTGAATTGTTTTACCTGTATTTTGAATTACTGATTGTGTATTGTGTTTCAGGGTTTAAGGAAATGTCTGTACAGTTAAAAGAAAATGTCCTGGTAATTTTTCTGCCAGGACATTGTATGTTTTTCTACATAATGTTTTTTTCTTGCAGTACAATATATTACTGTAATATATGCACATAACCA
This sequence comes from Enteromius afrohamiltoni, assembly GCA_034779775.1. Lineage (NCBI taxonomy): Eukaryota > Metazoa > Chordata > Actinopteri > Cypriniformes > Cyprinidae > Enteromius > Enteromius afrohamiltoni. The sequence goes on from JAUYWG010000056.1 coordinate 9,877,952, forward strand.
TGTAGCATTTTCTCTAATCAAAGCTTTCTCTCTCGTTTTGTAGTTAGTTTTGATCCATATCCATGCTCATGCATGTGTGTTAGAAAAGTGGGACCCCTGAACCATCTGTCACCAAATGAAGGTAACCACCGTATATGTGAGTAGACGTCCACACTTCTGTTCTGCTTATAAATTGGTTTTGAGCAACAGCTTTTTTTTGTAATAGACTCACTCCTACTTGTTTGTGTCTGTTTGCACTTGTGTGTGGAGGCTGGTCCCTCACCACTGCTTCTCATTGGTTGCTATGCAGAACATGGGTAGCTGCATGACCCACATTTCAGGAATGCCAAGGTTTGATGCAGATTGTCAATGTTAAAACAACAGGAACCAACACACTAGAGTATTCTTACATATAATCAAGAGCTTGGGGTATATCAGGAGTAGTACGCCATCCTACCATCACTTTGTACTTTTCTCCAGCTCTGTATTTTTCAACGTAAACTGTTGTAAAAGTGTGAAATGTGTTTTAATCCAACAACTGAGCACATCAGTTTCCCCTGTTTCTCGATAAGGAGAAACAACCAGCTCCTATTAACCCTGGAGGTCTCCAGCCAGCCCCAGCTCTTTTTAAGACTTAATTCAGTCTCTTAAGCCCAAATCCATGATTCTTGGTGCCTCACAAAAAGACGGGGGCTTATTTTCCAACGGGTCTGGTGTCTCATCCGTATGGTCCAGTCACCATAAAAAGGTCAAAACCATTCAGGTTGAATTTGCTATGGAGTGAATGTGGGTGAAATTGTATTTGCCTCACTCAAGTCACTTGATGTTTGAATTGGGGACACTTCTATGTGCAGCTTAAAATCACGGCAGGTCTGACACTGATGTGCAGCAGGAGTTGTTTCACTTGTTCTTCAACTAAAAAAGGCGGCAGTGAAACTGGAAAAATGTTTAGGAAACATGAATGGCTTGAGAAACTGCATGGCACTGTACTCCATCTAACAATGGTGTGTTTATTAGCACCGATATATTACACATCTATTTTATGTTTTATACAACGTTTAAACTTTGGATTTATGTCATTCTTAAGCTTTTTTGGAATGAGATGGATTTGCGTTCTTAGGGAGCTTCTAGAGGAATGACTGGTTGACAGTGCAGGGGCAATTTTCAGCTAATCCTGATCCATTTAGATTCAGAGGTATCTCACACTATCAGTAGCATGTACTCTGTTATAAGAGAAGGCCTGGGGAGTTGTGCTATTGATCACATTCGTCCTTGAGCTCGGACTGTACCTCTCTGTCTGAAAACAATGTTCCAGCCAAGATGAGAATATGAGATCCATATAAATAAAGTGAATCAACTTGGGGCCCTTTTTTTTGTGATTGCTTTTGCTTTTTGTAGAGATGGAGAAATCGAGCCATGCGTGTGGTTCTAAAGCTCTCCGTGCACAGAATATTCATTCAGTTGGGAAAACCTTTTGATGTTTTATGGGGTGCTATTGGAATCCTCCTCCAAAAACAAGTTACACACAAAATTGTATACAGGAGGAAATAAGACATCCTCTATAGACTGTAGCTCCGTAGCCACCCCCCACCTAGCTGGAATCTGTTTTTAATGTGCGCGTGTCAGGGTATAATCTCCATTGTCTTAGAGTATGCATTGCGTCACATGGCACCCCTCATGCCTGGAGGATAACAAGCCTGAAAAACCCCATATTGCACTTTGCCAAACAGGAAAGCCTGCGATGCGGAATCATTGTGGCCTGCCGTCTGATTGGTGTTGAACTCTGCGACTGAGCAGAGGAGGGGAACCACCCCAAACATGGAGCGCACTGTCTCTAGGAAAAAAATGTTGCCAATGCGCTCTCATTGGCAGACTTGAAGAAGATTCCGGGGGGTAGTGGGGCGGGGGGTGCAAAAATGGGGGAAGGGAATGCAGGGTATTTTCAGAGTGAAGAAGATGAAAACTAGTGCACTACTTAGGCTCTTGTTTACAGCTAATATTTTTGTTTTACAAGGGGGTGATATAGAAATAACATGGGCGAAATTAAAAAAAGGGAGTTTCAGTGACAACTGCTAATGCAACTAATGCGCTTTACCTCTTCTTGTACACTTTTTTAAGCAACACAGCACTAGTCAGTTTGCATCTCTCACTATGTTGTATATAATCTTGTTTTCACATTCTCCATGTATATGTTTATCAACTTCATGCTTAAATATGATATAAAATGCTTTAATGCTTCAATGCTTAAATGATTTAATCTCTTTGAGATGAGTTGTTGTTTGATTCAAGTACATTTGTATTTTCAAACCTGATATCATACACAAGTGGTTCTCAGCTGGTGCCTCACAGGTCTGCATCATATATGGTAATTGTTCATGTTTGGAAAACAAAATATCAGTCTTTTAAGTTATTTCTGTATCTTTTGTTGTTGGCAAAGACAGCATAGAGTGAATCTGAATCTGGGGGGGCTCATGTAAATTCAAAGTGTTGACCAACTTCTGACCAATGAACATTTTTTTTCAGTGAAATGTCACTGTATTTTGCCAGTGTAATTGCAACTTAGGCAAGTGACTATCTTGCTGAAGCTCATGAGAAGATCTGTCAAGAAACTATTGCCATACTCTACTTGGCCCAAGCTGATATATAATGCATTTAATGATATATTGAATATCATATTGCATAGGGAGCCTATAAGCTTGCTGCTTTACATCTAAATGGCTCTATTGACTTAATCTCTAGAACATTTGGAAGCAGACATTGAGAATTGCTCTGAAACCCTCCACCTTCCCCAGCTCTACCTGATCTATACAGGTGCTGTGTGACGACTTATGTCACAGAAGCAGTATGTCTTAAAAACTCACAACACCATATTGGCATATGTAATGGCAGCCAGTACCTCTGCTTGCTTTACCGCAGAGGCAGCAGTTCTACAACAACAGCAAAGGAGCAATTTAGGCATAGACATAGCAGAACTGTTCCTCCAAGACCAAATATATTGACATCGCTGTATCCATTACAATGCTAAAATCTTAGAGAGTGTAGAATTCATTTATAAAGTTGACGGTTTCAACTGTCTGTCATCTTATGTTGTTTGGTCTACAATGTGCAAAGCACATTTCAGTGGTTTATTTTAGTGATATGTATGTATATTTTTTGTGCAATATAGACCACTGCTACTGAAAACTGAAAATGTAAATAAACATAACTTAAGGCATAAAATTCATAAAAGTCAATTTGCATAACTGTATTTGATCTCTCAATCACAAACAAAATTCTTAATGAGAATTGAATTTTTCAGCTGGCTTCCTGCCTTAATATCAACCCACTAGCATGCTGTGCAGTGATCTAGTTATCTGCACTCCTCATTTTTATTCTCACATATCAGGGCTACATTAATCACTCATGAGGCTTCACTCATGGCCTATGTTTGATGTGGAATAAATATCTATTTTCATACAAATATAGCAGAAGGGATTGAAATAGGGGAGAAAAAACTCGGAGAACATTCAGCAAACAGAGTTTTGTGTTGTGAAGTCAGGTCATCAGTCAGAGGCCGCGTAGTCTTGCAGTTGACAGCGAGTCGGGTGAGCCAGAAATCTGTTGCTAGGAAACGCAGCACTTCAAGAGTTAGAACCCTCACATACTAATAAGCAAAAGTTGTGAACTTGAAATGCACACAGTGCAGAATATATACTGAAGAAACACTCAAGCATAGCCAAGACTTCAAATAACACAACATTCTAGGTTTGTTCTCTTTTTTTGAGCTGCTATCTACATCCTGGCACACCTCACAGGCTTTCTTCCCAAGGCAGTGTTTGTCAGTTCGTTTGCTTACCTCAGCTCCCTCTCAAATATCATAAAGCGGAAGCAGAGCTAACAATCTTTAGACCAGTCTGTAAAAAGCTATTTCTCACTAGCTGCTCTTCCGCTGTCGTCTCATTGATCTGTATCAGTAATCAATGAGCTCTCTGTGATTCCCGTTGAAAGGGGAGATTTCACAGCTGTTGATTTGTGCCCCTGCTGCGAGCGGTCGGTGTAAATCAACGTCAGCTGAATCCCTTGGGGGTTGACTGACCGGATGCTGGCCGTTGTGTTTAGTTGCAAAACCGCCTTCTAATAATATTAATTTGGTGGGAGGGAATTAAATTAGCAGGAAGTGGTCTGTCCATGCTGGAGAGCTGAGGCGTGCCGTGTGTCATTTTTCCAAGGCAGAGGGTTCTACCAGGGCACTTTTTCATTTTGCTGCATATTAAATATGAATCAATCAGTTTGTGGAGGAATGAGATAAGAAAGCAATTGAAGACCTCATAGCGTGCGTGTTTAAACATAGACAGAGCGGATATAATTGAGGGTGGTAGTGATATTTATAGCCAGTATACATGGAAATTTACTTTCTGTATGTCAACTGTGTGATGTTGTGTTATTTTATTTATTATTCTGTGAATTTTGTTATTTAAAATCATTAAAAAATGACTTTTCTAAGTACTTTAATGTTGAACATGTTACATGTTTCAATGCTTACAAAAAAAAACAGCAGTAACCGTAAAGTGAAAATATAATTTTTTAAGCTATTATAGGTTACATTCCCACTGTTGATTTAATATGAAATAAAATAATAATATATAATACGTTTGACATTATTTTTTTATTGATTTTTTTTTTTGTTTTTATAAAAGTCATTATACTTTAAAAATACAGTTTACATTTCATATATTTCTATTTAAACATTGAAAAGCGTTTCGGTGACAATCTCTGCAAATGCAAGGTGGGGTTTGTGTGAAGCAGCATTTACTGTGAACTAAGATGCTGAAACACCACCGTGACATGTATAAAAGAACACAGTGCCAAATTTTAATCTGAAATAGTCTTCATGATTTCATGATTTGATAATCACCTTAATGACACTAAGTCATAATTATTTTAGTTTCATAATTAATTAAATTATGATGGAGATGGGCATGAAGGATTATCTTCAGTTATGTTCTTAAAGTTTTAAAAGTTCTTAAAAGAGTGTTTCTGTATTTGTGTGCAGGTCTTCGTACTTCAGCTGTGTGTCACTAAACTCAGCATCATTCATGTCCTGTTTTGCATCAAGTGCACTTTCCCCAGCTGTTATTGCAGGGTTACCCCGTCTCCATTGCCTGGAGCGCTGCTGTTTTTTATGGACGTTAGTCAGCCCACATGTGCCTGTCAGAGATGACAGAGATGAATAAGCGACTACACTTGAATAACTCACCTCATTCAATGAACACATACTGCATTATTAAACCACTACTTCAGAACCAGTAAAATGGCCATTGTCACTGATGTCTTTACCTCTGTACGGAACATTTACTCTGGGTCTGAATCACTGACCTTCCCAATCGGATGTGCAATTCATCACGAAGATACATTAAAACACAGGAGCCATTTTTACCAGTGGGTTTTACTTAATCAGGTTTCTATCAAAGCCTAGCAACCAGCATTGTGTGCTGGACTGTCACAATGCTTTTAATACATTTTTAGGTTGTTTCTCACATTAGAATCCTGGTATTATTACCCCTAGTATTATTTGCTGTGTTTAAATTATTCTATCCTCTCAAAGCCTGTATCTATGAAATTAAAACTAAAGTAAAACAGTTATATTGTGAAATATTCTTAAAAAAATTTGTGTTTCAGTTTTAATATATTATAAAAGCCATGTTTTCCTATCATGGCAAAATGGATTTTTAAGCAGTCATTATTTCAGTCTTCAGTGTCACATAATGCTCCAGAAAATCATTATAAATTATAGATAGATAAAAAAAAGATATTGCTAAATTACTGTTTTTTTATTTTTCATAATTGCTTTATCTTTGCTTTAACTTAACAGGGATATTTTATTGTGACAGCAACCCCGCTATGTGTTCAATGAACTTCATCTTTGTTTGTCTAGGCAATAGCATTGGAAATAATTCAAAAGACTTTTTTATGAAGACTCTACGAAGATGTCTGCCCAGAAATTGACTTTCACAAAATAATTCTACCCTGAGAAATATTCAGTGGTGCAAAAAGTGCAACATCCATCCCCAGCCTCCCCTATATGTCATTATGATGCATTATTCATTGGCGAAGTTACTAGTCTAGAACATATTGTATTGATTACACCGCTGTAATTGGTCATGGATGACCTCCAAAAAGATTATTCAATTTGCAGTTATATTAAGTGATAAATAATCTTCTAGATAGGGTATTTTGAAATGGGTGTCAAGAAACGCTCTATTAATAGTAAGTCACCTACATGTGGGAATCTCAACATATCAGTGACAGGTTACTGACGGAAAACCGCACCAGATGTTCCTTCTTTCTTCTTCTGTGACATGCAGCATGCTTGTCCCATTCTGACAGTCCAAATCCCCTTCCTCCACTATGTGGATGGTACCTGTGACCCTCCCCCTTCCATTGCGGAGACCCTCAATCCCAGCCATCGGTCCAGACACCTGTCCCCCCCCTCCAGTGGATACAGACAGATAGTCACTCCACTGCACTACATCATGTAGACAAGGTCATTAAAGAACAAATCAATTGAACACACGCAGACTGATGCGCACACACATAAACAAAGGGTTCGGACCGACTTGTTAAATGAGCGAGTTACAAAACATCAGAAGTCACATTCTCTCGTGTCCCAAGCTGGTCATTATCTGTCCTGAGTCATTTATATTTCATTATATATTTCAAATATTTCATTAGGTGGGTGAGCTGCAGCTGATTGTGTAAAATGCACAACAATGCTTTCAGGGGTGAGCGTTTTAAAGAAGTCACCCCAGTATTTGTTTAGTTTCACCTCCCTGAGGACCAGCCTTATGCTTTCGAAAGACGAACGGGTGGAAAACCCGTTTGATGGCTGTGCCCCATCTCCCCCCCCTACCCTCGTCATTTCTATTCTGAGCAAAGTGGGATTTTGGGGGGACTCCCCCTTGATGCCTTTGTTCCCAGCCTGGTTATATGCTTGGACTCAGTGAGGCAGAAGACAATGGGAGCGTGGTGGGTTCAGCTCGTCTCCGGTTCTGAGGAAACCAGGGGTGCGGCTGACTGAACTCATTTCAGGCTTGATTTGCCCTGACAGATATGAGCCTCTTGGATTAGCATTTATGGGAGATTTTAGGTCTATTATCAAGGAAGTGCTAAGAACAATCTGTTTAAAGCTTATGGATTGGAACGTATTACTTGTGACCTGACAGGTTTTGATGTAAAAAATGCATGGTGTGCTTGCAGTTGGATTTATGGAGCTCAAGACTTGTAATACTACTTGCAACACAATTGTTGTGTTTCAAACCTGTATGACTTACTCTCTTTGTCTATACAATGAATGTTGTTGTGTGTGGGGTCCAGTTTTGTTTCTGACCCCATTGACTTTCAAACTGAATCGTCAAAATATCATCTTTAATGTTATTCTAAAGCACGTACGTCAATAGGAATGACATGAGGGTGAGGAAACAATAACCGCATGTTACACTGTCCACTTTTACATAATCATTCGGAGACAACCACTGTGTTTTGTGGGTGCAAATCCCCTCAGGTACCTTCAACAGACTCTTCTTATGTGTTTTGCAGCTTGGCCAAAGTGTAGAGTCGTGTAATTATCTCCTTAATTGAAGGCTAAACAATGCTAAACGTTTAATTGCATTAGATGTTGTTCTTTTTGTTCTCGTGTTTTTTTTTTTTTTTTGTTCTCCACTTGTCTTCCCATTTCCTCTTCCAACTCCGATAACATTTGCATATTTAAATTGGATCAGCTTGGCTAGGCAATGCCCCTCCCACTTCACTGGTTGGTCCCCCACCCTTCGGCCCCCCTCCAGCTGTTCTGGAAGGTTTGAAAAATGAGGTAGACACTGAGCTCTTTCTCCAAAACAAAAACACTGAATTGGGTCTGTAGTGTAATGTGCCAAACCTGTCTGCTCCACTTAGATTTGGATGCGGCAGACTTCAAGCCAAATTACTTCACATGTACAGCCAGAAATTTGTACACTTATGGACGAATGGATATTAGGGATGCACCGATATTCAAATTCAGTTCTAGTTAATTAGTTTTTGTGTTTTATTTATTTATTTATTTATTAACAGGGAAGAAAAAAAAAAAAAAAAAAATATATATATATATATATATATATA
>JAUYWG010000056.1:9889183-9909048 GCA_034779775.1 Enteromius afrohamiltoni
TTAGATTGATCTGATGAATAAATAAATAAATAATGCACAGCTATCTAACATTTTAATGTGAGCAAGTCAGTGAAAATGTAGATTGATATCTAATATATGCCAATAGCCCTCAGAATAAGTGCTTTTGGTCATTATTTTTCAAATTCTCCATATCATCGCATTCCTAGTCAGCATAATCCATTTAATGTGTAATTCTCTCTTAATCATCTATGTTCAGTGTTTCCACGTGGAGTGTAATTGTGCCGAGGTAGACTAATTGTGGCGTGTATTTCTCACACATTGTTCGCGCCGTAAGCATGTTCTGCATAAGCACCTGTTTCATGATAACGTGTTTTGCTTTTGTTTGCTTAATTGTGCAGGCCTGCTGGTGTTGAATTATCTTCCATAAGAAGCTCACTCGAACGTGTTCCTACACTCACAGTAATCAGGTACGATCAGAGGGAAGTGTTGCGGCAGACCGTGGGCCTGCCTACTGCCATTTATCACGCACCACACAACGCTCACATCACTCCTCATTATAAAGATCACTTTCTACAAAAGCAAAGAAAAAACACAGCCTCTCCTACACACTTTTTCATTCTCAATTTCCCTCAGTTTTTTTTTTTCCTTCCCATCTGTCTCGTTCCCTGGTCTGTTTCCCCTCTTCTCTTCCCCGGTTTCTGCTATACTCTTTTGCCCTCAAAAGCTTTGCTTTGTTCCTCTCAATCTGTTCCTCCCCACCCCCGTTTGCCCCCCTCCTCTTCTCTTTAGCTGAGCTCTAGTATTAAGGTACAGCAGCGGTGGATATCAGTGTCTCACATGCTGTGCTTTGGATGTGTGTGTGGCTTGTGTATTTGTGTCCATGGTTGAGACAGCATGGCTTTATCACTGAGTAAAGCACTGTCTGTTTTGACTCTTTAAGCAGGCCAGCTGTATCTGTAATCCCACCCATCTGATTGTCACTAATCAGAGCTGTCTTTCTTTCTTGGCTTCTTTGATGTATCTCACATCAATTGGAGAAGGAGGATGGAACTGTACTTGAAGATAGCACTAGGCTTGTGGCCTGTAATTGTAAGGTCGCTGGTTTAAAAAGCATTCACAATTAGTAGAGTTACTGAAAGCTAGGAATTATGCATTACCATTGTGTGCTTAAACACATCAGTCAATCCTGTTGTGAAATGTTTTGAAGGAAACGGCCTGCTAAATGACAAATCCGCCCACAGTGGTGTCATGTTGTCCCTACAAATTAACAGAGTATTTGCAGTATCTGGATCAGGTCCAGGTACATTGGCCCTGGCTTCTGGCCACCTTGAGCTTAGCCACTAACCCCTGCAGCCCACCTGACCTTCAGAGCCAAGCTTTGTCATTTCCCCAAGATGTTGATTAGTAGGGTTATCATTTAGGATTTAAATCAGTGCATACACCGCATAATAATAGTTTAATAAATAATGCAAAATGTTGTTTATAGGTTTTCAAATAAGATTGTACTTTCTCAAAAATGTTGTAATAATTTTTATTGAAAAAAAAGTTACATATAAATGTAATAAATCACAGATTAAGATGAGATATGTAACCATTTTTAAAGACTAGGTATTTAGCACAGTCATTCCATTACATCTGTTTTGATGTTTTATGATTATATATGAATTTGACATAGGCTTCCATTTTGGCCTTATGCCAGGTTATATGAATGTGTGTGTGTGTGTGCGTGTGTGTTGGGTAGGGGCCGGTCAGAGTGCTTGCTGTCTGTTAATGCTACAGCTTGGCTAATTTGTTCCATGGTTTGCTCTCTGTGTTGGTAGTTAGCAGGGGGTGAGCATTGTCCTTCATTACCCTAATCACTGTGAAATGACTCCAGCGGACGTTATCCAGGCCTGAATATAAAGGAGGGAGTGCATATCGCACATTAGGAGCCGTTGTTGAGAAAGAAAGATCTAGGTAAATACAGTTTTTTTTTCCCTTCTTGCATTGCAAATGTTTATACGCTTAAGTAAGCTAATAATAAGTCTTCAAAGTTTTAGTGTTTACTTCATTTAGCAAGTGTGTTTACTGATAAAAATGTGTTTGCTTATGTAAACATTGCCAACTGGCCTATTTATACGTTTGCTCATTAGTATTATGCACACTTTTACTGGCATGCTGGCAGCTCATTTGGTGTTTATCGTTATTCATGTTTGTTTATTTTTTCATTAATAAATTTATAATTCATTTATAATTTATAATTTCCATATGTTATGTATGCTGACATGATTTTGTTGCATTATCTGTTTTTTTTTTTTTTTATTAGATTTCATAATTTTGTTGTTCATGTAACACTCATTAGATATACCTCCTTAGCTAGGTTCTGTAAGTATGCACTTACAGTATTGCATAGTACAGATACAATTCAAAAACATAAGTCATCTGTGTACTTTTCCTATTGTTTCACTTTTTATGCATTTTATGACATACTTGACATAGTGCTTGTCACATATAACAAGAAAGTAGGCATATTCATATCCAGGGTTCATTGTTTTAATCTCTCTATAATTCTCTTTATAAAATCATTTCTTGAATTTGCTCATAATAGATTGATGACCTAGGCTCCTAGCGTTTATGGAACGGTGTGATTCCCCAGTCTGTTTCTGTAATGACTGTGGAGACAGCATCTTATAACACTCATAACACTGCACCCCTTCTATGGTTTGAATATCATCAAGGTCAGAGTGGGCTCACGTTAAATATTCATGAGGGGTTTTACTACTCTCATTCGGTTGTTTTTTGCCAGCCTCTCTCTCTCACACTATCCCTCCCGTCAGATTTGGATCCCCTCCCTTCACCTTTTCCATTTTTCCTGCTTCTCTTTCACACTCACAGCATTATCTTTCCTTTGCATCTCTTTATAGCTTTTAGTCCCATCTTGTGCAAGTGACCAGCACACATAAACCACAATGATGCACGTGCTTCTTAGCTCGGCCCCCGGCACCTTACCCCAGTTCCCTATTGCGTGAAGAATAGCGCAACCCTTGATAGCATGGCAAAGTGATAACAGAGAGTGATTGCAGGTGGATGCTGGATTAGTAAAGGAGAGCGAGACTGTATGAGTGAGCGCGAGCGAGAGAAAGAGAGAGAGAGGAGGGGGGGAATGGGAGGTGCTGTATCAGCCAGGCTGAGCCAGGACGCAGTAGCCGCACAAGCAGCGCGCTGAGCTGAGGGATCTATTGTTCCTCTGGCTTTTTTATTTTTTTCTCCTCCATTCAGACCTCATTCTTCTCCACTGACCCAGAGAACACAGTGAAGAAGAAATAAAAGGAGGGAAATAGAGGAGTTAGTGGAGCTAGATAGGCAGAGAAGTGGATTACCCTTTCCTGGAGGAACCGCGTACAGAAGAGTGAGAGGGACAATAGCAGGCACACTTTCCCCTGTGCCGCATCTTCTTGTGCATACATCTCCTGCTGATTGTGTGTATCGCGCGGGTCTGTTTGGCCAGACTTGAGCCGTGTGAATCTATCTGGCCGGGCTAAAGCCATGGGGCTGGCCAGTAGGGCAGCAGGAAGAGGGGGCACTTCAGCAGGGGCTCTTGCCACCCTCTTCAGAGTAGCTCTGCTCTTTTTTGGGCTTTGGGATGTCCAGACGCAAACAGTCGCCAACACAAAACCCACCTACATCTGGCAAACAGGTATGGCTTTTTTATGTAATCACAAGTCTATGCTGAAAATCGTATATGTTGGTTGGTTTTTTGAGTATGTTCTGTTGTGCTCAGAGACAGGCATATGATTTGAAACTGATGCTGACTGCACGCCAGAGTCAAAATTAGATTGTCCCAGTGGAAGTATATTCATTGGAGGTTACTTTTAATAGGTAATGGTAGCTATATGTCACTGTGCATTCAGGGTAAAGGCGCTTTATAAATAATTCTGGCATTTATGTGCTGTTGCTGAAGATTTCTTGGTATTTTTCAGAATGTGTGGGATGGTCTTCAATTCGCTGGTAAATCACCACACTTTTATAAAATGTGTAACCCCAATAGTGCATCCTGCAAGATAAGAGGCATGGTTGATTCTTTAAAGCAAGCTCAAACTTGATTAGTGTGATTGCAAAATAATTAAGCATCAGCCGTGAATAAGCTTTCCAAAAGCAGCATTGTCAAAATGCGTTGTATGATGCCTTGGGAATTCCTTTCTCACAAGGTTTGGTAGTTGAATATTGGCGATGTTGAAGTAGCTGCAAAGTCATGCTCTAGTAAAAATATGTGTTTGGTGGAATGTAGAGCAAGTGTCTTTTTCTCAGTGTTGTGGTTTTTTGGATAGTATCGGGGTGCAGATTTGTCATGTATGGGACATCAGCGGCAGTGGAAGTGGGGGGTTGGAATAGGCTGAAGGGGGGGTGAGTCTGTTTTGGGTACATGTTGGGATGGGGTGGCATAGGATGAGCTGGGATGCTGAAATGGTTCTTCTGGTCTGGCCACAGATCGATGGGTCATTTGACCAGGGTCTCAGGCGGGAATGAATGGAGAATCTTTGGATCAATGAAGAGGGTGCAGTGGGGCCACTGGTGTCCTGCTGGAGTTGATCAATGCACAGCTTCACGGCTGGACAGAATTGCGATCCTGCACAATCAATGGTAAATTCTGAACTCTTTGGTCTAACTCAGGAGGAGTCTGATCAATGGATGCACATCTGCAGAACTAGGTCCTTGATAGATCCATAGATCCAAGAAATATATGTAGATTATTTCAATAGCACACTAGAAAACAATATTTGTATATGACAACTCAAATGATGTGAGGGTTTAAGGAGGGTAGGTAAACTTGGTAAATGTTGTTCTGTCTGGCAAAGTGACTTTTATTCCAATATTTCTTCATGTTGATCTCTTGTTTAGTGTAGTGTTGTAGTGGTACTGGGAATATCATGGTAGTGTGGTGCAATATCCTGCCCCCACTACTGTGACAGAGTGCAAGAGATTAAACATGGGGTGAGGGAGGACAAGCAGATTGGCTGAAGCAAGTTAACCTACATACAGCAGATCCTTGCTTTCGCATTTCCCATAAATACACACATAGTCCTAAAACTCAACCCAAGTGTTTGGAAAGTGCTTGACCTCAGAATCCCAAGTGCTGTTAAGCAATCCTCAAGCTTTGTGCAAGGCATCCATCTCCTCCCCCTCTTGTTGTTTTTTTCTTTTCCAGTCTTTCAGTTTTCCCATAATTCACTCAGTATTTTCAATGTTTTGATATGTAGGGAGACAAGGGAAGAAGTGAGAAGAGACTTGTACAACAGTGTTAGCCTATCTGCAGGGGTCATATGGGACCAAATCCATTTTTTTGATGAGAGCACAATACATTTTGTGGCTATGACAAATGACCCTGGCAGTGTGTATGAGTACAGAGGCTGATGTTCATCAGTCAACAGAGAGTTGTAGGAAAAACATTTTCTGTATTTCCTCTTGGATAGTCTTAGAAGGAGAAGGGTGGTGACAGCGCTTTTATCATTATACAAAAGATTATTTTAATATTTAATCAGATTTAGTTCAATTTTAATGTTTTGAGATATGTACCTTGTCAACACACTGTAACTTTTAGTTCTCAAGACATGCTCCTTAGATTTAATGGAACTAGGCTACAAAATGACTTTGCTCATATGACAAATCAATACATCAACACCAAATATGGCCACCATGCTTATATATTAATAACCTATTGGGTCACCGGAAGGCTGCTCATTTCACATGCAAACGTAACATTTCTAAAAGGCACAGCAGCAAGTAACTCTTTAATTTTAGACTCTAAGTGTGGATGAAAACCTGCAAGCTGTCAATCATCTATAATTTATTTTAGTCCTGAAGGATTTGACAGTTCAGTTTGTTTTTACATTTTCCCTGTTTTCAGGGCTGCGAGGCTGTATTTGAAGACACTAGGGAAGTGTCTGGCCCAGTTTATTGCCTTGTATCTTCCAGTTTTACACTGTAAACTGCACCCCTTTTTAACACCTTTGCTGTGAAGGCCGTATTGGGATCATGACTTCATTTTGTTGAGTTTATTGCAAACAGTCTTGAGTTTTGATGCTGCTTTGCCTAGCGTGTCATTTAACTGCATTGCTTTCTCTTCCAGGGGTTTACCTCTGTATGACCGTCACTCTCTAGGGCCTCTATGTGGGCCATTCTCTGCCCTACAGCTGCCTGAAATAACACATACATGCTGATCTTAATCGACAGGGTTGAACTCTCTCCCTGGTCAGCATTGTGCCTAGTAGTGCTATACATGTGGGAGTAAGCCATTGAGTCCGGTAGGACCCTTCCCCCATTCACCCCACCCATCCAGTCCAGCAGATGAGATGCCTTTTATTTCCTCTGAATGTGTGAATCTGCCTTTACTGCCCCATTCACTAATGTCCACCCTTCTGTTTCCTTCGTTCAGCACCTTTCAGCTTCTACTTCAGTATTCTTTTCTGTAGGTCAACCTTTGACCCTGTGGTTAAAAGGGTCTTGGAAGGGCATGTCGGTTCAGGAGAACATTCTGGATATATCGGTGGCAAAAGGCTAGGTGTCAAATGGTTAATTTAAACATTTTAACTCCGTCAGACTTCAATACCAAATGCACCACCTGAGGACTGCGCAACAAGTCTCTTTTTAGACCCTTGGATCCTGGGGAGAATGCATCCGTGTGCATCTTGGCTTCCTCAGTGTGCTCTGATATGGCTAATCGTGGAGAAAAATAGATGAGGAAAACATATGGAAGTGTGCAAACATTCCCTAGGCGATCAAGCTGTAATTATGCCCAGCCATCAGCTTGAATTTTGCGTGCCGAGTTAGGCTCTACCATTATGAGGAGGGATGAAATGGAACTCACTTTTGGATTCATCAAGTGCCAAATTGCTGCTGCTTGTCTGGATACTTTACTTGAGTATGGTCCAGCTGCTCACAAAAACCTGCCTGACAAGTGCCGCCTGCCCGGAATGGTCCGCCTCACACAAGAGCCATGTCACATGGATGTTTAGCTTTTTATTTATTTTTTTTTCATTTTCAGCGCTTCTCCTCTAATTGTGCGTATCAATGTTCTCATCCCTAGCAGTTTGCGCTAGGTCATCTCCTCCCGCTGTCGTTTGTTTCTTTAGGTTAGCATCTGCGTGCTCCCTTGCTCTTTTCTTCTCCTTTCGTCCTGGAGAGCGAGGGGAGAATCCTGATGAGTGCTCACCAAAAGATGACAAAAGACAGACTGACAGTGTGATTTGTTCCACTTGCCCCCTTCTCTTTCCCTTTTCTTTTGCTCACACATGCACGCTTACACTCGCGCACCTCATTAGTTTGCTAAGAATGGATTGCCGCCTGCCTGTGAGTGGGGGGGCGTTTGTAATTACCTGGGTGTGTGGCGCAAACCCTTTTTTCATGTCTACAGGCAGCTTTCCGACTGAAGATGCTGAGAAGGCAGCTTCTGCTTTTTGACAAATTTGTATTCCTCAGACATTGTATGTATTTAGGTAGTCTGTAGCACCAAAGAAACTGATGATGATTTCTAAAATTAACTTGAGAACTGCCCTTTGATTTCCGACTTGATGACAGTACTAAACACATTAGCGGAATAGCACATTGTGTTCTCCTCTCTCACTTACTACAGCTCACGTTCCTGCAATAGGCCGCTTAGGTTTCCTGAAACGTGCAAAGGGATTGCACTCATTATGCTAAACCGCTTTAAATCAACACCTGAGTCATACACTTCCTGTCCAATGCCACCTACAAAAGGCGTTTCTACTAATAATTCTGCGAAAGAGCCGGTTTGTGTCTTTATTCGCCCACGCATATACATACGCCAAATGCATTTCCTATTGAGGAACATTTTCAGTGTTTTCAAAGGTGCAGCGTGTCACTTGCTAACTTTCCTATCCCTTACTGTTACTGTATGTCTTGGAAACACGTTTGAGTGCCGAGCTTGTCTCTAAGGAACTGAGCTGAGCAGTGCCATACTTTATTGCATAGTGACTTTTCTGATGGAGATATAAATAGCATACAGGTTGAGCCATGCAGCAGCTGAGCTCTAGCTCTAGATCTGTGCTACAGACGCTAATAGGAGAGAACCTGGTGGAGGTGGGAGTGAAAGATGGAGAATAAACAAGAACGAAAAGACTGTTTGTCATCTTAGTTGATTCTTTGGTGGTGTGCTAAATTTTCACAGCGCGCTTGGATAAACACATTTGCGCAGATGATCGCTGCCTCACACACAATGAAACACCTGCAGCTTTTGGCATGGGCGGCTCAAGTTGGCACTGTAGCAGAAATGAAATACCTCTGATAGGTAACCTCCAGGTTTAGTCTGATTTTAATTATAGTGACACACAAAATAATATTTTAGATAAATGAGAATTTCTTCATTAAGGATCCACTCACTCATTTACAATGAATTAACACACACGATCACACAAATGTATGTGTGCATAATATATTGTGTTCACAATTGTGTTTTAGTACTTTTGCAGTTTAGCTTTTCTGGTCTTGCTTTCACATTTGTAATGAAGACTTTCAGTCTCACCGTTGGAAGTCTGATGTGAAAGCTCAGTGTAATAAGTCAGTCTGTGTCTAAGGGACTTTCTCATTTGTCAAATCATCTGTTACATTTTCACCTCCTTTTATGTATAACATGCAGGTGTGTTATTTATAGTGGGGATGAGTGGGACACGTTTTTTATTTAGGCAGATTCCAGTCCATAATACTTAAGGAAATTGCTTGCAACGGTGGTCTAATCTTTTTTTTATGCAGTAAAAGCAAGCATCTCCATTGTAGAGTAAGACTCTCTGTACTTTTTTTTTGTCAGTACTAAATTTCAAGTTGTTGTGTCAGGCTTCAGTGGTTGAAATTTTATTTTTCATTATATTATTATTATTTTATATTTTATTTTATTACATGCAGACACATACCCAGTCCACTCTAATGAAAAGCTATATACATATATATATATATATATATATATATATATTTTTTTTTTTTTTTCATTTTCTTCCCTGATGTTTTAATAACCTAGTAGAGATACTTCTGTTTGCTCTTCTTTAGGGAGCTTAAAATAGATCATTTTCTGGGAAATAAAAGTGAGAAGACAAACACTGGTGAAAAGGAAGGGGAACGTTTTATCCATGTCATTTTTCATGGCCAGGTCTGCGGGGCTTACTGTAAGTGAGTTACCAGGGACCCTCAATTCATCATAGTTACGCCGAGCACTCAGCCACACTCCTCAATGGAACTGCCCCCAGACTTCTGTTTCCCCAAAATGCACCATAACACACTGCCTACCTCGTTTGCCTCTTTGCTTGTTTTTGTATTCAGTGGCTGAAAGTGTCCTGGAAGTGAAACTCTTTAATGTAAATGTATGTAAAATAATTGTATTATCCCATCAGCTTGAAACAAAACACTTAAGTACAACTTGAGGATCTTGAGAGCCTCATGTGACAGTATTTCAAGTGTTTAGAATACTTCACTGAGAATGATATTGCTTCAGTCACATTTACTATGCAAAATCCTCCATATAGTGCAGTCGGTATGTGAGTGGTTATGAGAGATGAATGTGCCTTGGCAAATAAATTTGGTGGAAAATTGGTGGAAAATGTCTGTTATATGCTTCAGAATGGTTCAATTATTGGAACAGTAATCCAACCAACTCCTAATCTTTATATATGTCATACCAATCACGCATGTTTTGTTTATATTGCATATCAAATATAATATTAATTCTCTACAGAGTTACATTAAGATGACATATTTAAAGTACAGGAGATGAAGAAAAATAGTCTGTGACAGAATGCTAATGCTAAATGGTAAGGCTTTACGCCCAGCATTACTCATATGTAGATGCTCAATGGATTATAGATTAGGTTATTCAAAAACATTATTTAGAACATCCTAAGAAGATTTGTTATTATAGCCTATTGAACTATGCCCTTAATGTATACTGCATTTGTATTGCAATGCACTATGCCTCTAATAATACTGGAAATGGCCATGTGGTATGTGTAATTTATCATTTTCCCATAGGCACACATGGACGTTTCCATAATACTCTCATAATCTAGTTATGCAGCATTGTGTATGATGCTATTTGAGGTTGTTTACAATGTCCAATGCCTCATCCACAGCTGTGGCAGCACACAGAGCAGCCCCTTGGATGATTCATGACTCACAATCGTCCTGTTAAATATGCTTTACTGGAGTGTTTACTTTCTACTCACAACATGGAGTAGTTGTACCTCAGATTACTGTATTTTATAGTGTTTCTAAAGCATCTACTAACAAATTAGCGTATTTGTATGGCTAAAATTGAAGGTTTTAGTTTTGGTCTGCTAATTACAACAGTCCAAACTGTCCTGTGAGGTACATAAAAGGGCACCTTTCTCCAGTTTGCCAGTCCTCAAATTTAATTTGTGACATTGACATCAAATGTTGAAATATACACAAGCTTGCATGCTTGAGAAAGGCACTTGGCTATGTTCCTGACAGGCTAGTCAGCACATTTCTGCATATTGCAGTTGGAGATACTTTTGTGTTTTACAGCATTCAAACATAATTATATTTGGTATATGGTTCCAAATGTGATACAGTATTTAACGATTTCAGAGAGTTGATGGAATCACTACAAAACATGATGTATTTCTTACTCAGTAGAACTTAGAAAATGGCTTATTGTAATTTATTATTGCTATATGTTATTGCTGTTTTAACACATATTCATTGAATCTGAGCAAAATAAAAGGAATTGGTTACTTACAGGACTGGTTATTGTCTGACACAATTTTGCTAATAACTCTGTTAAATGTATAGCCAGTGTTTTATATGGCAGTGCCATGCACCTTCTCCATCTGTCTCATTCATTCCCTTTCTTTTCGCTGTCCTCTGCAGACATCTGCTTTTCCACTTCATTTCCCCACCAGTCCTTCTGCAGTCACCCTCTATTCCATATTGGAGGTTGTTTTGCTGCAGATGTTGTCTGGAAAAGTTTCCAAGAAACTACTGAACTGAGACGTGTTTCTGTGTCAGTTGTCAACGAGACGATGGAATGGGTTTAATGAAATCTGATGTTATGTTCTGACAACACTTGTCTCAATAGGGAAATGCAGTGCATATGCTATACGAATTGAGGTTGACGTCCCTCTACCGAGCTTATTAAGCCCATCCGTCCATTAACCTGTCTAAATTTAGTTGATTGTTTATGTTGAACAGCGCCTCTATCTTTAAAGTGCTTTAGTTCATTGTATGTTGAATGTTCAAGCGAACATAACAGAGGCGGTTATTTGGCATTATTTTATTTCATGGACTTCGAACAGAAAGGCAATCAGGTGTTGCAGTCGATGGAAGTTTTCACTGTGCACAATAAAATGTCAAACATTTATTGTAATTGAATTAAATCTGCTGATTGAATTTTGTTATCAAGCTCTTTTTGCTGAAAGTATAATCAATCGTGGCAAGCAGCAATGTTGGCTTCAGTCCATTCAGGAACTTGATTGCTCAACTGTGTGTTGTTGAGCTCTGCTCCTTTCACATTTCCTCAAGAGCAGCTCTAGATGAGTCTCTCCAGATCTGATCATCAGCATTCAGGAAGTGTTTGTGTGTGATAGATGCAAGTCACACTACATAGTGCTCCTTGCCAGCTGTAGCCCTGATGGTTTTGGAGGATGTGATGAGGCCCGACGGGATGACTGGAATATTGGATTGAGGTGATTCATGTATATGATGAAGAATTGCACATGTCCTATTTGCTGTCAGCTGTAAAAAAAAATTCTGTATAAATGTCTAATAATAAGGAAGTTGTACAAGATGAGTTAGTAAGAAGTCATGCTTGTTTGCCTCTGATGATCTGTCTAGTCCTACAGACAATCTTTTCTATCTGGGATAGAACATAACAGCAATTTTACAAACTATTAACAAGCAGCAAATTGGAATACTGAATACCTCTAGCGTGTGACGCAAATGTTGACCATAACATGATGCCATGTACAGGTACAAACACATAATTACTGATTATCATGACTTAGTAATGTCTTTTTACATGCACATTGCATCACACTGTGTAAACATAACACCATGTCTGTATTCGTTACAGCAAGCACTAGTGTGCATTGCTCAAAAGTCACGTTTTAGGAGTAGATTGCAGATTCTTTCAATGAGACAATGTAACTCATTTACAGGTTGTGAGTCAGAAGTGCCAGACTGTCCTTGCGGAGGTAGAATTGCTCTACTTTGCATAAACTACTCTGTCAGGTTCAAGAATCAGTTCTCGGTAAAACACATCTGAATATTTTTGTGTTTAACTGGGTGGTTACTTAACCACTGATTTCTAGTTGCGTCCTCTTTTGGAAGCCAAAACAAAGTAGTTTCGCTTTCACAATGAAACACGGTGTCTCCGGCCGCAACACTACAGCTAGAATAACAGCTCCGCCTTCTTTCTTTGCAAACCATTTAAGCGGTGTTATGAAAAGTATTCCACACAGTAACATAGAGATGTGGCAGCGTGTTTAAACTAGTTGTTTTAAGAAGGTGTGGTCAAGCCTTAACTTTCATAAAGATTATCTCATTGGTTTTAATACTTAGTCTTTGCAACTTTAGGGATCTCACCCCTATATACTTGTCAACAGCTTGTAACATTCCAAATAGAAAGAAAAAATTTAAATTGCGTCATATTACTAATTTAATAGCGAGAGTTGTACCTTAGAATTAAGAGTGACCAAAGTTGCTTCTCATGACATACACTGGATTTTGCTGCATTTAAAAATAAATAATACAAATAAAGAAGCAAATAAACAAACAAATAAACAGAAGTACTTTGAAACAGGAATGAGGTCAGCCAGTCATGGAGACACTTGTTGGAGAAGAACATTGTGGCGCAATACGGATGGTTAAATTTGTGGTGATGGAGGTTGTAACGCTATTTCTGCCAGACCCTTTCATGACAGAACATGGACAAAGTAATAAAGAAGCTTGTTATAAATGTTTTGTACATGGAGAGAGCAATCAGTAGAGAGAAGTGGACCGCGCTCACTAAACACCCATCATCCAGTGTGGCAGGAGAGTTGGTGCGTGAGTGATGAAGTGTTTGTTGCTCTCATTACAGTGGGACACAATAACACAGCCCTTCTTTTCGCCTTCGGTTCTCTTCATGCCACCGTCTACAATTCCAGCTGTCCTTCATTTTAATGGAACAGCATGGACAGCCCAAGAAAAATGAAGTCTACATGTTTACATACTACATCTGATCTCCCATTGTCAGAGAAGCCCATGGAGAATCTAAAAGCCAATTTTAAAGGGAAAAATTGAACAAATATAAAACAAACAAGCGAAGAACCACAGCTCAATCAGCCGTCCATTTCTCTCCTTTGAAGTTCAGCCTCATTAAAAAGGGAAATAAGCACAAAAATGTGCTGCACCAGCGGAACTCTGCCTCTCTGTGTCACCACATTCACCATCCCATAGTCTGACTGAAACAGCAGGTGTCCTACTGTAGATGCAGTTTGGAATTTTCTTTTTATGTGTGTATGTGTGAGAATCTGTTGGAATGATCTTTGTAAGAAGTATCTTTGAATTTTTCTTTAGTTTTTCTTTTGATGAATGACATAGACTATTCTGTGCTAACTCTAACAAGATATGGAGGTCATTCTCTAGGATTCCTTTGAAGTTACACTTTTCCATAAATTGATCAACACTGATGCTATATATATATATTTTCATATTTCATATTTACAAAAATTGTGGCCAGGTAAGATTGACTTATTTGGCTGATTATAATAATAATAAAAATAAATAAATAAATAAATAAATACATTTAAATAATAAAAATAATTCTAAATATTGCTTTGTTTTCAAACAAAAAGTAAATTTTAGTATCACTCTATGTATGTATATGTATATGTATATATATATATATATATATATATATATATATATTAGGTCTGTCACACGACATGGTTGCTGCAATTCTTCTTACACACTATAAACACATGAACTGTGTCGCTCGCATGCTGCAGAGAAGTGTCACAGTGAGTCTTGCTGACAGTGGCTTTGTAAATGCTTTGGTAAAGGCAGCACGTAGCAGAAGCGGCAGTGCCGCGCACGATAGTTTCGGTGCCAAGTTTATTTTGTCTTGGATCTCAAAGCATAACCTATATAATCTAGCATCTGCATGCAAGCCCTCTGTTGCATGGCAAAATGTAGTATTTCTTATACAAAATGTGAGAAGGGTCTGACTGTTTTTCCTGAAAGGCTCTGCAATTTTTTTCTTATAAACATATTGAAAACTTTGCTCAAGTTTATGTTGTGTAAACTGTAATATAGACAATCGCATAACAAACTATGCTGGCTATGACATAAATCAAAGCACGTGGCATAAAGCGTTCAGAGAATAACGCTGGAAATTACGATCTTTTGGTATGCATTTCAGGGGGAAAATCAGGGGGATCCTGATTAATTTGATTAAAAATTGCAATCATTTGACAGCCCTAATATATATATATATATATATATATATATATATAGTAATGCTGTTGTGATGTATAAAATGATAATGTGGCAATATGGTGGCAAGTATATATTGTATATGAAAAAAGTTTTTTGTGTCTATGTGTTCAGATAAATATATATACAAATCTTTTTCCAAATACTATTTCTTTGTTCCTTACTGAATCATTATTTTCTTCCCCTTCTCTTGTCTAATTTTATACAATTGTGAATGGAGGCTATTTGTTTTGTGTGTTTGTTTATATGATGTACACAGCTGGCTCTTGAGTAGTGCCCATTATTTCCTCTGTTTTTATTGCTGGCAAACTAAGTACTTCACACTGACTGTTGAAACCCTTGCCCTCCCATTATCTCTTTCAAATTTTTGACTGAAGCGACTGTTTCATTTGTTGTTGATTGCACTTCTTTAAGCCTGAAAAAGACATTTAACTTTTTTCATGCAGTTAAGAAGCTGCCTGTTTGGTCACAAAGGCTATTCTTTTGGTTGCCTAGTTGATATTCTTTTGTGAAAGTGTTGTACTGTATGTAGCTTCCAGTGTTTGTCCACTGCACACTGGTGCATCCGCTGTATACCCATGTGACTTTGCTCTGAGAGGTCAAAGGAAATGAATGAAAAAGCCTCTGCTACTCGTTTGATGGTATACTAAACTGAAGCGGTTGTCAAATTTGTAGTTGAATTGGTCAGCCTATCCTGTTCTGTTTTCAGAATATACTACTTATTTACAATATCACATAAAGTCTCAGCATATTATCACTTATTAAGATTTTAAAGACAGAGAGTTGGAAAGTGTGTTCTAAACCTAATATAAAGGTCTTGCGGTGTCTAGATGAGAGTGGGATATTGTGGGGCGGGTGTCTGTGAGCTTGCCGAGGTTGGTTTTTAGCTGTCATTCATTCATCTCTGGCTGAAATTAAACCTCTAGCTCCCTCTGAATCCCAGCCCCCTCTAACCGTGACCATCATCTCTGAGGAGCGGTTAATGCATTATGGGTAATTCTGGTTTGCTTGAATAATTGGGCACAGGTCTGGAAATAGCCAAACAAGAGTGGTTTAAGGTTTTGCTAAATCCATCTCTGTTTATGTACGATTGTTGCCATCAAGTTTTAAAGGATGTTATTTTTAGAAATTCTTTTACCCAAAATCATAGTTCAATGGCAAAAAAATATCTTTCTTTTTAACCTCATTTTTGGACCATCCAGTTAAATTTGAATGTGATGCGAATGTCTTATTTCAATATTTCGTTGTGCTCTAAAATATGTGGTCTTTAATCTAAGGATAGACCTCAGAGTTTCCCAACAGTAATGAAAAATACATGACGAGAATTAAATGATCTCCCATTTATGACCATATGCACACAACACACTGTGAGTGTGTTTCAAACCTCAGAGGAGAGCTGGGATTCAGTCTATCTCTCCTCTCCTGCTCTCTCTCAGCTCTTTGATCTTGGGATGCTGTACAGTTGAACACATCTCAACGAGGCTTTTACCGAGCATTGCATCCAGTCACTGCAATTCTGACATGTTCATGACAGAGCACCACCTCCTCTCCAGCTGAAGTAAAATACTCTACTGATGAGTATGTATCATGACTGAAGCAAATTTAAGATTTTTCTTTCCAAATAGTGCATTTTAATATATTGTAAGGGGAGCAATTCTTGCATTCATGTTCTGGTGGAAAATTACAAGTTTTTGTTGTTTTAGCAGCAGAGAGATGGATTGATGCCAATAGTTCTGAAATAAAATGTCTGACAAGTACATACTTTAAGCCATGCATTGTATTTCAGTCTATCCATGAGCAATTAAATGCCATATAATTGCACCCGTTGGTGTTAATTAGAAACAGGAAAGCAGAATAGCAGTGATTGAGAAAGAGACAAAAACAAGGTGATTATGAGGCACTCATTTGCATACTGGGGACATGCTATTGTATGTTTTAAAATGCTTGAGGACTCAGCACTGTGTATTGTCTGCGAAAGAGGCAAATGTAGGTACTTTCTTTCTTTCTTTATTTATTTATTTATTTATTTATTTGAAATTGTATGCTTCACCAGAAGAGATACTGAAACGTGATCTTGACTATTCATTTTGATATTCTTTGTTTTATTGCCCTGTCTGCCACTTCCATTAGGGTCAGTGAACCATTGTAACTTGAGGCCGCTGAAGCTATTTCCCTTTTCAGGACATGAAATGACACTCTAGCATTAAATATTAACGTTGGTTATTTTCTGACTGTCACAGTGGCCCCTTTAAAACCAATTTGTCCAAGCATGAGTTTGTCATCGAATCCCGATAATGTCAAAAAACTCTCCGGCTGAATGCAAAAGAGATGTCTCGGAAACCCGCTCTTGGCCATTAATAGAGATAGGAGGCCGTCGCTTTATGCATTGTGAGAAGAGATAAGGTAATCAGATGAAAAAAAAAAACATTTGACTTGTCATGCTTGACAGTTTTTACATTATTGCTATTCAAACAGTCCTTTAATAAAAACGGTGTCCATCTTCCAACTGTTCGAAGAAAAATGTCAGGGATTTCTCGGCAGCTGTTTGCAATGTAAATTATCCCCAGCTTGCTTTAAAAAATAAATATATAAAAAAATGTATAGCTTGAAACACATTATCTTTATTAAATCTTCATGCCACGCACAACTTGCATTTCAATCTCTGGTTTATTTTAATATTTACAGAAAATACATGGTTAGCTCATTTTTATATACATATCCATGTCCTTGAAAAAAAAAAAACAACCAATGAATGCATTTACAGTAAACAAGTATTATGAAGGGTAGGGGCTGTTGGACATGTTACAGCATATAAAAGACCCATAATCTGGTTAAAATAAACAGTTTTCTGTAAGTAAATAAATTTGCCTTTTATAGAGGATACTCTTTGTTCATGACATTTTACTGAGATAGAATAATTAGAGTGTTAATTATTGCATTGTAAAGATAATATCAGTAGTAGTTGCACTTATGAACAAAAACATTGAAATTATGTATTTTTTTATTTATTAGTAGTTAGTAAATTATGTAAACAAATATTAAAATTTTAGATGCAGCACTAATATATATATATATATAATTAATAATAATATTAATGATGAAAAACACATGGATGTTTAAAAAATGACCACATGCATTCACTGTTAACGCATTCACATTCAAAATTATTTATAAATAATGGTTGCTTTTATGAAAACAAAGCAAAAATCCATCTTTAACATGTACAAAGCACAATGTAGGTGATCCAAATGCTGATTTTATTTTTCATACTTGTTATCACCTATATCAGTCATCATCTGATTGGTTGAATTTGAGCGGATTTCCGGGGGGCGCGAGTGTCACGTTTTTTTTCAGTCCGCAGAGAAACAAAGCGCAGACGTGTATTTGCGGAAAACGTGAGTGTTTACGTGAGTGACAATAAGCATTTATTAAGATCAGTTAAACGTTGGATTCTCAAAAGTATGCGATCCAATTTTACTAGTGCGTCCCCTACTATCTACTATGGAAGATCAAGTGAAGTACCTAACGAAAGGGGATTTCATCCGCATTTGCTGCCAAACATGAAACACCTATACATCCTTTCATTTTTCTTCTTCTCTCCTAAGCAAAAATCCATCTCTATATGCAAAAGCATTCATGTGTAGATAATCATGAGATTGCTTGATCTGGGACTGCTGTATTTATGTGATTACCTTTATTTGAAAAATTATTGCGTTCTTTGATCACCGTCTAGACAAGACATAAAAATTCAATTATATACCTTTTTCATGGGCTATTTAATGATATGGATAGGTAAAATAAACAAATCAGGATATATTTCCCCCCTCAGACGAATAACTAATAAACAAAGATTCATGCATAAGGCAGGGAAAAGTAGGTCATCATTGGAGGGAAAAAAGCAATGAACCTGCAGGCAGCACCCATCCATAATCCAATCTGGTGCTGACTTCTGCCTTCACTAACACACATTTAAGCTCTCATGAAGTGTTTATGGATTACAGCATCAGTGCTGCACTGGAAACTAGTCGTCTCGCCGGGTACTGAGAGATATGTTATTTTAGAAGCGCTAATATATATTTCGGAAAACGCTAGTAAATGCGTTCCTAACAACCGCGTGAGGTCAAACACCACTGTTTATCTCAGTTTCTAGTTTGATGATTTTGTTTTGTTATTCAGTCAGATCATCACAGTGTGCAAATGGCCATTAGCATCTTAGACATGCTGATGTAAAATATCATCAAATGTTTTATAAAACAATATGAAGCCGTTTCACACAAAGGCTGTTTCCCTTTCTTCATCCACACCCTTCATTCACATTGACGCTGTCTTCCTCACCCAGCCCCTCAGATACGCCTTCTCTGCATGAGACCCGCAACCTGCTAATTCAGACACATCATTAAGCCTGGCGCAACTGTGTTCATGCATATTTCAATAAAGGCTCTTGCTAATTCTTTGTTTTAATATTCCGCAGACAGCGGCATGGGACATTTGAGCATGCTATAAGATGCACACATGAGCGATAATAAACATGGTAGAATATATTCACAGAAGTAAAAGGCATCTGAAAAAATAATCATCTAATTTGTAATGTACATTGTCGATTACAAACACATGCAGTGCAATAAAAGTCATTTAAAATGTACCATTCATTCATTTAGTGGTTTAAATTAGTGATGGGATGTTTACCGACTTAGACCTTTGAGTCTCGTTCAGCAAAAACAACAAATCTTTTTTCAAGTCATTTTGTTCATTTTAGCAAATATCAAATAGCATAATAAAAATGCTATGTGTCACTTCCCTAACATATCTATAACTTATACAAACACTGATCACACAACAAAAAGTGCTAAACTATGCTGTGAGAAAACAAAAGATTAAGGTCAGGCAGACACACTCGAACACTGGCAAACTGAATCAGTGGAAACATTGACAGAGGCAGAAACGTAAATACAGCGATGGTCAAATACCATAAATCAGTCCTTAGAGCGAGACAGAGAGAATATCCAGGTACGGGCAAAACTTCATCAACGGGTATATCTAAAACACAGACTGGGAACAAAAACACGAATGAACACGACTTGGGTTGACAGCATAACTTTGAGACAATGATCGTATTTATACAGGTGGAACTGATAGAATGATTGAACCAAACTATCAACAGCTGTGGGGGAGAGATGTATTCTGGGGAATGGAGTCCGGGAATGAAAACAGACACAAAACACAGAGTACATAGAAACCTGGAGTGCCAAACACAGTCTTTAGCTGGCAGCTCCAGCTAGGCGTGACAACTATAGAGTTAGGGTTAGGATGCATGTAATTATAAATAACAGGGCTTCTCAATCCTGGTGTTGGAGGTCCGCTGTCCTGCAAATTTTAGCTCCAACCCTAATCAAACGCACCTGAACCAGCTAATTAAGATGTTCAGG
>JAUYWG010000056.1:9936084-9957564 GCA_034779775.1 Enteromius afrohamiltoni
TTTGAATCTTCAGTCAGTTTCCTTAAAAAAAAAAAAAAATATATATATATATATATATATATATCCGCACACAATATTAAAATAGAAAACATTTTATTTATTTAATATTCCATAGTATTACTGTTTAAAAAGGTAAGGATGTTGCTGTTTTTATTGTATGTTTGACCAAATAAATGCAGCCCTGGTGAATATGAGACTTTAAATACACACACATACAAACTTTTTTTTTTTAATAGGCCTGCAGTTTTTCATAATATCTCTCTGTATGCGCGTCATCTGTTGACTGCTTTTGGATAGCATGCATGTGTTAAAACACAGATGGAGGAGTGAAGGGGGGAAGGAGGGTGGGGGTGAAGGTCCTGCTGGGGAAGATGGAGAGATGGCAGTGGGTTGGTGGTTTGGCACAGTGCCGACCTGGAGGAGGTGAGCTGATGAATAGTGAACGTCTGAGAAGACAGGCCACACGCTGTCTAATCTGATCTCCCCCACAGATGGGCCGGCCCATTCCCCATCACTCATCACCCCGCTACACTGGATCTCACCAGAGCGGATCATGTGCCCCTATATTTGATGGAGGTGAATGGTGCTCCTGTAGTGCTGACCCAGTGTGTGCCCGGCCACGCTCTCTCACCAAACCCCACATGTGCTCTCACTGCTGTCACTGAGAATCCTTCACAGCAGGGGTTTATGACCAGACTTCCCTAAGAGTGAGGTTCAGGTGGACAAGAGTGGCTTGTAACCATTAAAATTTAATATCCACCTACTGTTAAGCATGTCGTAAATTTCTTAAAGGGATAGTTCATTCGGGATCGTTTACTCACTGTTAGGGGCCGTTTACATGTGGCGTCTTTTGCACGCTTAAGTTCGTTATGTCAAATGTAGACATGTTGTTTGTTTTCTCATAATAGAAGCGACGTGGTGCGACACGTTAATTTTTTCCAGGAGCGTCCATGCCGCATCAAGATAAAAACTTTCAACTTTTCGGAATGCTGTAAGTGCACCGTGGGTCATTGGACAATAATCAACCAATCAGCTTCATCCCTTCCCGCAAAAACATTGAAAGCTCAGCCAAAATCAAGCAATTGTTGGTCAAAGCTGTAAAGGGATAGCCATTCGTAAATTTAGTAGCAGAGCTACTAAACGGGAGCCATGGAAATGCTTTGGAATAGAAAGGAGATGGCGGTACAACTAGTGTTTACACACTTGTGTAACATGAGAATAGCCCCTTATGCTTTTCCATATAATTCAGTGTTGAAGAAGCTATTGTGGAAACGTAATGTACTGTATAGCTTAATTTAGGTCAAGCTACTATTTAAACAGTATTAAGATACTTTTGCAATTTTTCGTACGTTTTTTTTTTCATATTCGTCATCGATTTATACAGATGCGAAAAGCATTAAAATGTCCTCATTGCTGCAGATTGAAACCGATCCAAATTTCTTATGACGGACAGAAGCTTCAGAGGTAGTGTGTAAATGTGATTGACACAATGTGAGGTTTTTTATATGTGAAAATTATAATATTCAGTGGCTTCTCCTATTTTTCTCAGCGATATATTGTCCCAATTGACATAATGATTTTGTTTATTTGGATGGAAACGGTGCTTTTCACTTGCTAGTGAGAGAAAATATTGCTCTCAGACCTAGTTTTGTGAGAGTACATAGTGCATTATAGCATGTCACATAAGGTTCTAGCATCTTGTGAAAGTCTCTAGTATACCTTTTTAGAATATTTTTAAGTGTTGCCATCTGATAGGACACATCTTGATTAGAATATTTTGAATGCTTGTAAAATCTTTTTTTATCAAATTCATTTAATTTATTAATATTTAATATATATGTAAAAGTATTGGGAAGCTTTTTTTGCTGATGGTGCTACTTAACTATTAACATTTCCTATGCACTGCATTACTCATTCAAGTATACAAAAAAAGAAAGCGTTCTCATTTCACACATTATGTGTAGCGCGAGTGTAGTGCATAAATGGAAATGGAAAGAGAGGGGCCCTTAAAACAAAATATTGAATGCGGTTTTGTCAGAAGCACACTTAAACACACACTGCCTCACAGCTCATGAATATGGAGCTCTGCAATTTTGAGGTCAAATGGACTCCATTTTGAATCTGTGAACAAGGTTGAGAGCCATCACAATGGAAAGTCAGCAGGAATTCTCTATTGGTTTTAAAATGCAACTGACTGCATCCAAAAACTGAAATACATTTTTCATATTCTTTTTATTTACACTACAGAAGCAAAGCAAGGCACCATTTCCCTCTTAGTTTAGAGTGCATGCTCAATGTCAAGAAATGTTTTCAAAAAATGCTCTTTTTTTTCTTTTTAATCTTCTTATTTGAACTTCTAAAAGCTGGAAGCCAGATTTGTTATACTGAAGGTCACTGGGCATTTAAACACACAGCACACAAATGCATGCACGCAGACACACATACTTCCAGCGCTTCCCCCTGAGCATGCCCTCTAGCTTTTGATCAGCGAGACACATGGAAAAGAAATGGTGATGAAAGGCCAACGGTAAAGAGGAGGCGCTTTCCTTTTCAGCCATTGCTCACACTTTTAACTCTGAACCAAAAGTTTTGTTGTTTCATTTATGTTTATCATCATTTTATTAGGAAAGGCTGTAAGACCTTTACTGAAATGACCACAAATAAATCGGATATGGTTGTAGCTCTTTCCGATTTTATATATATTTAAAAAATAAATAATATATATAAATATATGAATAAAAATAAGATTACATATTTTAATATTTACATAAATAAATAATCCAAAATCTTTGTTGTAAAAGCATAAAATATTTGCACATAACAGATATTCAAAATATGTTAACACAACAGGTCAACAAGCCAACCAAGACGCCAAAACTGAAGTAAACTCATTATTTGTGTTTAGTAATTTGTATTACTAAATTAAAATGAAAAATAATAATAATAATAATAATAATAATAAATAATAGCTAATTCAAAATATATATAAAAAATAACCTTAATAGTATAAAAATAATAAAAAAAAACCCCACTATGTAGTCATAAATATT
This sequence comes from Enteromius afrohamiltoni, assembly GCA_034779775.1. Classification (NCBI taxonomy): domain Eukaryota; kingdom Metazoa; phylum Chordata; class Actinopteri; order Cypriniformes; family Cyprinidae; genus Enteromius; species Enteromius afrohamiltoni. Next base: position 9,939,135 of record JAUYWG010000056.1, read on the forward strand.
TTAGTTTAGCTGTAATTTCCCCCCTAGTTTTTATTTTTAACAAAAATGTTTTGGTCTATTTTGGTGATGGTCACTAACCATAGTTTAACTGGTATTTGCATTACAACTGTGGTTTTAGAACTGCTACAGGTTTACTGTAATGCATGGTTAATTTTCATAAGGATGTCTCTGGATGGAACAATTTAATCAAAAAATGGATATGACGATAAGTACAGAGTGTGTCATTTTTGTTGCAACATTTCTATCCATAGCTCGGCTTTGATGCTTTTCCCTAGTGTTCTTTCGCTAACAAGACAAATCAAAAAGCAGCAGCCCAGCCATCAAACTCAATGATGCTCAATAAAGCTATGACCTTAGCGCACATCCTGACTGACGTGGCTTCTGATTAGTCTATTTAAAATCAACTATATTTATAACTCCAAAGGACAAACCAAAGTAGTTTATTTTTGTGTAATAAAAACAAATCTCCTGCCTTCATAGGATAAATTAAGGGAACATTAAATACTCATCAGCACACGTCTGTTCACCAAATTTCCTTCCTTCCGTCTCCACAGGTATAATTGGCGAACCACAGAGTGGAGCGACTGCAGGGTGGATGTCCTCCTCAGCCAACAGGACCGTCGCCGGAGCAACCAGACAGGGCTCTGCGGAGGCGGGGTTCAAACCAGGGAGGTCTACTGCGTTCAAGCCCCCACCGAAACCTTATCTAACCTAAGCTCTCTCAAGAACAAAGACGGTAACAAAACTAACAAATTCAACATCTTAACCTTCTGCTTGTGGTTAATTCACTTGTTTGAACCCATTGTCCTCAATCATTTCCTCTCACGTTCTTACCAATTTGAGCTTGATGCAAGTCCCACACGCAGTGTATGCAAGAACACAAACACTTTCCATTCAGTGAATATAACTGAATCCAATGGATCAACATTAGGATTTTGCAACCGCTCTTTTATTAGTTAGAACAGGGCTGCAGTCAACATCATCTTACATGTTGTGCATGTTTTTTTTTTTTATGCTAGCGATAACATTAAAACAAGATCATCCATGTGCTCAACTCAAAACTTGCCAAGACCCATATTGTGAAGATGGCGCAGTCCATTGAATTAGAGCCCAGCTTCCAAAAATGTTCCCAGTTGGTGCTGACATCAACAGTACAGCAGCATATGATTATGGCATATGATGCCAGATTTAAGCATTTCAGTGAATTTGAAAGATGTAATGACGATTGGCCCTAAATAAATAGATAAATAAGCAGCTATGTAAATGTGATAGGTTGCTTCAATCAGAGATTTCTGTCACAGATGTACTTTTAAGTTTTATAAATATAGTTGTGTAAACTTCAGATACAGTTTTTTATTATTTTTATTATTAGTTTTGATGCTTTCAGAAATGTGAGCTCCGGGCGTCAGTTTTCTATTCAGCTCTCATGAACCCATCAAGGACAGCCATACCTCATCCAGTTCTGTAATTTGCCACTGGTTATGATGTCTCTATATTGATTAAACATGAGTTATAATTTGTTTTGGGTAAATCGAATGCGCAGACTTTGGTCTTATTAATCTATTATTTGTTTAAGAACAAACAGTTTTGGTTTAGGTTTAACTTTATATTTCTGTATTTGCTGTATCAGAGCGCTGCCTTGTATTTTTGACTATGGACGGTGCAGGATGATGAGTCCTTAGCGCAAATTGATGATATTCGCAGCAGTAAACTACCTGGCACAACCTGGTTCGTATTGCATATGCAGCTATATTCATCTGTAACCCTCCACCTCCCCAGCTCCACCTGTATAGGTCTGCTCTTAAATACTCATTCGGTATGGAGAAACTAAATTTGTTACTGATAGCAATATCGCACGGCTACTCATATTATATTTGATAAAAGTGTGTGTGACTAACTTAGCTTGATACTAAGTTATATTTGTTTTTGGCTCTAGCCACCTCTACCCCATACAGGCTCAGCCGTTAGACAAAGATCAATTGATATTTGCGGTACACAATTCAAACCAACATATAATTGGGTTGCTTTTTAAAAGCTGAAATTAAATCACCAGGGGGAAATTAAGGAATAAAGAAAGCAGAGCTGAACAAATTAATGAGGCAGCTACTGTGAAATTTAAATGCTAATGCCGTCACAGACATACACACAGGTGCACATACACCCAAACACATATTCTCTCTGGAGCAATATGACAGAAACAGGGAGGTGCCAGCGCCTCTTGCCATGCGCCAAGGCTGGTGCCGGGGCTGTGCTCACTCCCGGACTGACACAGAAACTCCCCTGCCATCTGCTCTGAGAGCTGAACCGCCGACCTCTCAGGGAACTTATTCAAATGTCCACAGCTGTCCTCAAGTAGCATTGCCTGGTATGGCCTGGTCACACTACAGACAAGAAGACAAAGCACAGAGAAAGCAGCTCACCTTTTGAATTGAAACAAATATGTTAAAACTCACAAAGTGGTATTTAACAGCTACTATAAGCCTTGAATTTACTTGAAAAAATCTGCCGATCTCCTGATATTGTCTATTGAGGATTATATCTTTCAACTGAGCAACATAGGCATCTTGTAGCCAGTGTAGTACATTTTTGTTGTCAGAATGCTGTTATCTTTTGCATGAAAAATGAATTTGTAAAAAATCTACATTTTTTCTACATAACACAGAGCAGATTAAGTTCAAGGACAAAATCCTAAAAAAAATAGGTAAATTGTTCAGCTCACTTACAGTTAAAAAGTTTAACTTTACCATTTTTGACCTGAACTCCAGGTCTTGCGGTAGCACTTTTAGCTGTAGCTTAGCATAGATCATTGAATCTGATTAGACCAGTAGCATCTCGCTCAAAAAAAGACCACAGAGTTTCAATATTTCTCCTATTTAAAAATGGACTTACATTGGGTACTAGGATCGATGGAAAATGAAAAGTTGTGATTTTCTAGGCCAATGTGGCTAGGAAATATACTCTCATTCCAGCATGATAATCAAGAAGCTTTCCCACCGTACCAAGATGGCAAAAGGCGCAATGATATTACACCATGCCTGAAAACGCTGGGGACTATTAGTATATTGTAGAAATCAAATTGAAAATATTTTGTGATGCAACAGCAATGCACTCAAAATGCGCACACACAATTCATGTTTTTTGTTATGCATGTTATCTTGGTAAATCTGGACCTTGGTGTCCAGCCTCCTGTCTGTCAGGACGTTTTGCCAGACAGTGCTGGAATCCCATCCTTAATGTGGCCTTAAGAGAAGCACATGGCACTGACTGCAGCTTCCTGCTGGGGGAGGTGACAGGCCTGGCACGCTGACGAGTCATGCGGTGACAGATGGAAGAACTGTGTGAGATAAAGAAAAGGAACAGTGCAAGAACACCTGCACAATTTCACACACACACCTTCCTCCTATTTCACACAAACCAACACACATACACACCTCAAGCTTTTCTACAATAAATTTTGATTAATCTGCATATCACGTAATTAATTTTTTTTTTTGTTGTTGTTTTTTTTTTACTGATTGCCGGCCCGACTTTTTTCCTCAGTTTTTTGGTTTCCTTTTAATCAATGAAGAATCAATCAGGCACTTTTCCCCTCAGAGAGTTTCAGACAGATTTGAGAGGATTTAATTTCAGGTTCCACATGATTGGACAATTCCAAGCGATTTGACGCTGGGCCTTTGGAATTATTCACAGGTATTTATATACATTAATACCAGACAATGAGAGCATCAGCAGTGGTGGTGTACTCAAGGACAGACACTGTGTGCTTTAAACAGATTTAATCTGGTCATTCAGTTCCAGGGATCATAGCTAAATCCCCTGTAGAAACTATGTTTGTCTGCACTACGGCTATTTCAGTACAATGTCTGATGCAAGTACATATGAAACTTTGATACTTGAGACATGTTCAACATTAACCATCACACATTTGATTGTGTCATTACTAAACCTATGACCTCATAGTATATACTTCCCTTTAAAGGGACAGTTCTCCAAAAATGAAAACATCATTATTTAAATATCACCTCATTTTCTTTTAAAACTGAGTTTCTTTCTTATGTTGAACACAAAAAATATATATTTTTGATGAGTGTTGGCAACCAAACAGTTGGCGGTAGCCATTGAATTCCATACTATGGAAGCCAATGGCTGCCAGCAACTGTTGTGTTTAGCAGAAGAAAATTTTTAGAGTAACAACCTGTGTGTGTGTGTGTGTGAGAGAGAGAGAGAGAGAGAGAAGATAAATGTTGACAAACTTTTAATTTTTGGGTTAACTATGTGTGTGTGTGTGATGTTAGGTGGGATTCATTTAAGTAAAAAAATGTTTTTTGATAAATTTGATTAGTAAGTACTTGTTTTTTTATTTTAATAATTTTGGAATTTGAATGTTATTTTGTGTGTGTGTATCGTTATACTGTATATCACATTACTTTATGTATGTGTATGTGCATGTATATATGTGTGTATGTGATAATGTTTTGTGTAATGTTAGGTGGGACTAATTATGGTTCATAAAAAAATAAAAAATAACAATAACTAATAATTTTTAAAAATCTGTTTACTGTCGACTAATTAATATTTATATATGTTTTTGTTTTCAGTTCTATTGAAACTAAACAGTTTAAAACTGTAGTCTCACAAGAACATAATTCGCATTAGTTATGTATTTATTTTTGCCTGGCAGTGTCAACTCATAATAAATGAAATACAAGGAAGTGGAAATGGAAGCAGTTGATACCTCTGAATTTACATTAACCCCCCCAAACTGTTGTTTTCAGTTTTGTGTTCTGTTTTGCCAGTAGTGAAGAATCAGTGAAATATATTGTTTCCACGAATACGAAAGCTTTGTTTGCATTTCAAATTCATTTTCAATCATTTTGGGATTATGGATTCCTAAACCCATGTAATGAATGCCAGAATGGCACTGAACACAAAGTATGCATTTTACATATCAAAAGCAGCTTGTTGTCTTCCTCTCTGCCAATGCCGCTTCCCATCCGGCTTCCTGCTCTGCTGTTTGGGCCTGGGGAAGCTGTGCTTGATTTCCTTTCCCTACGGGTGGCTTCAGACATTTAGACGACAGGGGAAAGCAGCTGCTGTCTCGGTCTTTATCCATTAACACATCTCAGTCACAGAGAGCAGAACACAACAACAGTGTTCATTCGTTTCGGCTCGGCCGTGTCGCTCTCCGGAATATAATCAATGTTGCACCCCGTCGTGGATCTTTATGAGATATTCAACGGCGTGACTTTGTTACAGAGCATCCATGCAGCACCGCCCCGTGGGCAGGCCCGAGTTATTGATGATGATGATGGTGATGCAAGCAGGTGAATGTGTTGGCGGCTGTAAGACGGACAGAGGGACTGATGGGATACTGGTGCCATAATTAGGCTGGGGAAGCCCTGGGTGGGCAAACAGCAGACCATCTGGCCTCCAAGCGAGTGTTGTGCCACCTGAACAAGGTCAACCTACAAGGAGAGGGTCATTAATCAGGCTGGGTTAACAGGGCAGCGAAACGTGAGCCACCGAGACAAGAAATCGGACATGCTTTTGCCCACCTCAATACCTCAACAGCACAAGCGTCCTAATATGAAATACAGGAAGGCAAGTCTGTTTGTGAGGGAATAAGGGAACTTGCATTTGCAAGTCAATTTGACATTTCTGGCAAATCAATTTTGTCAATTTGATGGCTAATTTATTTTTTTGACGTGTCACTTCAGTAAATTCAACATGCTAAATTGAACATTTCTGAGGATTTTTGTCCCAGAGGAGCACTTCACAAAAAAAAGTTCTGTTTTAAACAAGCTCATATAAATAATTAATGACTCTGGCCATGCAATCAATCACTTAGATCCAACTGAAAATCTACACACACACAAAACACATAAACCGAATGATTTTAGAAATGGCTCAGGGCACACAGAGAACACCTTTTGGACATGAAGCAATTTGCATGTGAATGAAGAGAAGATCCGTCAAAGGGTATCAGCAGCAGATCTGTTCACGCACTGACCTTGCAGAAAGTCACCTACGGCTTGGAGCTGAAAGCACATTTGCAGTAAGAGCTGGTTACAGATAAAAGAAAACAAGGACAAAAGGGGTCTTGGGAGACGTCTGGCAGAACGTGTGTAATCAGGAGCACTTGTTTATGAGAATGATGTTCATCATGTCATTTTATCTTTTCATGTTCAAATTTCCAAGCATACTGAAATGCTTCTCATTACCTTTTTAGCTACCTTTTAGTACATGTGTGGGAAATATACATTTAAGTACAATGCAAAACATTTCCTGCACCTGGTGTGTGTGTATATATATATATATATATATATAATAATAATTCTCCTCAATTCTGGGCATTCCAATTAATTTGTTAGGATAGGACAATATTTGGCTGAGGTACAATTTAAAAAATCTGGAATCTGAGATGACTGAGAGAAAAATCTAAACACAGAAAATCAGTTTTAAACTTGTCCAAATTAACTTCTTAGTAATGCAAATTACTAATCAAAATAAGGTATGTCCCCACTTTTTAATAGGGACTCTCTAACAGTGTTTGTCTGTGTCTCCTCAGGCTTGCGTCCAGTTAACAGTGACCTATGTTTGGGCATTTCTCCTAACACCACCCAGCTCTGCCATATTCCCTGCCCTGTGGAGTGTGAGGTGTCCTCCTGGAGCGCATGGGGCCCCTGCACCTTTGAAAACTGCCAGGATCAGTCCACAAAGAAAGGTAAGCCAGGGAGCGGTGATTTTACCCATCTCGCTTAAACAGAGCGGATCAATAAAATGTCCTCTTTCATTGTAAATCACATGAATTGTATACAGGGAGCCTTTTGATGCATAACTCACACCGCCCCACCTCTCACCTCTATCTGCGCCATCAGCATTCGGGCCATAAACTTATCAACGCCTACTGAGGCAGAAGATTCATTTTCTCGACGGTTTATGATCCAGAAGCATTGTAGAGGGAACAACAAACAAAAGGGACCCATAGAAAAATAAAAGATGTCAGGAAATAGACAAAAGACAAATCAATGGATAGATGGCTTCAAAGAGACAAAGGCAAGCTTCAGATGTTCTCTGTAAAGAACAGCCGGATCAGCCGGATTCAGAGGATGGTGGTTTATCGAATGCTGCTGACAGTTGGTATAGTGTATCAAAGGTGCTGGCACGCTGGCTGCTTTCCTCGTTAATTATGGCTGGGACAGCGACCTGTGCCATGACTAATGCATATTGACTCTTCCCTAATGAAGCGACTCAAAAGGATGGGATGGGAGGAAATTCTTCACCATGCATCTTAATGATGGATTCTCTGTGAATCTGTGTTCCACTCTCTCTTTTCAACCGCCCACGGTTTATACTTCATGCTATATAGCAGTAATGGCAGGTCTCGGCACTTGTCCATGTATAGTATGCGGGCTCTCATTATTCGGGGAGATGTGGTGAAAGGAGTGAAGACTTTTTTTACAGTATCCCTTGCACAAGGACAAAATAGAACATAAGTGCTTATTACATTAACAAAACACATCCTTGAACATTAACCTTAATTGATATAAAATCTATATTGAGGCAAAGCTGGGGGAAAATGTAAATAAATTTTGTGAGTTTGCGAAATTTCAGTTGAATTGACCAAACCACAAAAGTTTGAACTGGGATGTAAGTAAGATGAACATTATTTGAATTTAATATATTTATATATACAATTCTAATATTTACTTTGATTTACTATGGAAGCCTGAATGGATGTCAAAGTTGTGATATAAACTTGACTTTATGAGAAATAAACTCACAATTGCGAGTTATAAAGTTAGATTTGAGAGATAAAAAGAATTGTGTATCGCCTGATATTATAAAGGTTTGATTAGCTATTTTTAACTATAAACTCAGATTTAATACTGCATATTTCATTATTTAAAATGTATTGTGCGGAGCTTACGACAGACACAGTGGAAGTGGCATCAGGCCTCGGAGAGGCTTTTATTGAACAAAATAATAAAATAGTAAAGTGTCCAGGGGAAAAGTGTCCAAAATAAAGAAGGGAACCTGTGTCCTCGTCATGCTGCAGGGGTAGTGAAGGTTAGGCAGTGTTCAAGAGGGTAGGGTCCAGGTAAGGGGTGGAGTCACGGGGGAAGAAACCGGTCTCTCGAGGAGACTTGGCCTTTAACAGCAGCGGTGGCTTTATTCATCTCAGGTGTGCCCCATCACGTGCCGCCAGACCTGCAGTGCTCGTTCCTGAGCCCCTCTTCTCTCGCACACTAACTCCTGTCGGCAGCCTGGTGAAGGGAGGCAAATAAGGGACAGGGTGGCGATGATAGCCAGGAGAGGCAGCTGACTCATCACAGTAAATATTTCCTGCTCTCTTATAAAATCGTAAAATATAGAGCAACATTTAGCAATTATTTTTAAAGATTTCAATTTAGATTCATTAATATGTTTCTGAAAAACTTCACAGTCTCAATTCACATTCTAGAATTAAATTTTAACCAAATTCGTATTTTTCTTCTACAAATGATGAATGTAGATATAAACAGTTATGATAACAGCAAGGCTGTTGTAACATATCGGCAATCTTTATTATAGCCCTGAACAAGCTACCAAATAAGCTTGATGTGAGATAAAGTACAAATAAGATGTGACATCTCAACCTGAGGCCCCAATAACATGTCAGTGTGCACCTTATATGTGATGACCCAAGAGATCCTGATGAGATTTTTGTGCGGCTGTGCCTTTTGTCTATTTTTGATTAACAGGGGCTCATATGAAACTCAGTATCGTGCTTTTGTCTGATAAAGAGAGGCAGCATATGCCATCAGACACCTCTGGGCTGACTGACAGGATGTGATACAATCCCCTTGCACACCCACAATGAGCTCTACGCTGACCTTCTGATTAAATAAAGCCAGGAGGAGAGCGCAGGACAGAAGTAATCAGAAAAAGGGACAACACTGGCATCTCCAACTAACTCCTAAAGGCCCCCCTCTCCCATATTACCTTATCGGCCCCAGACAGCAATGTGGATTAAACCAGAGGCCAGGGACCAGAGAGGGGAGGGTGATGGCTGGGTATGTGTAGGTGACCTTGCGCTGGTCATGAGTCCAGTCAACCAATTTTTATTCCTCTGGAGCCCTTTTCCTGTGCTTGAATGGGAATACCCCTGGCGTCAAAGCCTCTTCTGTATTAATGGATTGCTGAATGCATTAGTCCCTTTGGTGAAATGCAAGCATAATGAGGGAGGAATAATAATATTCATTATGATGAGCTGCTTCAGTAATTTCTGTCATCTTGCATGCTTAATGGACTGATATATATAATATTACAGCGATTGTGCAATGTGACAGTTTAGAGGGCTAACGCAAGGGATTGCACCGACTAGTTGATTAATTCAGACACTAGTTGGGCGAGCATTGAGTCAGTGTAAACTTAAGAAGAAAGATTTTATTTTTTCCAAATAAAACTGCTTTATTTGGAAATGCATGAATAAAATGTATGACTTACTGAAAAGAGGGTAAAGTGATTATTTTATGTTTTCTTTGTAAAATATATGTATAGTGGAAGTAATAATAATAATACAGTATATTTTTGTATATATAATATTAGCAGTATATTAATATTTATAGTACATTAATTATTGTATATTATCATAGTACTTTTTTTTGTATTTTATATTTATATAAATTTTATATATACTACTTTAGTTAATCACATCAGTTAGTCATTTTCTTTCATACATAATAATAATAATAATTATTAGTAGTAGTAGTAGTAGTAGTAGTAGTAGTATAGTATATTACAATATATTATACAATTCTAATATAATATAATTATAATATATTATAATAATAGTACAAAATATTTTATTTTGGCTTATTTTTATTTAGTAATTTAATACTTATATTATATTAATATTATATCATATTATTTACTAGTCGCCAAAGCAAAATGTCTAATTTTCATTTGAGATTATTAAATACTGTTTGGTTTGTTGTTTATTTAGTTTAAGGTTTTCTGTTTGTTTGCTTATGAACGCTTGTTGAATTTGCATTACAAATGTTTTGTCATTTGAACAGATATATTTACTTTTTTGCTGGACTGTTTGTCTATTCTACTTGATTCAACCTTACTTGTGCTTTTTACCCCCACCGATTAACTCAATGGAGTGAATCAATACCAAAAGTGACTTTCAGTTTCATTTGTGCTCTCCAATAGGTTTCAAACTGAGAAAAAGGAAAATCCTGAACGAGCCCACAGGTGGCACGGGAAACTGCCCCCACCTGACAGAGGCAATTCCCTGTGAGGAGCCCAGTTGCTACGAATGGCTGCTGGTAAAGCTGGAGGAATGTGTGCCCGACAATGACAAAATATGTGGACCGGGAACCCAGAACCCACAAGTACAGTGCATTAACAGTGACGGTAAGTGATACATACACACTCCATCTGCTTGACATGAGACTGTCCACTTATAAGCATTCAGATAATTAAAAATCTTTGCCTGAATAGACTTTCTATTTAGGGGTCATGCCCAGGCGTGCAGTGTGTGGAATGTAGCAACAAACCCAGATTGTTTTGTTCTTGTACAGCTGGGTCCATTCTTGAGCTCTGTCCGTAGGGCTTATGTTCTGGATTCACGCCCAATGCCATAATTGCTGTTTTTGCACAGGCGGCTGGTAGTACTTCTCTATTGTTAGAGTGGCCAGAGGGGAAATTCAGAGCAATAAGAAGTGGCACTGCTGCCTTTTACTCTTATAAACACAAAGCCACATGTGCTGGGGTGGTCTACCATCTAACTAGCCCAAAGGCCCCAAACTCTCCAATAGCGTCTGGATGTTATTGGCTTGACTGAGTACACGGTAGCTAGGGAAACCCACGCCAGCACCATCTGTGAGATCAGAGAAAATACAGTTTACCTGGGGACAAGCACATGCCTGGCTGACACTAACGCCACAATATACTGAAATTTAGGAGAGCTGGGATGGCTGTAACACTTCTGTGACTCAGTTTTTGTGGTTGGTTGTAACACAATTAGAAAACAGGGACATTTTAAGTAATTGTGAACATTTCATTACTTTTGAACATTCTATTTATCAAAGAATCTCTATCGCTTTAATAAATGCAGCCTTGACTGAGCATAAAATGCTTTTTCCTACAACATTAAAACAATTGTACAGATCCCAAGATCTGTAATGGTAACATGCATGCAAAATCTAAATGCTGAGAAAATCACCTTTAAAGTTGTCCAAATTAGATTTGATCAATGCATATTGCTGATCAAAAATGAAGTTTTAATATATTTTTAGTAAGAAATTGACTAAATATCTTCATGGAACATGATCTTTACTTACTCTCCTAAGGATTTTTGGCAAAAAAGAAGAATCAATAATTTTGACCCAAACAATGTATTTTTGGCTATTGCTACCAATATACCCCAGCGACTTAAGACTGGTTTTGTGGTCCAGGGTCACAAATGACTTAATATTGCATAAGCTCTATAGCTCAGTGGATTTAAAGTTATCACATTGTTTACTCTTACTGTTTCAGAAGCTTTTGTCAAAAGCCACTTTTATATCTAATTACATAGTGCTGGAAAATCTCCCATCTGTCTTTTGATTTACATTATTTATACAGCCTAAAACTTCACAGATATTTGAAAAATGAAATGGCCCAGCTATGTTGTACTAACAATGTTTTAATGGGATTTTATGGATGAACACTTCGCTGTGGTTGATGAGGGAGCGAAATTCAGTGCCGCAAACCCACAATTCTGATTCATCCGATCTAATTAATTTCAGATAATAGAGACTAGAGCATAGCTGAGTGAATATTTTAACAAACGAAGTGGAAAGCCTGTCTCCAACATGTGGAAGTGAAGTAATTTCATTCAGCGAGCTTATCAAAAATAATTAACCTTAAATTATTGTGGATATGAGGGACAAGTACAATGTTCAGGTTTTTTTTTTAAATACTCGGTGACTTCTTTTTCTTTGCCTTCCGTATTGTTAATGTCTTGTCTGTGGATGCGGCTCGACTCGACTTGCATTAATGAATCAATTATGAGCGCACACCATAATTGTATTTTACATCCTCACATTTCGCTCCTTGTTCCAGTAAATTTCAGTGTGTGGACATGGCAATTACTGGAACATTCCAGAACCTCAGCATTCACATCGCTAATGAGGACTCGGGGGAGAGAGAAAGGCAGAGAGTGAGGAGAGAAAGAGAGAGGTAGAGAAAGGCTCCTGTGTGTGTGTGCAGCTCAATCAGTTTTGCAAGGCTTATAATCAAGCATCCCATTCACGCCAACTGAAGGTGTCATACTGCATGTGCCTCTGCTGTCACCTCAGAGACGACTGACACCTCCCCCCGGCCCTCCAACAAACCTCATCTCCCAGACAGTTACCCTGAAACACCTTCCTTAACATGCCACCTATAACAGCTGTACTTTATGTAGCAAACTAATTCTATGGCTTTAGCAGTCTGATGACCAACTAAGTAAAGAAAGAAGCCGACCACCCTGTATTTACCCCTAAAATGCATAGCTCAATATCGATATATATGTGGGTCAAAATGGTCTGGGATAAAATATGATACACGCATGCTATAGCACTGCTTGTTTTGTCATTGAAATGGTAATTTAATGATTTAGACTGTAGTTTGTGGGTCAGATTTTGCCTGGGGACCAAAACGCCTTTATTAACATACTAAATATGTAATTTCAAACCTATTTGACTTTCTCTCTTATGTGGAACACAAAATAATGCATTTTAAAAGATGTTTTTCCCTTTTTTGTCTATACTGTGAAAGTCAGTGGAGTCCAAAACAACCTTTGACCCCATTGTACAAAAAAAAGGTCATACAGCAAAAAAAGGTGGTACAAATTATAAACACATACTGTACCTATGTACGTCCTTTTTACATTTTGTATATACGGTATACAATGAACTTTCCATATATTGCATACTGTAGATCGTGTGGTCTGGCAGCTTTCATATTATTTGTCCATATATGAAAATATATATTCAGATGCTGAAAGAAACCCTGGCCATTACTCTGATCCTCCCTAGCCATAGGCTTACTGCAACACGTTGACCCATTTAAGTCCAGATACCTTGCTGTAGTGAGGAATAATATGATTTGTTCAAGGTCACCTCTTTCTTTGTCCTGCCTCGCAGACGGGTAGATGGCGAATATGTTGTTCTGGCACTGGTCTCGAGCCGCCTATATAAATGAAATTAACTCTGTTAGTCCCTCAGAGTCAGTCTGCATTTAGCTAAACTCCCTCTCTCCCTCATTAACTTTGGGAAGAGTAGTGTGCAGCCTCATCAGATTGTGAAAGCGCTCAATAGAGGAAATGTCAGATGCCGTCTGGTACTTTTCCATCAGGGGACAGTCAGACACAGGTGAGATGTATAAGGGCTAGACGCACAGCTGATATTACATTTTCCCCAGCATGTACTCTCTGAGTTATTCATGAGGACAGTTGATTTGTGTTTCCCCGAGTCTGGGTGATTTGCCTTACGTGCAACTTTTATTTTGCACATTTGCAAATGTTATTTTATTTTATTGGCCAGATAATGATCAGCTTAAACCATACCTAGCAGTATAGACTTTAAATAGATTTTATAAATGTAAAATAAAGGCATATAAATATCTGTAATGTACTGTTAAGTTGTTCCTGTTTTTTTTCTTGACATGAAATGCTGTGTATAAATACCAGCAGTGTGCGGAAGTCTTAACACTTTCCCACCCCCAATCTCAACCACTCCTCATTGTTCCCCAGTGCCTCCCCTCTTCTCTCAATTATTGATTCCTGTTGTCTGCTGCTGATGAGAATAGATCTGTTGTGTCCCTTGGGGTCCCGCCGTGTCATCTGACTCAGTGGGTTTTCTGTCACTTTGGGCTTTTTTCAGGGATGGGGTTCACCGATCGATACAGGGGCTGGCACACAACCCACAGAACGGTTGGTGTCCAAAACTAGGTTTTTCAGATGACCTCTGTGGGCAACTTATGTTTTGTTGTTTTGATTTGTCTGGTTTTGCTTTGTTTTGATAGTTTGATTTTCTTTCTTTTTTCTTGCTTCTTTTATTTAACTTGTTTTAGTTGTTGGTTGATTTTACTTTGTTTTGCTAGTAAAAAAAAGTATCCTTTCATGTAAAAGACAAAGATTTCAGTTAAATATCATGCACTAAAAACAGGTTACATAGTGGCAATTGCAGCATTGGCTGTTTTTCTTGGACAGCATTTACGCATAATTACATGTGATTGTGTGATTGCAAACATCGCCGGATCATCATCCCTCTTGGGTGCACAGCTGTCACATCCTGCATGACACTGAAAGAGTAATCTAAAATTTATGTGCAAGAAGCACATTAAAGTCTACTGAACTACTTTCTGCTGTTAAACTTTTGGGCGAAATGCATGCCATAACTACGCAAAGGGCTTCTATATGTCCTGGAGATTTATATGCTGTAAATTAGCAATTAGTAAAAGGGACACAACTGAGAGTGTTGTACTGTCTGTGATAATATGGATACACTAAGGTCTTATATAGGGGACATTGGGGACATGCCCATCCAAATGTTGTCTTGGCCCCTTTGGATTTCATCAATGTTCTGGTTTATGCATACATGTATTATATGCAGTGCTAATGTGTAAATGGGTGTTTATGCACAGTCTGGCAAAGATAGACATGACGGTGCATCACTTGCACAGTGTGAATTCTCTGTGTGGGCAGATTTATTTACGCACTGAGTGAGATGTGTATTAATGCTCACACAATTTAACACAGCATCAAATGAGTGAGGTTTCACTTTGAGGCTTTTGACTTAAAAAAAAAAAAATCTACTTTATTTGGATATTAGTTTTTAATTTGCTAGAGTTTGCGCTCTCATACTAGTGAGATCCTTATTTAGGATGTGAGAATAAAACAGACCCCGTGTTTTATTTGTTGTTCTCAGGTGAATACGTGGACCGGCAGCTGTGCCGGGACGCCATCCTTCCCATGCCTGTGCTATGCGAGGTGCCCTGCCCCAAAGACTGTGTGCTCAGTCCATGGACTTCATGGTCTCTGTGCTCCAATACCTGCTCAGGGAAGAACTCGGAGGGCAAGCAGACCAGATCACGCTCCATTCTGGCCTACAACGATGGGGAAGGTAGGGTTATTTACTATTATAAAACCACTCTTTCTTTCCACAAAAATGGTGTGGGTTGAACTGGTCTTTGTGGAGACACAACTGAGTTGAACAATGATGTACCTTACTATGTTGCTGCATAGCCTGCTCACAAACAAACAGCACTTTGCAGTCTTGTTTGAGTCGTATGAGTATTAAAAACCTTGAAAAACTTTCAAAAGCAAATTATTCACGCATGTTGACTTCCTCTTTTTTTATCAACTGTGAGAAGTTAAAATATATATATAATAGTAATATTAATTATTCAAATTATCCGATTTAAACATTCATGAGTTCATTAAAAATGTATTGTATTAAACAGTGAAGATAAAGTGTTTGGAGTTATGAGTCTGAGAGCATATAGTACCCTAAACTTTGGGTTGATTTATATATATATATATATATATATTTTTTTTTTTTTTTTTTTTTTTTTTTTTAATTATTATTATATTATTATTCTCATTTCATGCTCAAGAAAATTCCTTATTATCGACCTTAAAAACACTGTTTGAAAAAAAAAAAAATCCTTTAATAAATAGTAAATTCGGAAGAACAGCATTTATGGACCACTATGGACAGAGACATACATTTTGTACCTTTTTTCTAAGATTGTATGATACTTGTAATATAATTTTATTACGCACTACAGTAAAAATACTTATTTTTACTGAGAATATGTTTAACATTTAAAGTATATATATTCTGCAATTTTATAAGCAGGTAGCAGGGGCTGCATTGCAGTCGATATTTTTTAAGACTAAATCCACCATTTTTTGTGGTTCAGTATGTGCTCTGCATGTATCTTGCGCTTTCTTTTCCCCCTGAGCATCCTGCTTTTAAAAGTATTAAGCACTATAGCCCTTAGTCGAAACCTCCAGTTTTGCCAGGATCTCTGCAAAGATTCCTGCTTGTTTAGATATAATCAATCACCATCTTTTTTTGTGGATTTATATGCTGAAGTAAACATAAGCAGATTGCAAAAATCTTACTGCATCTGCCCCCTTATGTTAGTTTAACATTCCTTTATGTAAGCAAAAAAAAGAAGCCCTTCACAAGGTAATCAAGGTCTCTGAGCATTAAGTGATTCAAACCTGAGGTGAGCTAAGGTTGTAAGTGTGTATCTGATGTGTAATAGACGGATGGATAAGTGGTTGCTTTGGGCTAAAACCTCTTCCTTCCCTTCACCACTCACTGGCCAGAAATCCATTTCCACAAATATGCAGCTTGAGGGAACAGGACTTGCCCTGCTGACTGAAAGCAAATCGGCTTGGTTTGCTTTAACATCACATCATTTTACGGTCATGCTAGTGCCAGAATCAAAGGTGTTTTTGGTACATCTGTGGAGTGCGCTTGCTTTATATATTGTAGTTTTAACCCAAATGTGTGGCCACATATGCGCAATGATGCATTCTGCCCAGTGGCAAATTGTGCTACGTGGTGTGGTACTCGGATTATTAGCCTTCAAACGATTCAGGAGACGCCGGACCAAATTGATGACAAGCGTCTGAGAAAGCAGGTGTGTGCTGACAGTAGCATGAAGTTTAGTAGATCCTGTTCTGCTTGCCATCTGCCTCTTTGTTAGGTGATGGAGAGAATAGTATGAATCATTGGTCATTTTTTGTGCATGTAGCTAAGCCTCTCGGGGTAGGACCTAGCTGTCTCAAAATGAGCAGTAATATGCAATCTTATAGTCCAGTTGCCTCATTTTAGTCTATTAAATGTAGCCTGTGAGGGCCTCCTACAGAAAATAGGTTTTAAAATTGTGTACAGTTAAAAGGGGGAGGGGGTGGCTATTCAAAAATTATAATAGTTTTTAGTATTATTTATTTACACTTTTAGTCTAAATCACTTTAGTTAAAATGTGTTAGCTTAAGATTATAATTGAATTTATTTATTTATTTTTTGGTTTATGTTATTGACATTAATTGATTGTGTGTGATGTAATTTTTTTTTTATCAAATTTTCTCAAGTTTGATTTTTTATTTTAAAGATAATATGCATGAATATTTAATTAAATTTACAGTCCGTTTTTTAAGAGTAAGAAATAAGTGAATTCTAAAAGAATAATTTCAGACAATGTTTACTTTAAAGCGTCAAATACAAATGTATTGCTATTAAAACAAAATGCTTGTGCTCTACTTTTAGATTTACTGTCTACTATTTCATTAATTCCCCCCATTAATATGGATTAAATGTATAAATTTTCATTTGTTTCTCTCTCTCGTTTTTCTGAGGTACACTATTCATGCTATCTGAACAAACAAGAGTTGATCAAAAGTTCAGAGACTATGCCCATGATAAACAATGGAAAAACTGTCCTCTTCAGGGCAACGTTAGTCTGTTTGTGTATAGATGCTGTATAGCGCTATAGCTCTCGTTAAACCTGTTAAGTGAAGTGAAACTAGTCTCACTTTAAACCCGTTTTTCTCAAAATTCCATTCCTGAAAAAATACAAATAAAAACTGTTTTACAAAGGGCTTGAACCCAGCTTTCATAAGTTCCACCATGTTTCACCATGCGTTGTGTTTTCCCAGATCGCATCATGTACACACAAACATTTGATAACGTTAGAACTGAAAATAACTCTTCAGTTCTGTTCGGTTTACGTGTATGTGATGCAATCTGGGAAAACCCAACACGTGGTGAAATTTGTAAAATTTCTAGCAAGCTTTTCGAGTATGAGACTTCTTACCAACCCAGGACGTTTGAAAAATAATGCACAGCTAATAAGGAAACCATTTAGCACTTTTAGCGAAGCCATTTTATATTGATTGTGTGTCTAATATAAAATTAGGAAATTGAACTAAAATTTGGTCTCAGATTTGTAAGAGCAGGCTGTCATGTAGTAACATAACTTGAAATGACTTGGAATATCATAAAAATTCACAATGTGCACTCAACCTTGTTTGCAACTATTCTAGAGTCCCAGCATCATTGCAGTGGTAAAAAAGTTAGTGACCCTTGTATGGGGCTTTGAAAAACCTCATTCATCACTGACAGCCTGGAGTACATGGATACAAATGTATACAATTTTTATGGAATGTTGAAATATTTATGATTCTACATCTTAATACACGGTCAGATATGTAACACATACAGGTCCTTTTCAAAAATATCCCACAATATTCACAATATCCCACAGACTCTCTATGGGGTTCAGGTCAGGAGAGTTGGCAGGCCAATTGAGCACAGTAATACCATGGTCAGTAAATCATTTACCAGTGGTTTTGGCACTGTGAGCAGGTGCCAGGTCGTGCTGAAAAATGAAATCT
>JAUYWG010000056.1:9965426-9977140 GCA_034779775.1 Enteromius afrohamiltoni
TGTGTGTGTGTGTGTGTGTGTGTGTGTGTGTTCTTGTTTGTAATATAAAAGGGATAAAAGATTTGCATGCAGATTTAGTGCTGTAATTCCTATAAAATAATTTTGAATATTTTGAATAATTCGGTCAGTAGATTTGTTATATGTATGCACAAAGTAAAACTCTCTGTGTTGCAAAATGTTATTTTGTTAGGTGCATTTACCTTTACCACAGTTTGAGCCAGATATGTGGTTTAACCTTTAGTATAATGTGCCATGAGAAGCTTAGTTGGTTATTTAGAGGTTAACAGAATACAATGTATGTGCCAAAGACCTATTTGCCCTTTGGAAGACCTGCTGTAAGTCAAGTAACTTTGCAAAAGGATTACATAAGATTAGTGCAATAGGTCTTCCAATTTGGATAAGTCAGCTTACTCATGATTACCAGATCAGTGTGTTTTGACCACAGCAGTTAGATACTATTACAGGATCATTCTGTTAGAGGTGCATTCAATAAGTGTATTATTACAAAATATGTATTTCCCTGAAGATAAAAGCATATTTAAACAGATAACATGACATTTTAACTTTTGATCTAACTGCTGTATGTTTGTGTGATTTGTCTGGCACAGGTAAAAGCAAAAAGAGAGAACAATGTAAAAATACACAGATGTATCCTCTGAGCGAAACCCAGTACTGCCCCTGCAATAAGTACAATGCCCAGCCCGTGGGGAACTGGTCTGACTGCATCCTGCCCGAAGGTGGGCGAGTAGAGGGTCTTTTGGGTATGAAAGTGCAAGGGGATATCAAGGAATGTGGCCAAGGTTATCGGTTTCAAGCCATGGTGTGCTATGACCAGGACAGCCGCCTCGTGGAGACGTCACGCTGCAACAGTCACGGTGGGTAAAAAAAGATGTGCCATTAGTTTGTTAAAGGAATGATTAATTTATTTCCCTATCTGCCATTGGTCAAACAAACAGATTGTCCCTCTTATGTCATTGATTGGGACAGTGTTATACTTTGTCGAGAGGAGCGTTGACGGTTGCACAGATTTATTTATTCATTTATCTTCTTGTAAATTTAGGCAATATTTTCCTATGTTCATACACTTTGCTCACTTCCTCATTTATAACCAATATATCTGAGCATGTTTGGTGGACCCTCCGGGAAGCAGGCAAGGAGCCCAGATGACCCCGAGCCTTAGAAGATTAACCCCTAGGAGGCGAGGGCTGGGGAGAGCCCGGAGCTCAGCCTGGTCGCCGCCTGCCCCCGGGAGGAGAGTGGTAGGGTGGTCGGAGTTAGGACGGAGGAGGCTGGATTGAACAAATAGGTTGGAAGCCAGTTGTCCCCAACTAAGCAAGCAATCCGGGAGCGAGAGTGGCAAGGAACAAAAACTCCGCTAGGGAGAAACCTTGGGAGAACCAGGCTTAGCGGGGACCGGTTATAATATTTTATTATTTTTGTCTTTTTTTTATCTCTTTTTCAAGCAAAAAATATCTAAGCATTCATGATTCTGAACCATTTTTACATTTTCTGTATATATCAAGTCTTGCTTTCTTCAATGAAAATTGAGTTTTTGCTTACTAAAAGAGAAAAAGAATTTTCTTGTCTCCTGGGAATTTTTGTCTTTTTTTCATCTTGTTTTCAAATAAAAATATCTAAACATGCTTAATTCATACTTAAATTGACTGTTTTTTCAGTCTTGTTTTTTTAAAAATAAAATTAAGTGCGTTTTTGCTTTCAAGAGAAAGAAATAATGTTGTTTTACGTCGAATTAAATTTATTTTTCTTACTCCAATTTTTTTGGAGGCGTTTCTTGAACTCAAATTTGTCATAAAACCAGATGTACGGTAATATGTTTTGCAGTTTAGCTTCTAATGTAAATATATCAATTTATGAATATTTAAACATTGGTAGTTTAAATGAAAAGAAATGAAAAATCATTTTAACCAAGTTTATTTGGTCAACTAAAGCATAAACATTCCTTACAGTGAGCTCTTTTGAAGTAATGAAACCACCTCCGGCAGCAAGGAGCTCAGAAACAAGCATTTGTCAATCCGTTCCTCTGAGCCCGAGATTAGACTGTAGCAAACTACAGCGTTAGATGAAAGCTGTTGGAATCTCATGGCCGATGCAGGAGCTCTGCGACGTAAAGGCCTCTCTCTTTATGAGTCACAATCCTCTAGTATGGATTGTACGCTCTCAGCTGGAGGCCTACGACTGGCTCAAAGACTTGGCATCCCTAGAGTGAAGATGTACTGACGGACACTCTTTCTCTGCCTCCTCTCGTTCTCTTCCTGCTTCCTCTGAGACATCCCTCACTCCAATCAGACCCCATACCCCTCATGATTTAAAGTGTAGTTGCCATTTTGTGAGGCTGTCAGACTGACATGTTGCCCAAGGCAATTTGTAGAGGGGTGTTTAATCCAGCTATGAGAAGTTTTTCCGTGATAGGGATTTTGGTTCTGAAGTACATACAGATATCCTGGCACACACCCTTTTTTGGAGTGTATTCATCACTGTATAAGATATAAGACTGTATATCTTGTTTTTAGCAGGCTATATTAGACAAAACTGAATGAGTTTTGATTGAGACGATTAATAATAGTAAGGCGTTTAATAAAATATTTTATTTGTTAAAATAATTTAATTTATTTAATTAAACTTTAATTAATTTAGTGTGCTCTATTTTGTGAAGATAATTTATTTTGAATTATCTTTATATTTTATTGACATTCTATTTATTTATTTATTTATTTTTCTTAATTTGAATTTTAAAAATTGCATTTTCTTAAATTTAGAATTAAAAATGATCTAGAATGAATTGTTTCCAATTACTGGAGAAGTTAATTTGGAACACAGAATGGAACATGAAGGTTGACTTTTAATTGAACAATTCTGACTTTCATTAGTTTATTTCACGATTTGAAGTTCCTTACATAATTTAAAATTTAAAATGTATTTCTCATGGGGATGCTCATTTTGGTTATTTCTCGTAACCGACAACCAACGCTCGTTAACGACTATTAACTAACAACATTATTTTAAATGAGAATTGAATTCAATTAGAAAGGATAAGCGCCTGTGGCCCGTTAAAATAGTAATATTTGATTTCTGCGGATTCATTGTGTATGCGCAAAAACTAGCAAACAACAGAAGATGAAGAAAACGAAAGAAAAAAGTGACCCAATTAATATCAACCATGGCAACGTCCACAAAACTTTCTAAAAGTCTTACCACTTTCTGACATGACAGGAATCCAATCGAGGGGCGAGTTCTTTCATCAAACCTTCATTAACTGACAGCAGCTTTGCGCGGAAAGCAGAGCATATGAATCGCGCACAGGACACAAAACTGACGAGAGCGGCTCCGGCGGAAAACTGACGAGATCTAATAAAACTTTCAGATGACGTGCAGCTAATTTCTCCATCACTATAAGTTACCCAAAACACACATAAAAACATCCGGTAGATGCGTGTTTGTGCTTCAGAGCGGCTCTCTTCAGCAGTGAATGACGTGTCATGTTCCGTTCACACAGCGCGTGTGCTCCGAGAACGCGGTTGTTAGTCCTGATCATTTCCAGGTGAGTTCCGTTACAGAACGCGGTGTCTCTCCCTGTATTAGGACTCAACAACTGTGTTCTGCTGCTGTGTGAATGTGGACAATAAAATAAAATGAGAGTTTATATGAGTAGGTAAAATACTGAGATAAATAAATCAATCAAATGACCCTTTAAACCGTTTAACTGATTATATTAATCGGTCAAAATTCAAATCGGTCAGTTAACGGTTAACCGGTTAAAATGAGCATCCCTAATTTCTCACAATTGTGTTTTTATATCACACAGTTAATAGTTAACATCTCATAATTTTCTTGAAAATCTGAGTTCGCCATTCAGATTATTGGTTTTAGTTATTCTGACTTTCTCAGAATTCTAAGACAAAGTATAATCTAAGAATAGTGAGATATAAAAGCAAAAAATGCAATTACCATTTCATTTCATGGCACAATTCAAAAAGTTTTTAAATGATAGCTATTTTTTGTCAATTAAGCTGTTTTTCCACAATCATCTGTTTAAGTGATTATTAATAAACAAGTTTGGGGAGGAGCAGGCACAGATAACTTGCACGGCTGGTAAATCGATCAGAACAAGAGAAGTCTCTTATAAATGATTCTGAATGCCCTATCTCTGTATCTCTTGATTCAGCATCCCTCCACCTTTTAACAATTCTCTCTTTTAATACGGGGGGACCGCTTTGGTATCGGGTCGGACGCCAAGCTCGGACCCCTCTCTCTGGACAGGGATGGGGGGACCCTGGGCTTGGGAGTCTGGCCGAGCTCCAAGCCCTCAACCCAGACAGCACGCCAAATACGCTTAATCTTTACCCAGTTTAATTACATGTAAGTGTGACCTCGTGAAATAGTCCTTGAACACTTTGGAGAAAATACTTATTCTGTTAAATAACATTATCTTTTAATAATCATTAATCATTTAGAATCCCATCTGCTTTTTCAACAGCAACCCGAATCTTTTTATTACACATCAGTCAGTAAATCTGATGTGCTTGTAGATTTTTAAGGAGCACTGTGTACGTGAAATACTTGAAACCTGCTGTTTGAATAGTCCTCTAAAATGTTCAGGACTTCGGCTGTCTCACGCAGCTTTCCCATTCCAGAAAGAATCTATGACCTTTGCAAGTTGTGATGTAAAATAACACTTCAGCACACTATAGCAGTGCAAATGCCTCAACCTTGACCTTAACGCTTCTTTAACACAGACACTCTCTGCTGTTTCATCTGTCACAACTTATTAGACTCCAAAACCAGCATAATACCGTATAATGTTGGTTTGACTTACTATTGTAGAAACACTAAGTTTCATTCATTTCTCTCTTATTTCTTGTAGGTTATATAGAGGAAGCGTGTATCATCCCGTGTCCATCAGACTGTAAGCTCAGCGAGTGGTCAAACTGGTCCCGTTGCAGTAAGTCCTGTGGCAGTGGAGTCAAAGTACGGTCCAAGTGGCTTCGAGAGAAACCTTATAACGGTGGCAGGCCCTGCCCCAAACTGGACCATGTCAATCAGGTGTGCAGGGAGTCTGTTATATTTTTTTAATGAATGTATCCTTGTCTTGTTTTAATGATTAATAACTGAGGTGCTGTAAATTTTTAATCAAAAGACTAAACGGAATAACATGTTTTTTTAATGCACAGCAGTGTGGTTTTCGAGTGGTTTACTTATGTTACATATAAACATGGGATATTGTTTGTGTATCGTAGCTTCAGATCATTGGCAGGCTAAAATTACATGAATTTACATAGCTGCAAGGTTTTGGAAGTGACTAATAAGTGGCATGTAACAACTTCTCTGCATTTCTCTCTTTCATCTTTTCTCTCTTTTAATGGCGGGAATCCTGCAACAGGCTCAGGTAAAAATCTCAGGTTTTAAGTCATTAATGATGGTGCACATGTGATTAACCAATTATTTTTGAATTATTTTTTATGCTAATTATCCATTTTTTATCTATTATTAATTCAAGTTCTTGATGAATGTATGACTTTAAGGTCCAAGGACAAAATAATGATCTCAAAACTGACAGGATGCTTACATGATCTTTCAGAAATCACTGTAATATACAGATTTAATGCAAATGATTTAGATGAAACATTTCTGATTATTCTCAAAGTTGGTTTTGTTGAAACAGTGAATTAATAAATGCTGTGAATAATTGTTAGTTCGTGATAACTAAAGAACAACAAATGTTGACAAAAATTTTACTGTAATGCTAAAGCTTTTAAAATATGATTATTCTCTAAAAAAATTGGTGACCAAGCTGAAACTTGTGCTGTGTTTCTCAGGTGTATGAAGTGGTACCATGTCTGAGCGACTGCAGTCAGTATGTCTGGGTGGCTGAGCCGTGGAGCGTCTGGAAGGTCAGTAATGTTGACCTGAAGGAGAACTGCGGGGAAGGTGTGCAGACGAGGAAAGTCAGGTATGACTGTCTCAAACAGCAGCATTATTAGCCTAGAGCTTTTTAGAAAGTGCAATCCTAACAGATGTTTATTTTCATGAAGGTGCATGCAGAACACTGTCGATGGACCTTCAGACCCTGTAGAAGACTATCTCTGTGATCCAGAGGAGATGCCGCTTGGAGCCAGAGAGAGCAAGTTGCCCTGTCCTGGGGATTGTGTTTTGACTGACTGGGGTCCTTGGAGTCGATGCCCATTGGTGAGAGGAAACATTGATCAGGAACACATTGAATGTTTAGCAAAGCACATAATCTTTTTCCCCCCTTACAATATTGTGATAGATAATCGGCTCTACCATAAATACATGGTGTGTCTGATGCAGCATTTTTCACTGCAAATGTCTACTGAAAGTCCAGCCTTTATATGATAGGTTTAAATGCATGCCGATTAGCCAGGATGGAACCTCTTCATCCTATTTTTCCATCCCCTGTAGAGAAGGATTTTAGACACAGCATGTTCTTCAGAGCTGCTCAACACCAGTCGAACATTTTTGGTCTGCCTCGCACCAGCGGTCAGTAAATAAAAAGCAAAATAAGAAAACGGAGGACGCTGGTTGGCCACTCTGAGCAGGTTGCGAGTTCACACATAAAATCGTTTGCTGTAGCATAAGTGTAGGCATTATTGAGGAATTTCTCAGGGGGAGGGTTACTCACGTCTGTCTCAGTGTGATTCCCAGGCACGCTGCCACCAAACTGCAAGGGTAGCTAATTGCCATGGATACTGAGAGTATCCCTGTGGTGAAAATGCGGGAAGGCTTAAAACATCTAACACATGACATCAGAGAGGAATTTATTTCTCTCAAAAGGAGATGCCAACGTCTGAAATAACAAGGAGAATGTGAAAGGCAAATTAATCCGCTGCACATATGCTGAATATTTCAAGATTTCCTCTCTTTTGTCCACTTGATTGTTCTTTTGTTGTTCATTGATCATCATTTGTTCATTGAAAACTTTGTTTTTTTTTGAAGCCATGCAATGTGAATAGTACAAGGCAGAAGACCGCGAGCCCTATACGTCAGCCTGGGGAAGAGAAACTGTGTCCTTCAACTACAGAGAAAGAAACATGCACATTAAACACCAACTGCTTCCATTACTCCTATAATATCACAGGTAAATATTGACTGAATCCTAACTAGAACATGCCGGCTGCCAGTTACATACAAAGACTAAGGTATCATCAGAAACAGTAACCTTTGTTTCCATTTATGTTCATTTTAATAGTTTAAGAGTCAGTTTAGAAGCTCTTGAATTTTGCCAATACTGATTAGCAACAATTTTTAACTTAATAACGGCATTATTGTAGCTCAAACAATAGATTTTGCATAGTGCTTGAATCCTATGCATAAAATGATTAAACTGCACAGTGTAACCTGAATACGGCATGCTGCTTTGTATAAATGTAATAAAAATATAATTTTATTTATTAGAATACAATATAAATAAAATATACTATCTATAAATAAAACATTTTAGATTATTTTTAGAAAAAAAATTAGAATACAATATATTAGAATATTAGAATACAATATAAATAAAATATACATCTATAAATAAAACATTTTAGATTATTTTTCACTTTCTTAGAATAAATTTGTTATTACTTTTTCACAAATGGATCTGATGTATTATGAAATAGTATTTTAGTATTAAAAGTTACTTTGGTATTATGTCTTCAGTAACATACCATTAGTATTAATTTATTTTTATGTTTCCATTTTAATATTTTTTTTATTTATCTTTTTTTATATATATATATTTAAAAAAAAAAAAACAATATTTAGTTCTAGTTAGTAGTTTTATTTATTTATTTTATTCTTTCGTCAAAGTTTTTCTTAAGTACCTGGTAAGAAAAGATTTTTTATATATATATATATATATATATATATATATATATTTGTAATTCCCATCCAGACTGGAGCACATGTCAGCTGAGTGAACGGGCCGTGTGTGGGGTTGGATTCAAGACACGCATGCTTGACTGTGTTCGCAGTGATGGCAAGTCCGTGGACCTCAAGTTTTGCGAGGAGGTACTTTTCTGTTCAGAAGACAAGAGTACAATTGATGCATTAAATTGTGAATTCACTTAACTAAATTGATTTCGTTTATTTAAGCTCGGTCTCGAGAAAAAATGGCAGATGAATGCTTCCTGTGTGGTCGAGTGCCCTGTCAACTGCCAGCTGTCTGATTGGTCGTCCTGGTCTGAATGCTCTCACACCTGCGGTCTTGCTGGTAAGCCAACACTTTGTACTGAAGACCTTGATTTGAAATTGGATTTTTGCCAGAACACACACAAAAAAAAAATCAGTTTTTGTGACATTATTAAATTTTCACGGCTTTGTTAATTCACACTCTCAGCAGCCAGTCAGTCTGTTTCAGACAAAATCAAAAGCCTCTGGAGGGTCTTTGTGTCTTGTGGTCCAGAACATTGGTTTTTGATGTTAGCTAACATGGCTGGTTCCTCAAATTGCAAGTTTTAGGGAATTACACTGAGCTCTCTACTGTCTTAGAATTACCAAAGCATTGGCTAAAACCACAAAAAATTTATGGTGTGAGAACAATTGTGTTATCGCACAGAAGCAGCAATTGAGAGCAGGATAATGATGTCCTTGAGCGTAATTCCATCTGCTCTGACGATTGATTAGGGGCCCATTATGTATGTGTGCTTGGGGCCTAAGAGACCACTCTACTACACAAGTTCTTTGAGAGCCAATGACCAGCGACTGCTAGAGCAAACCCTGCTGCTATATGAAACCTGTGCTTGTTTAGTTCACCGTAGCATCTTTAATTTGTCCCTAGGCAGCAAGATTCCCACAAATATACAAAATCAGCATCAGATTTCATACCGACATTTACATTTTTGGGTTTAATTGGCAATAATGTTGTGGTAATAAGTTCTTAATAAAGTACTTTTTTTATATACATAGAGATTTATTTCCATTTTTAAATGCCATTTTAAATAAAATTGACTGTAAAAATGTCACATGGTACTAGTGTCAGGGCTGCACTCTAGCAGACTCAGAGAAGAAGATTCTCGATAAACAGTGGTTGCTTTACTCAAAAACTCAGACAAGGTATAAAAGGTAGTTGCAGACATGCATAGACACTTGACGAAGCGACAAATAAGGTTTGAAACTTAGGCACTATAAATACACAGACATAGACAAGACACAGCTGGACACTACTTAACACAATGAACTAAACAAGGGCAGGAAACGCTATACATGGGCAGGGGTGGATACGTAAGGAAACATTAAACATAGACCGTGACAACTAGCAACATGAAACACATTTTAATGCTTGTTTGGGTTTTTTTACAGATACCATTAATTATTAATTAATGAATGTCATTTTGCACCTTTTTTGTGATGTAAGGTCAAATGATCTTATATTTTAGGAGAATTTAAAAGACTGACTTAATACAGTCATTACGGTCTTATCAATAATATCATACATGTACATTTTTTTCTCTCTTTATTTATTTATTTTTGCACATTACCTGCATCTTGTCCATGTACAGCACTTACACAAAATGTAACTTTGGTTTGGTAGAAGTATATTAATAGTTAGTAAGGTAATTGTTAAATTTAGGTATTGGGTAAGATGGGGATATAGAATACGGTCATCCAGAATATGTGTTTTATAAGCATTAATAAACTGCCAATATGTTAGTAATAGACATACTAATAGCAACTAGTTAATAGTGATATTAAAGTATATATTATTAAAGTGTTTTTTGTTTGTATATTTATTTATTTATGTTTGAATATTAAATTGTATGACATAAATTAGTATATCAGCCATTGTCATATAGTCTATATATACAGATTGCTAATAAATAAACGATTAGTGTTGAAAATGATTAGTGTTAGCCCTTGACACAATTAGAACCTAAACACATCATGAAATCAGGCATGAAGTTATTTATTTTTGTCATCAAAGGGATTACTGTGACAGCACAGTAATGCAAAGCGAAAATTAAGAGCCAGTGAGTGGAGCCATGAGCGAATCGTCCTGCATTGGCTATACTGTGGCACACTGGTTTTGCCATTTGCTCTAAACCTTGTGCCTTTGGCCACCAGTTGAGACAGGAAGAGATGAAAAGAAAGAGTGAGAGAGAGAACTGAGAGAATGAGCAATCCCTGCAGCTAAAAACTCTCACAAAGGCACACAAGCACTGGTGTATGTACAGTTTTCCCAACTGAACCCAGCATATAAAAAGAGGATGCAAGGCACCAAGAGTTGATTTGGTTTGTGGCTGCTGGAAAGCATGCAGCTTCACAGAGGTTTCTCCTCAGGGATGGTCCATCACGGAAGACTGCGGCGAAGATGAATTGCATCTGGTACAACTAGCTTCAGGGCAACGTCTCAGCCGAGGACTGGGCTATGATCATGTTTAACATTACGAAGTGCCTAGCCGTACCCTCCAAGGTTGTGTACATCTTGCCTTTTTCATAATAAAGTGAACTGCAAAAAAGTTAGTAATAGACCACTGCCTAGAATTGCTTCTGCTAGGCTAGATGACCTTTTGGCACCGCTTTTCAGTGTCAGAACCTGTATCGTATTCACAAACCAGCACGAAAATAGTACTGAATAGTTAGTTCTTAAGCACCAAATCAGCATAATTACAATTCCTGAAAGATGTAAAGGCTGCTGAGACTTCAGCTTTGCCATCACGATAATAAATTACATTTTATAATATATTAAAAGAGAAACTGCTTTCTTAAGCTGGAAAATTATTTAAGATTATTGTAATTTTTACGATATTTTTGTTTAATAAATGCAACCATTTTACAGATTGACTCATCTTACTGACTCCTTTTCACAAGGCTGAATATGAACACATACAGTACAAAGAGAGAAACCCACTTTACACTAGCCAATATTTTTTATCTTGTTTCCAGACAAAATATCTAGGAATTCCTAAATCATGAAAGATTTTCAAGGCAATTTTAGTTTTTTTGTTTTCAGAAAAAACAAGTAAAAACAAGACTATTTTTATAAAAAATATTTTTTACTTGCATATAAAGAATTTTTAGATATTTTGCCTAAAAAACAAGCCAAAAACTCTAGGCTAGATTTTTTTTTTACAGTGTAGATTTTAAAATTAGCTAACACTACTTAGGTAATGAGTGGTCAGTATTTTCAGGTTTAATAGTAGTATTTTACTGATTCATAGGTTTTAATAAGGAAATTATATAATTATCTTTAAGTGCTTGCTCTATAGGAATTTTAGTAACACGCGTTTTGAAGTTTTTGAAGGTTTTGCTATTTAGTTCTTTGTGGTACCACCTCCCATGCAAAATAATCGTTCTTGTGAGAGAAGGGTGTGGAGTTTTATTGCAAGCGTCCCCTGGGCGCCACTTTTAAACAGCAGGATACATTCTGCCTAAAAGAGCCTACACTCCATTTCTCTCCATCCCTCTTCTCAGCCCTGCAGAATCGATTTAAGAAAATCAAGAAGGGGAGAGATGAATATTCAGAGTGGTTCCAGGGTCTGGAATTAGCCTTGAAAAATGCCTGGCAGATTAAGTTATTCACAGATGGGTGGAACATTACTACACAGAGAGAAAGACTTTCAGGTCACATATCGTTTTTGGCTTTCCATTGGAGGGGGATTGAGTTACCTGAGATTGGTGTGTGTGTGTGTGTGTGTAGCATGAGATGGTTCACTTACTGTAAAAGCCTTTATTTCATTCGAGGAGTCACTTTT